>CM046038.1:39616628-39943838 GCA_025215565.1 Flaveria ramosissima
TGCTGATGATGATGATGATGATGATTGATGATGATGATGATGATGATGATGATGATGATGTGCGTGATGATGATGATTGATGATGATGATGATGATGATGATTGATGATGATGATGATGCTGATGATGATGATGCTGATGATGATGATGATGTGATGATGATGATGATGATGATGATGATGATGATGATGATGATGCTGATTGATGCTGATGATGATGATGATGCTGATGATGCTGATGATGATGCTCTGATTGCTGATGATGATGATGATGATGATGATGTGATGATGTCTGATGATGATGATGATGATGATGATGCTGATGTGATGATGATGATGATGATGATGAGATGATGATGATGATGATGTGATGATTGATGCTGATGATGATGATGATTGATGATGCTGATGATGATGATGATGATGATGATGATGCTGATGATGATGATGATGATGATGATGTGATGATGATGATGATGATGATGATGATGATGATGATGATGATGCTTGATTGTCACACCCCGGGCCCAGATAGGGTGGACGTCACAGACTAGCAAAACATATGGCAGCGGAAACAAACCATTATAAGAGCTCAAAGGAGAGAATATCACATGGCATTAAAGTTTTAAAGGTAATAGGGCTAGAGACACATCAAGCCCCAAATAAGTTTTACAATCATCCATAAAATGAAATTGTAATTGTTCAACACAAAATATAAATTGTTCAAATGTTTCATCAAGGAAATAAGCCAATGCCATGTCCGGGGTAAGTCTAGGTCTTCAAACAGCTAGGATCTCTTCAGACATTACCTGAAACATGCTCAAAGAAAATTGTGTCAACTATAAAGTTGGTGAATTCAAGTGCTTAAAGTTCAAAAACAAAAGGACTTAATAAATCCTTCTTTGATTAAAAGGAAAAATAATCATTGTTTATCATCGTGGGAGAAATAAAATCATAATCAACCCTGCACTCAGTCCCCGGTTAGCCTCTTCTAAAGTTGTGTTTTACCGGATTCCCGAAGGAAGAGAAACTGAGCCCCATACCAGTGAACCTACCTGCCCGGATGGTTCACCATAGAATCTTAACAAAACTTGTTACATGCCACAACGATCCCTCAGGATCTCAGTGGGGTAACCTTCCTGGAACGGAAGCCACTGTGTGTGGGGGATTCCCCAAATAGATCTATCCATATAAATCAAGCGGTTCACGAAAGAATTAATGATCATGATATAAGAATTAGCAGGTAACCACAATCCCACATAGTATCATCAAATAAAGCACAATCATAGTTCATAAAAGTAGAGCATGTTTCATCCCAAAACAGTAGTAAAAAGGGGATCACTAGAACTCACCTTAGATATCAAGCAAAAAGAAATTCTTCGCGTGCCGGGAATGTCTCAAGTCTAGCACCCTAACATAAGTATATTAAGTGATTAGCTACTGCTCTAAACCTATTTAAGGAGCAATAATAGTGCCTAAGACTTAAATGGACGGGTTCGGTTTTGATTCGTTAGGGTTTGTATAAAAGGTTCCTTTTATGGAAAGTCATGGTTTTTCATGAATCAAAGGTTTCTACATTACTAAACCAAGAATATATAGTAATTATGCCATTTAAGGGGGAAAATGAACTTATGGGAGTCGGTTATGAAGTTTGCAAAATTTACAGTTTTGCCCCTGAAGTTTCAAATTGACATTTTCTACCCTTAAGATTAGTTTCTTGCATTAAGTGACCTCTATACTTAAAAATCAGGTTCAAGACCTTAATTTAACTTAGTTTTAAGAGTTTATAACCAAAAATTCAGTTTATGGTCTCGGTTTGCAAATTACGCTTTTAACGTTGCCGGTTACGGTAAAACCGAACGGTGTAAAAAATGGTTATCTATGATTTCTCGCCTTTTTGAGTCTAAAACCAGTAGATGACTTTTAAAGTCATTTTAATAAGTTTCCAACCTTTTAAATCACAAATTTTGCCCCTAGAGTTGAAAGACCCGTTTTTACGTTTAAACCGTTAAAATGCGTTTTAGTCGGGTTTGACCATTTTAAAAGCTTGTTTGACCAACTATTTTACTTTTGAGGTTATTTTATCTTTTAACCTACTGGAAAATCATGATTTTTATAATTTGTAACATTTAACCCATTTATCGTATATTTTTCCTTAAAAACGCCTCTCGGTTTACACCCGGTTTCACTAAAAATCCATTTAAAATACCATTTGACCACTAAAAATTCTCATTAGCTCCAGAACACTTTATTATCCTTAATGAACCTGGAATTCTTTTTAAAAGTTTATAGTTCAAGATTTCTTGTTTTTAAGTCATTTTAAAACGTTTTCGGGTCCCGAAAGTGACCAAAATGGGTCTAAACACATTATGTCTTTTGTTCCAGAGGTCAAACCATGTTATTAAACTTAATATGCACTAAAACTTACTGAAATAACAGTCCCAACACGTTGCCTAAAGGGTTCTACACATACAAAGGTTTCAAGAGGGTAAAATAAGCCATAACCGACCATTACACATGTGTGATTTCATGGTACCTTAAGTTTAATCATTGCCAAAACTTCATCTTACTTAAAAATCAGATTATTGAGGTGCTTTTAAAAGTCATTTTGAGCAGGTTACACGTTTTGTTTTGAAGGGTTACAAGATACACAAGTTTGATAGTGCAAAAACACCAAAATAGGTTTTCAAGGGGTAAATCGGGTTCTACCCCTTAGATTGACCATTATATCATGTGATATACCTTCAAGAACGTTGGGAACTCTTCAAGAACAAGGTGAGGGTGAGAGGTTTCTGTTACAACAAGAAAAAGTAAGGTTTTTAGGTGAACAATGAAGTTAAACTTGAGAAATGACCAAAACCGAACATAGTGAGCTTACACTTGATGTATCTCACGGTTTAGAAGGTGTGGATGGTCGTGAATGGATGAAATCTCCTTGGATGAGGCTTGGAATCTCGAACAAAAGCTGGAACCAAAAGCTGGAACCTCAAGTTGCACGTTCCAAGCCTCAAAACATCACCAAAGTCACCTTTCTTGCGGTATGCTGCTGGCCGATGGGTTTGTTTGTTGTTGTTCACGATTTTGGAGCTTGAAAGGAGAGGATTAGGGAGTGTTTGATAGAGAGAATGTGGGTTCAGCTGATGAATTCGAAAATGAGAGAGAGAGGAGGAGTGTAGAGTGTGTCTTGCAATTGGAGAATGCATGAGAGGGGAGTGGTGGGGTATGTAGGTGGTGTAGAAGACCATGGATTGGCCAAGAGGGGGTGGCCGAATTGGCCTCTAGTGAGGCATTTTTGTTTTAATTTTTATTGTAGGAAATAATATTATGGGGTATTAATTTTGTGTAGTGTATAATTATTAGTTAGTAGATGATGTTAGTTTATAACATGTGTATAGGATCATTCTTGCATGATCGAAATTTCCAAGTGTGAGGGTGTACACATATTTTAATTGATTCAATTGATATTCTTAATTCTAGCTAGGGTGACTAATTGACATTCCCGGACACTAATTTTTAAAAAGGTAGAACCTAATTTGGTTAAAAATCAAAAGTAAAGATCACATGAAATCATAATTTACATCAAATAGCAAGAATTGATTCCAATTTCATAGTAGGGTTGTATAGTTTCAATTATTAGCACTCAAGCATGGATAATGATGCAAGTAATCTAGGGTTAGGGTAACAACCTGGAGGTCGGTTGTCACATTCTCCCACCGTTTAGAAATTTCGTCCCGAAATTTAACTCTGATTAGGGACTGAACGGGGGGTTTGAAGAGGTGTGGATAGTTCTTCCTCATTTCATCTTCACGCTCCCAAGTAAATTCAGGTCCTCGCTTGGAGTTCCATCTAACTTTAACCTTGGGTATGCGGCTCCGCCGGAGTTGTTTGACCAAACGATCCGTGATCTCCACAGGTTCTTCCACAAAGTTCAGTTTGTCGCTTATCCTTGCTTCTTTTAATGGTAGTTCCAGGGTTTTGTCTACCATGCTCTTTTTCAAGTTTGACACATGAAAGGTGTCGTGTATGTGACTCAATCCCGGGGGTAGTTTCAACTTATATGCTACTGGGCCAATTCTTGCCATTATCTCAAATGGTCCAATGTATCTTGGGCTTAGTTTTCCTCTTTTTCCGAATCTCACCGTTCCTTTCCACGGTGCTACTTTTAGCATCACTCTGTCGCCCACTTGGAACTCTAGAGGTTTCCGCCTCCTGTCGGCGTACTTCTTCTGTCGGTCTCTAGCTGCTCTCAGTCGTTCCTTTATCTTATAGATCTCGGTGGTTTCCAACACTATGTCGGGTCCCATCACTTGGCTGTCACCAATCTCATTCCAACTCAAGGGTGATCGGCATTTCCTGCCATAAAGGACCTCGTACGGAGCGGCTTTGATACTCGCGTGGTAACTGTTGTTATAGGCGAATTCTACCAAAGGAAGATGGTTATCCCCAGTTTCCGCCAAAGTCCATCACGCAAGCTCTCAACATGTCTTCCATCGTTTGAATAGTTCTTTCGCTCTGTCCGTCGGTCTGAGGGTTAAGCCGTGCTAAGATCTAAACGGGTCCTAAAGCTTGCTGGAACGATTTCCAGAAACGAGAGGTGAAACGGCTATCACGGTCTGAGATGATCGACAGAGGCACTCCATGCCTTGTCACAATCTCGTCGACATAAAGTTGGGCCAGTTTCGTCATATCGTAGTCTTCTCTAATTGGCAAGAAGTGAGCTGATTTGGTTAATCTATCCACTATTACCCAAATAGCATCGTGACCTTTAAACGTTCTACAGCTTTGGTAACGAAATCCATCGTAACATTATCCCATTTCCATTCGGGAATCTCAGGTTGCTGCAACGTTCCCGATGGTTTTTGGTTCTCTCAGCTTTTACCATGGCACAAGTTAAACATTTCCCCACATAAACAGCGATTGATCTCTAATTCCTGGCCACCAGAAAAGTGTCTTTAAATCCTGGTACATCTTATCACTTCCAGGATGAATTGAATACCTAGACTTGTGTGCTTCATCGAGGATTACTTCTCGAATTCCTCCGTGTTTTGGCACCCAAGTCCTTTCCATATCTATATGTACCATCGTCCCCTATCTCCAATCGCTTTTCCATTCCAGTCAATCCTTTCCTTTAGTTTCTCTTCCTTTAATGCCTCGCCTTGAGCTTCCTTCAATTTTGCTATAAGGTTGGTATACACACTCATTCTTAAGGCTCGTACTCGAAGAGGTTTCTCTCTTTCCTTTCGACTTAACGCATCCGCCACAACATTGGCCTTACCAGGGTGGTAGCGGATCTCGCACTCATAATCGTTCAATAGCTCAACCCATCTTCTCTGACGCATGTTGAGCATCTTTTGGTCAAGGATATGCTGCAAGCTTCTATGGTCAGTGTAGATAATGCACTTTGTGCCATAAAGGTAATGCCTCCACATCTTAAGGGCAAACACCACGGCACCCAACTCCAGATCGTGCGTCGTGTAGTTCTTCTCATGATCATTCAGCAGTCTCGATGCGTAAGCAATCACCTTATTGCGTTGCATCAATACACATCCTAGTCCTTGACGCGAAGCGTCACAATAGACCACGAAGTCTTCTACTCCCTCTGGAAGAGCAGTATAGGTGCACTGCATAACTTCTCTTTAAGTGTTTCAAACGCCTCATTCTGCTCTCGCTCCCACACAAAGGTTGTGTTTTTCTTGGTTAGTGCGGTCAAAGGTGCACTATACGCGAGAAGTCCTTTATAAACCTTCGGTAATAGCCAGCCAGTCCTAAGAATTGCCTTATCTCCGTAGGAGTCTCAGGAATCTTCCAATTCTTTATGGCCTCTATCTTGGAAGGGTCAACTTGAATCCCATCCTTATTTACCACATGACCTAAGAATTGGATCTGGCGCATCCAGAATTCACATTTCGAGAACTTGGCATATAGTTGCTCATTCTTGAGCAATTCAAGGATTAGCCTGAGATGCTTCTCGTGCTCGTCTTTAGTTGAGAATAGATTAGTATGTCGTCGATAAACACGATCACAAACTTGTCGAGGTAAGGGCGGCAAACGCGATTCATGAGGTCCATGAATGCTGCTGGAGCATTAGTCAGTCCAAAGGGCATGACCAAATACTCATAGTGTCCATACCTAGTTCGGAAGGCAGTTTTGGGTATATCTTCTTCTCTTATCTTCAGCTGGTGGTATCCTGACCTCAAGTCTATTTTGGAGAAGTAACTTGCTCCCTGCAATTGATCAAATAAGTCGTCTATTCTCGGGAGAGGGTAACGTTCTTTATGGTCAGCTTGTTCAACTCCCTGTAATCAATACACATTCGCAGCGTTCCGTCCTTCTTTTTCACGAATAGCACCGGGGCACCCCATGGAGAGACACTCGGACGTATAAATCCCTTGTCCATTAGTTCTTGAATTTGTACCATTAGCTCCTTCATCTCGGGTGGGGCGAGCCGGTACGGTGCCTTGGCTACTGGTGCAGCACCAGGCATCAAGTCTATCTGGAATTCCACTTGTCGATTCGGAGGAAGTCCTGGTAGTTCTTCCGGAAACACCTCTGGGTATTCCGAAACTACGGGAATCTCTTCGATTTCTTCTCTTTTGGGTTTTCATCACATAGACTATAAAAGCTGGACATCCCCTCTTCAAGCTCTTGGTAGCTTTCAAGTGAGATATCATAGGGTATAGAGTGTTACTCCTTCCTTCTTACCACTAACACTTCTTCAACGCTCAATGGTATCTTGAGCAGTCGCTCATCGCATACGATTTCAACTTTATGCTTCGCTAACCAGTCCATACCCACGACCACATCAAATCCTCCTAACTTAATGGGCATCAAGTCAATCTTAAACACATTCCCTTTTAGATTCAGGGGGCAATCCCTAATGATTTCGTTAGCTTCTAAAATATTACCGTCAGCTAGTTCTACGGTAAATGTATCAGTCAAGGTGCACGCGTCTAAGTTAATCAATTGCCTAAAGGTACTAGAGATAAAACTAGCAGTCGCTCCAGTATCAAACAGTACAGTAGCGGGATGATTATTTACAAGGAACGTACCGTTGACAACGTCGGGTTCCTTACGAGCTCCTGCTGGGTCCATAACGAAAGCTCTTCCCTTAGGCTTATTGGGCTTGGCATCCTTGTCTCTACCCAGCTTAGGACACTTGTTCCTCATATGCCCTGGATCTCCACACTCGTAGCATTGTTTCCCCGGTACATAAGTACAGTCCTTAATTAGATGGCCTGTTCTCTTGCACCTAAAACAGGGCATCGGGTTACATTCTCCTTGATGATGTAACTTGCACTTGCTGCAGAGTGGGGCTTGTCCCCGTATACAATCTCCGGTTTTTTGCTTCCTTGATCATCACGTCTCACTCCTTCAGAACTCCTTCTACTCGACCCACTGCTACTTCCAATCGCTCTTTTTGCTTCAAACCACTTCCTCTTGTCTCCAACAAACTTCTTCTTCTCATCAGCCCTTCCTTGATCGGTCCATCCAGCCCTAATAAGATCGTCAGTCAGACTGCTGGTAAGGTCGACAGCAGCTTGTAGGGTCATCGGCTGAGAGGCACGAACCATACCCCTAACTCTTGGGTGTAGTCCCCAGATGAACCGTGCTACACCTTTGGCTTCTGGCGTCACCAAATGTGGCACAAGTCGGGACAGGGCTAAGAAACGATTGATGTATTCGGTGTAGTTGGGTCCCTTCATCTCCAAGCTTAAAAATTCTGTCTCCAGCTTCTCGAGTTGATTGATGGGGCAATATTTGTTGGTCATTAACTCTCGGAATTCAGTCCAACCCATTCGATTTGCAACGTTTCTTCCACGGCTCTGGGTAATGGACTTCCACCATTCAAGAGCTGATCCCTTGAGAGATTGTGATGCAAATCTCACCATGTGCTCCATCTTGCACTCGCTGATGTCTAAGACGGCTTCCATTTCGTCGATCCACCTGTAAGTCTCTATAGCACCCTCGGTGCCATAGAAGTCTCCTTGGGCTTGCAGGCCATAAAGGTCTTGTAAGAGCACCCATTCCTTAACTCCTCAGCTTCATCATCGTGGCTCTCAGCGTTTATCGGCCGTTCATTCCCAGTAGTGTTATCCCGGTCTGCATTTATCTGTGCAATGATAGTCGGAATGGCGTTGGCCAGTTGCTGAGCTACGAGGTTAGCAATCCTTTCGTCACTCTCTTGATTAGTATTCTCCCCGTGGGGAGTCCCTGGTGGAGTAGGTTGGGTTCCAGTAGGCCTTGCTCCCTCATGGCGGCCTCTGGTGGCTCCACGTCGACCAAAACGTGTTCCTCTGCGAGTCGCATTCTGATAGTATCACAAATAGATTCGTTTAGCATCTCAAATTTTGTTTCGGATAGCCTAGGCATCATTATCCTATCGCACCATGCCTCGGAAGAGGAATCATAGCATGCACATACATGTATTTACAACCCACTAAAGAACCTTAAATGTCCAATTCAAAACATGATATAATAGTTGGGCAACAATTAGAAAAGGCACAGACAATCAAAACACAACAAAACATATAGCAGTTTAATACAGACAGTTTAAAAAGTTTTTAGCATCTCAAAAGCAGTCAACATAGTATCATCCAAACGAGTAGAATCAGAGTCATGCTCTTACAATTGGAAGGTGCCATCACCCCCATAATATAAAAATAATAGTCTCAATAAGAATTCAAATAGTTTCCTTCTACTGTCCACAGACAGATAAATCCCACTGAGTACTCCAGTTCTCACATCCACTTCCTCTTTAACCATCCAAACCACCCGGTACCCTTCTTCCTCTGCTCCTGCTCCAAACGCTTCACTCCCTGTGTAGCCATCATCGCCTGGAACTGGGCCGACTGAGAAGTTCGAGTGGCGTGCTGAACAGTCAGCTCATGACGGCGAACAGTCCTCAAAATCTCATCTAGTGTCGCATCGGAGGGTCCTACATCACTCGCCCGGCGACTCGACTGGGAGTACCTATCACCAGCCAGTACAGTGTGGGGCCGTCATACATACTATGTCTCGGCGGCATCAGGCGCTCGTCGCGAGGGTCAACAGTGGGGTACCGGGGGTACCGATGTCGGAATCCTAACAGGCGGGGGAGGAGGAGGAGGCATCCTAAAGGATACGGAGGATCCTGGTCTAACGCTTTTGCGAGGTCGGGTGACAGTACGCGCACCCCTATTCCCAATAGGTGGGATGGGTGAGAGGGTCGGAGCAGCTACTTGAGGAGAGTGGGATCGCGTTCGGCTTCGGGAAGGTGATGTGAGGAAGAGTCCTCGGAAGCCTCAGTGTCTTCGGACGTGACGGATATCCACCCTGGATGTCCGCATCTCCGGAGGTACGCCTCATACTCCGTCTGGGGTTTCTCTCTCCTTAGATGTCCGGTAGGAGCGGTCTCAGCGTCGGGGTGAGCAGGCGCCTTTCCTTTATCAGCCATTATCGTTATCCTGTAAGAAATACATCATGAGTAATTGGTTTCTCATAGCTCATGATTTACATAATAGTACTAATAATAGTAGTGATGGCAATAGTATCTGTTATTCCAACATATAGCTGTCTGTTTTGCCCAGATCAATAGTTTCTTCAAGTAGTATCGGATAACATAGTTTCATCATAAAAATCATTTAAATCCCCTTTTAAAATTAGTTTCAAATCATCAATATAAACCAGAAAAATCCAACCATAACCTAAAGATCAGTGATGGAAATTACGCGTCCGGTAAATTCATGATTACGTTGATCAAGTGTAATCATCAATTTACCCAACCGATCATTCCAACACTTCCCACAAGGACAGTCCTAGGGTATCAGGGTTGTAGCCTAGGGTCTACTATGGCATTCCCGACTTCTCTACAACCTTTGGCTCTGATACCAATCTGTCACACCCCGGGCCCAGATAGGGTGGGACGTCACAGACTAGCAACAACATATGGCAGCGGAAACAAACCATTATAAGAGCTCAAAGGAGAGAATATCACATGGCATTAAAGTTTTAAAAAGGTAATAGGGCTAGAGACACATCAAGCCCCAAATAAGTTTTACAATCATCCATAAAAATGAAATTGTAATTGTTCAACACAAAATATAAATTGTTCAAATGTTTCATCAAGGAAATAAGCCAATGCCATGTCACGGGGATAGGTCTAGGTCTTCAAACAGCTAGGATCTCTTCAGACATTACCTGAAACATGCTCAAAGAAAATTGTGTCAACTATAAAGTTGGTGAATTCAAGTGCTTAAAGTTCAAAAACAAAAGGACTTAATAAATCCTTCTTTGATAAAAGAAAAATAATCATTGTTTATCATCGTGGGAGAAATAAAATCATAATCAACCCTGCACTCAGTCCCCGGTTAGCCTCTTCTAAAGTTGTGTTTTACCGGATATTCCCGAAGGAAGAAACTGAGCCCCATACCAGTGAACCCTACCTGCCCGGATGGTTCACCATAGAATCTTAACAAAACTTGTTACATGCCACAACGATCCCTCAGGATCTCAGTGGGGTAACCTTCCTGGAACGGAAGCCACTGTGTGTGGGGGATTCCCAAAATAGATCTATCCATATAAATCAAGCGGTTCACGAAAGAATAATGATCATGATATAAGAATTAGCAGGTAACCACAATCCCACATAGTATCATCAAATAAAGCACAATCATAGTTCATAAAAGTAGAGCATGTTTCATCCCAAAACAGTAGTAAAAAGGGGATCACTAGAACTCACCTTAGATATCAAGCAAAAAGAAATTCTTCGCGTGCCGGGAATGTCTCAAGTCTAGCACCCTAACATAAGTATATTAAGTGATTAGCTACTGCTCTAAACCTATTTAAGGAGCAATAATAGTGCCTAAGACTTAAATGGACGGGTTCGGCTTTGATTCGTTAGGGTTTGTATAAAAGGTTCCTTTTATGGAAAGTCATGGTTTTTCATGAAATCAAAGGTTTCTACATTACTAAACCAAGAATATATAGTAATTATGCCATTTAAGGGGGAAAATGAACTTATGGGAGTCGGTTATGAAGTTTTGCAAAATTTACAGTTTTGCCCCTGAAGTTTCAAAATTGACATTTTCTACCTTAAGATTAGTTTCTTGCATTAAGTGACCTCTATACTAAAAATCAGGTTCAAGACCTTAATTTAACTTAGTTTTAAGAGTTTATAACCAAAAATTCAGTTTATGGTCTCGGTTTGCAAATTACGCTTTTAACGTTGCCGGTTACGTAAAACCGAACGGTGTAAAAATGGTTATCTATGATTTCTCGCCTTTTTGAGTCTAAAACCAGTAGATGACTTTTTAAAGTCATTTTAATAAGTTTCCAACCTTTTAAATCACAAATTTTGCCCCTAGTAGTTGAAAGACCCGTTTTACGTTTAAAACCGTTAAAATGCGTTTTTAGTCGGGTTTGACCATTTTAAAAGCTTGTTTGACCAACTATTTTTTTGAGGTTATTTTATCTTTTAACCTACTGGAAAATCATGATTTTTATAATTTGTAACATTTAACCCATTTATCGTATTTTTCCTTAAAAATTCTCATTAGCTCCAGAAACTTTATTAATCCTTAATGAACCTGGAATTCTTTTTTAAAAGTTTATAGTTCAAGATTTCTTGTTTTTAAGTCCTTTTAACACGTTTTCGGGTCCCGAAAGTGACCAAAATGGGTCTAAACACATTATGTCTTTTGTTCCAGAGGTCAAACCATGTTATTAAACTTAATATGCACTAAAACTTACTGAAATAACAGTCCCAACACGTTGTCTAAAGGTTCTACACATACAAAGGTTTCAAGAGGTGAAAATATGCCATAACCGACCATTACACATGTGTGATTCATGGTAACTTAAGTTTATTCATTGCCAAAACTTAATCTAACTTAAAAATCAGATTATTGGGGTGTCTTAAAAGTCATTTTGAGCAGGTTACACGTTTTGTTTGAAGGGTTACAAGATACACAAGTTTGATAGTGCCAAAAACACCAAAATAGGGTTTTCAAGGGGTAAATCGGGTTCTACCCCTTAGATTGACCATTATATCATGTGATATACCTTCAAGAACGTTGGGAACTCTTCAAGAACAAGGTGAGGGTGAGAGGTTTCTGTTACAACAAGAAAAGTAAGGTTTTTAGGTGAACAATGAAGTTAAACTTGAGAAATGACCAAACCGAACATAGTGAGCTTACACTTGATGTATCTCACGGTTTAGAAGGTGTGGATGGTCGTGATGGATGAAATCTGCTTGGATGAGGGAGAACTGGATCTCGAACAAAAGCTGGAACCTCAAGTATTGCACGTTCCAAGCCTGAAAACATCACCAAAAGTCACCTTTCTTGCGGTATGCTGCTGGCCGATGGTTGTATGCTTGTAGTTTGCGATTTGGAGCTTAGAAGGAGAGGATTAGAGAGTGTTTGATAGAGAGGAGGTGTGTGTTCAGCTGGTGACTTCGAAAATGAGAGAGAGAAGAGGAGTGTCTTGCAATTGCATGTAAAGTGTATGGGTGATAGGAAGGTGGTGTGTAGTGGAGGACAAAGGTGGTGATTGGTGGCAAGGGGGCGGCCGATTCTTGGCCTTTAGTGAGGCATTTTGATTAATTTTTATTGTGGAAATAATATTATGGGGTATTAATTTGAAGTGTAGTGTAGTATTTAAAATTGTTAGTTAGTATATTGTCTTATGCATGATAATGCATGCTAGAACCGAAACTCCATGTGTGTGGGTGTGTACACATATTTTTAATTGATTCAATTGATATTCTTAATTCTAGCTAGGGTGACTAATTGACATTCCCGGACACTAATTTTCTAAAAAGGTAGAAACCTAAATTGGTTAAAAATCAAAAAGTAAAGATCACATGAAATCATAATTTACATCAAATAGCAAGAATTGATTCCAATTTCATATTAGGGTTGTATAGTTTCAATTATTAGCACTCATAGCATGGATAATGATGCAAGTAATCTAGGGTTAGGGTAACAACCTGGAGGTCGGTTGTCACAATGTTCCAATTACGATTGATTAGTGTGATTTCAATGATGCTTATACAGATATGATAAGTTTGGTTCACGAGTGTGTTCAAAAGGTCTTGAGAATCAAAACTCGATAGCATTAGAGGTTGTAACGAATAGCGAAAAACATTCTGTGCGAGAAGTATTGTTGTTTAATGTCTTTGTATAACTAGTTCCCTTTTAATTTATTCAGTTAAGCTTTCGTGAATACTATGATACCCCAATCTGTAGTTGCACAATTTTAATTAAAATACAAGTATATCTTATTTACTTAATCGTGTTACCTTGATTTGACTTCTTTTTTATCGATCACGCATTGCTTTTCTTGTTTAAAGTTAGTTTACTTTCATTCCGTCAGTGAAATTTTACAGTCGATTCTTTTTGAGTGAATACGAGTAGTTTCTCGTTTCTTTACACCTGGTTTGCTTGCCTATATGGTAATAAATTATTCTTTGAATCCATAGTTGTCATTTTGATTGATTCGATGTTTTTTTGAGGTAGTGGTGTTCGAAGTTGGTTGTGGAATGTTCTCAATTAGTTCCGAGCACGAGTGTATTGATTTTAGGGCTCATTCGTGTGTATTCATATTCGGGTTTGGTTTTGATTTGTACAATAGATATTATGTTCCAATTACGATTGATTAGTGTGATTTCAATGATGCTTATAATCAGATATGATAAGTTTGGTTCACGAGTGTGTTCAAAAGGTCTTGAGAATCAAAACTCGATAGCATTAGAGGTTGTAACGAATAGCGAAAAACATTCTGTGCGAGAAGTATTGTTGTTTAATGTCTTTGAATAACTAGTTCCCTTTTAATTTTTTCAGTTAAGCTTTTGTGAATACTATGATACCCCAATCTGTAGTTGCACAATTTTAATTAAAATACAAGTATATCTTATTTACTTAATCGTGTTACCTTGATTTGACTTCTTTTTTTTCGATCATGCATAATTTTTCTTGTTTAAAGTTTGTTTACTTTCATTCAGTCAGTGTAATTTGATAATCGATTCTTTTTGTGTAAATACGAGTAGTTTCTCGTTTCTTTACACCTGGTTAGCTTACCTATATGGTAATATATTATTCTTTGAATCCACAGTTGTCATTTTGATTGATTCGATGGTTTTTTGAGGTAGTGGTGTTCGAAGTTGGTTGTGGAATGTCCTTAATTAGTTAGAGCACGAGTGTATTGATTTTAGAGCTCATTCGTGTGTATTCATATTCGGGTTTGGTTTTGATTTGTACAATAGATATTATGTTCCAATTACGATTGATTAGTGTGATTTCAATGAAGCTTATAATCTGATATGATAAGTTTGGTTCACGAGTGTGTTCAAAAGGTCTTGAGAATCAAAACTCGATAGCATTAGAGGCTGTCACGAATAGCGAAAAACATTCTGTGCGAGAAGTATTGTTGTTTAATGTCTTTGTATAACTAGTTCCCTTTTAATTTATTCAGTTAAGCTTTCGTGAATACTATGATACCCCAATCTGTAGTTGCACAATTTTAATTGAAATACAAGTATATCTTATTTACTTAATCGTGTTACCTTGATTTGACTTCTTTTTTTTCGATCATGCATAATTTTTCTTGTTTAAAGTTTGTTTACTTTCATTCAGTCAGTGTAATTTGATAATCGATTCTTTTTGTGTAAATACAAGTAGTTTCTCGTTTCTTTACACCTGGTTTGCTTACCTATATGGTAATATATTATTCTTTGAATCCACAGTTGTCATTTTGATTGATTCGATGGTTTTTTGAGGTAGTGGTGTTCGAAGTTGGTTGTGGAATGTTCTCAATTAGTTCCGAGCACGAGTGTATTGATTTTAGAGCTTATTCGTGTGTATTCATATTTGGGTTTGGTATTGATTTGTACAATAGATATTATGTTCCAATTACGATTGATTAGTGTGATTTCAATGATGCTTATAATCAGATATGATAAGTTTGGTTCACGAGTGTGTTCAAAAGGTCTTGAGAATCAAAACTCGATAGCATTAGAGGTTGTAACGAATAGCGAAAAACATTCTGTGCGAGAAGTATTGTTGTTTAATGTCTTTGTATAACTAGTTCCCTTTTAATTTATTCAGTTAAGCTTTCGTGAATACTATGATACCCCAATCTGTAGTTGCACAATTTTAATTAAAACACAAGTATATCTTATTTACTTAATCATGTTACCTTGATTTGACTTCTTTTTTATCGATCACGCATTGCTTTTCTTGTTTAAAGTTAGTTTACTTTCATTCTGTCAGTGAAATTTTACATTCGATTCTTTTTGAGTGAATACGAGTAGTTTCTCGTTTCTTTACACCTGGTTTGCTTGCCTATATGGTAATAAATTATTCTTTGAATCCATAGTTGTCATTTTGATTGATTCGATGGTTTTTTGAGGTAGTGGTGTTCGAAGTTGGTTGTGGAATGTTCTCGATTAGTTTTGGGCACGAGTGTATTGCCTTTATGGCTCATTCGTGTGGTTTCATGTTCGGGTGTTGTTTCGATTTCTACAATATATATTATATTCCATTTTTTATTGATTAGTGTGATTCCAATGATGCTTATAATCAGATATGATTAGATTGGTTCACGAGTGTGTTCAGAAGGTCTTGAAAATCAAAACTCTATAGAATTAGAAGGTGTTACGAAAAGCAAAAAACATTCCATGCGAGAACTATTGTTATTCAATGTCTTTGTATCACTATTTCCTTTTCTATTTATTTAGTTTAGCTTTCGTGAATACTATGATACCCCAATCTATAGTTGCACAATTTTAATTAAAATACAAGTATATCTTATTTACTTAATCATGTTACCTTGATTTTACTTCTTTTTTATCGATCACACATTGTGTTTCTTGTTTAAAGTTGGTTTATATTCATTCTGTCAGTGTAATTTGATAATCGATTCTTTTTGAGTGAATACTAGTAGTTTCTTGTTTCTTCACACTTTGTACAATATGGTATAAATTGTTCTTTGAATCCAGAGTTATCATTTTGATTGATTCGATTGGTTTTTGAGGTAGTGGCGTGTGAATTTGGTTGTAGAATGTTCTCGATTAGTTTTGGGCACGAGTGTATTGATATTAGGGCTCGTTTGTGTGTATTCATGTTCGGTTTTGGTTTTGATTTGTACAATAGATATTATGTTCCAATTATGATTGATGTAAGGATTCCTTAAGTCTGATGCAACCCTAAACATCCAAAGTGTCTCTACAACATGCACTAAGTACTGAAGTGAAGAATGCTTCGGAAGTTTTACACAATGCATTAGAAAATACTCTAAGTGTAAAATCTTCCGAAGCCAAGACCAATATCTTTCGAAGCCAAACGTGAAGTCTTCCGAAGCCTCGGAGACAAAGTCTTCCGAAGCCTCAACCTATGAAGACAGAGTTCTTCCGAAGACTTTTAGTACACATGCTTTATCTGATGTACTGTTCCATAAAGCACCTTTCCGTTGCATCTCTGTAAAGTCACCAACTCATGAGTTGGTGAAAAGGTCCATGCTTTTGGTAACTGTACATTGAGGTCTTGAGTCTGTAACTTTCTACTTTATGTACTTTATCTTTATGCTTTCTTGATGTTGTAATGTTCTTTTGTATGTGAGCTATGAGCATGTCTAGTATCTCTAAGGTCAAAGGCAGATATGCCTTTTGATCCTACAATTGATTTTGTTAGTGTCTAGTCAATTGTATCCAGCTGGCTTTCAAGTGTAGCCGGCTGTAGGTTGTAGTATGAGTATTTCAAGTTCTTGTATCTTTCTTTATGCTTTGTAACACTTGTAAAAGAACTTGAGAAAGCAATATACTGCCTCCTTGAAACCCAAACTCTCTTGTTTTGTCTCTTTACTTTACTTGTGTTCTTTGTATCACCTTGGTTAATCCAGTTCACTGTTTGATTAATTTAGTTGCTCTCCTCATTGTGTTGTTGTGTTGTAATATTGTTCAAGCCCTTAAACGGTCCTGCAATTTGTATCAGAGCATTCCAGGCTCTTGATATAAGATCTCACCATCTTAAGATCCCTCACACACACAAAACCTAAACTCTCCAAATGGCATCCATCTCAAAGACTGATATGGAGACTGGAACCATAAACAAATCCCCACTGATCACTCTTGATGATTTTGACACCTGGTGCATGAGAATGGAAGGTTTCATCAGGTCTCTTGATTCAAGAATGTGGGAATCTGTTGAGAATGGACCTTTCATACCCAGCACTCCCTCTGCTACTGGTGCTGGTATGATTCCAAAAGATGTGGCCAACTACTCAGATGAAGATAGAAATAGAGTAGAGATTGATAGGAAGGCCATGACTGCTCTTCAGACTGCTCTCCCAAACTCTGTATACAGAGGTTTTAAGAAGTGCAAAACAGCTAAACAGCTGTGGGATGCACTGAAGCTGATGTATGAAGGCTCCTCTGAAGCCAAGGAGAACAAGAAGGATCTTCTGAAGCAGCAGTTTGAAAACTTCACCTTTAAAGCAGGTGAAACCATGACTCAACAATACTTTAGGTATGTTGAGATAGTGGATACCCTAGTGGATGGAGGAGTTCCTCTTGAGAACATGGACATTGTAAGGAAGTTCATGTCCTCACTTCCTAGGCAATGGACACACTATTGTGTGGTGATCAAGAGGACTGAGAACCTTAAAACTCTTACTCTGACAGAGTTGTATGGGATTCTCAGTGGATACCAGATGGAGATGAACATGCAAGGTTCATCTGGCAACTCCAACAATCAAATGGGTTCAGCCCTTCATGTGGTTGAAAGGGATAGCATAGAACCCAACATCATCTCATATGCTACCCTGACAACTCACAAAAGGGTCCTTTCATCACCTTCCCGGAGACACCAAGGGAGAACTTTACTCAAGGAAGCCCATTCCAAGAGACAAGTTCTTCTCAAGCCTTTGTGTCTACTAATGAAAGCTGTGGGAACTCTCTCTTCACTCTTGAAGACCTGGACTGTATCCATCCAGATGACCTGGAGTACATGGAGATAGTTCAGCAGATGGCTCTTCTCACTCACAGAGCCAAGAACTTCTACAAGAGAACAGGAAGAAGGTTTCCAAGCAATGCTACCAGTGGAAGTTTGGGCTGGATAAAAGCAAAGTCAAGTGTTACAACTGTAACCTTATGGGCCACTTTGCTAGGGAGTGTAAGGCACCTAAAACAAATGGGGGCCAAACACAACAAAGCCCCTCAGAATGAGAAGCCAAAGCAACATGCTGTTGTTGTTGTTGAAGAGGGAGGCTTTGACTGGAGCTTTCAGGTGGAAGATGCTTCTCCAAACCAAGCACTGATGGCTGACCATGATGAAGCCAAGGTATTGGAACATCTCTGTACTCCTGAATGCATTGCTAATTTAAATAGATACAGGTCCTACAACTTAGAGATTAGATCTGATCTGGAGTCATTAAACATATTAAAATCTAATTTTAGAAAGTCTGAAAATGATTACAAGTTAAAGATAGAGGACTTGGAAAAAACCATTTCAGAACTAAAACATGAACATACAGATTTTAGAACTCAGATCCAGGATCTCATAACTAAGTTGACTGAGTGCCAGGCTGAGCTTGTGATCAGCAAAGCCAAGGCGGAGAAGAGTGTTCTTGAAGAAGAGACCTTCAAGAACATGATATCCTCATCCCTGCACAACAAAGTGTGCTATCAAAATAGACAGGGACTGGGATCAAATGAGATAGCTCCTCCACACAAAATCTTGTCTGTAAGATCTCCTAGGTGTGGAACTTGTGAAGATGAGCTTCCTCTCATAGATCCTATAAGTGAGGAGGATGAAGAAGTGATAGTGAAGAATTCCTCTGAGAAGAGTGAAGAAGAGGATTCTTCCAAGGGCCACTATCCTTCTGAGGAGAAGAATTTACTGTGATGACCAAGTCCAAGAGAAAGAACTTGATCAGGAAGAGCAAAAGGAAGGCAAAGAAAGCTCAAGAGATCAAGGCTACTTTTGATGCTAAGCAGAAACAAGTTTTTATCTCTGCATGGTTCAAAGTAGTGAGGACTGAAGACATCAACCAAGACTCCTCAGCTAAGAGTCCTGGTTCTTTTTCAAATCATCTCAGTGCAAAGAAGAAGACTAAGCTGCTGTGTACCACTGCTGCACAGCTTGGACCATCAAACTCCAAGAACAGTTCACAGCCCAAAAGAACTGTCTCAGCATCTACCAAGATGAAGGTGGAGAAGGGATGTGACCAAAGCCAGTCTTGCTCTCAAAGGGAGACTCCTTTGAAGAAGAAATGTTATGTGTCATGTGTGAAAGTACCTCTCATATTGCTGATTGCCCATACAATCCTAAAATTACTATCCACATGACCAATACAAAGACTTCAAAGAGTTTCAAGAAGTCTCAAGCTTTGGAAGGAAAGTCCGTTTCCTTCGGAAGCTCCAAATCAAAGAAGAATGTAAATGGAAATTACCTTCGGAAGTAAAATTGGTCTCGGAAGAAAGGAGTTCTTCCGAAGCAGTGAAGTCTGCTGCAGTGACTGTAGAATCTTCCGAAGGTTCAGTCATCAAAACTTGTGAAGTCCCAAAAGCTTCTAAGGTTTTGAAGGTCAAGTCCAAGACTCCAAAGGTGGTGTGGAAGTCTAAGAAAGACCAAATGACGAAAGTTTCTCCATCAACAACAGCTGAAGATCCCAATAGTACAACCATAGGATCTATTATTGTTGCATTACCTTCTATTACACTTAGTGAGCCCAAGACAAGTAAGGCTTGGGTTCCTAAATGTAACTAATCATTTTCTTTGTGCAGGAACAGCTCAAGACAAGCAGGAATGTCTGGATAATTGACAGTGGCTGTTCCAGGCACATGACAGGCAATAGGTCTCTACTCCATAATTTTGAGAGAATGATGGAGGACCAGTTGCTTTTGGAGGAGATGAAGGTGTTACATTTCTGGAAGGGGCAAGGTCACAAATGGTAAGCTCAGCATTGAGAAGGTAAACTTTGTTAAGGAGCTTGGGTACAATCTTCTGAGTGTATCCAATTTTGTGATCAGAGTCATAACATGCTCTTTACTGAGCATGAGTGCATTATTCTCAAGCCTGGAGTGGTCATCCTCATGAGCATATCCTGCTCAGAGCCCCCAGGAAAGGGAACATGTACAAAATGGATTTGCAAGAAACATCTCCCTCTGGAGAAGTTTCATGCTTTCTATCTAAAGCAAATAGTGATAAGTCTTTCCTATGGCATAAAATAATGTGCCATGTAAACTTTAAGAACATGAATAAATTAATTAAACATGATCTGGTAACTGGAATGCCAAAGAAAGAGTTTACAAGTGATGATCATTGTGTTGCATGCCTGAAAGGGAAGCAACACAAGGTATCTCACAAGCCTAAGGAAAAGAACTCCATCACTAGTCCCCTACACTTGTTACATATGGATCTCTTTGGCCCCACCAGTGTAATGAGTCTAGGAAGGACCTCTTATTGTTTAGTGATCACAGATGATTTTACAAGATTCACTTGGGTTTTCTTTCTTAGAACTAAGGATGAGACCCCTGAGATTTTGAAGAATTTCATCTTAAAAGTTGAGAATCAATGTGATCACAAGGTCAAAACCCTAAGATGTGATCAAGGAACTGAATTCAAGAACCAAATCCTTGATACATTTTGTGATGAAAAAGGTATTACAAGACAATATAGTGCTCCCAGGACTCCTCAGCAAAACGAAGTTGCTGAGAGGAGAAACAAGACACTTATTGAAGCTGCAAGAACTATGTTGTCCGACTCTAAACTACCCATCACCTTCTGGGCAGAGGTAGTTAATACTGCTTGCTATGTGCAAAACAGAGTTTTAGTAGTTAAGACACATGGTAAGACTCCTTATGAACTTTGGCACAAGAGGAAACTTTCATTGGTTTCAGGTTTTTGGTGTCCGTGCACCACCCATCTTAATTGCCAAGTTTGCTGAGAAATCAGATGACGGACACTTATTGGATACTCTTCCCAAGCTAAGGCTTATAGAGTATACAATCTCAGAACTTGAATTGTTGAGGAGTCAGCCACTGTGACTTTCAATGAACACGCACCCTGTGGCTGGTTCTGGTCTGATTGGCTGTTTGTTGATCTTGATTTAGTTACCAACTGTTTTACAAATCTTGTGAGCATGTTTCAGGATCTGCAGAAAATTTAAATACAGGTGATCCTGATCCAAGATTTGAGCTAGGAAGACCCTCAACTCATACATCTTCAGCTCCAGTTGGAACTACTTAACAAATGAGGTTTCTATCAGCACAACAATGACAAATTCAGCTGATACATCTGGTATGCCTTCAAATTCCAGCTCAGAGGCTCCTCAACCAGATAAAGATACCTCAATTGTAGAAGACAACAATGGTGATGGTGATAGTGATCAGGAATTTCTTGATGCTAATAACCACACCATAGATGACAACATCAATGATGTCACACACTCATTGGATCAAGTTAATCTTGATAAGTGTGATAATGTGGAGGGTGAACCATCTAGGCCAGATCTAAATTTCTCAAATTTGGATCTTTCTCAGCAACTTGCTGTGATCCCTCAGCTAAGGATCCACAAGTCTCACCCCACCACAAACATCATTGGAGATGTTGTCACAGGGGTAAGAACAAGAGGACAAACCCATGAAGCAAATGTTTGTCTTCACTCTTGTTTCTTATCTCAGATAGAGCCAAAGAAAGTTGATGAAGCTCTAAAGGATGGAAGTTGGGTTGAAGCTATGCAACAAGAGCTGCTTCAATTCAAAAGGCAGAAAGTTTGGAACCTTTGTCCTCTTCCTCATGGGAAGACTACCATTGGAACCAAATGGGTTTTTAGGAATAAAAAGGATGATATAGGATTATCATCAAGAACAAGGCAAGACTAGTTGTTCAAGGATACACACAAAGAAGAAGGGATTGACTACACTGATGTCTTTGCTCCTGTAGCAAGACTAGAAGCTGTTAGGATATTCCTGGCATTTGCTGCATCCAAGAACTTCAAGGTCTTTCAACTTGATGTAAAGTGTGCTTTCTTATATGGAGTGATTGATGAAGAGGTTATGTCAAACAGCCACCTGGTTTTGTAGACCTGATCATCCTGATTATGTCTGCAAGCTTGACAAAGCTCTTTATGGGCTGCATCAGGCACCCAGGAAGTGGTATGAGACACTGTCTGAGTATCTTTGTAAACATGGATACAAGAGAGGTACTATAGATGGAACTCTCTTCATCAAAGGACAGGGAAATGACTTATTGCTAGTTCAAGTATATGTAGATGACATCATCTTTGGTTCAACTAATCCAAAGCTCGGCAAAGACTTTGAGAAGCTGATGAAAGACAAATTTGAAATGAGTTCAATGAGAGAACTCAATTTCTTTCTAGGAATTCAAGTGAAGCAGGTTGAAGATGGCATCTTCATAAGTCAGTCAAAGTATGTTCAAGACATACTCAAGAGGTTCAACATGACTGATTGTAAGATTGCTAAGGCACCCATAGCCAGAAACCACTCCCTTGGTCCTGATCTTGAGGGGGAGTGTGTAGATGAACATTTATACAGGGCTATGATTGGGTCTCTTATGTATCTTACAGCTAGCAGGCCTGATATCATGTTTGCTACATGTATTTGTGCAAGATATCAAGCCAACCCTAAGATGTCTCACTAAATCACTGTGAAAAGGATTTTAAGATACCTCAAAGGTGCTTCAACACTTGGTCTATGGTATCCAAAGAATCCTAACCTCAATCTGTATGCTTATACAGATAGTGATTATGGTGGTTGCAACATGACTGCAAAGTCTACATCTGGGGGATGTCAATTCCTTGGTGGAAGGGTTGTCTCATGGCAATGCAAGAATCAATCCTGTGTGTCTGCATCAACTGCTGAGGCTGAATACATTGCTGCTACAAGCTGCTGTGCTCAAGTGCTTTGGATTCAAAATCAGATGCTGGACTATGGATTCAACTTCAAAGAGACTCCTATCCACATAGACAACAATAGTGCTATCTCTATCACTGAGAACCCTGTGCAGCACTCAAGGACCAAACACATCAACATCAGGTATCATTTAATAAGAGATAACTATGAAAAGGATTGATTAAACTAGTCAAAGTTCATACAGATGAACAATATGCTGATCTGTTCACAAAAGCTTTTGATGAACAGAGATTTAAATCTGATATCAGCTATTGGGATGATTAACTTTGAGTAGACTTTTTCTTAAAACTAATTCTAATTATTTCTTCTTAAAATATGTGTGTCCTAAGTTGTCTAGTTCATCACTTTCATAAGCTCATGTTTTCTTTGGATGTAAAATTCTTTTTGAAGACTTTCCTTAGATTCTTGAAAATTTTCTGATACTTCGGAAGATAAAACTTTATCTTCGGAAGAAAATCATGTCTTCAAAAAAATAACTGTCTAAGAGATTTTACCTTCGGAAGAAGTCTAAATCCATCTTCCGAAGCTTAAATTCTTATCTCAGACACTTATTTGTTTTAAGGACTTTTTCTTCCGAAGCAAAATTAACTCTCGGAAGCTTTGTTGTTCTTTATACAAAGCATTCAAGGGTTTATTTCTCTTCCGAAGCATAAATTTTCAAGAGTCTCAGGAAAATCTTCGAAGCCATTTTAGCTTCGGAAGCTTTTTTTCATTAAAAACTTCCGAAGACAAATTACCTTCGGAAGCTTTTCGAATTCCAAGAAAACTACTTTTTGAGCAAAAGTAAACTACTTTTTCAGAGGTGGGACCGACTTCCGGATTTCAAAGTTTATCCACTTTCATTAACTTTGGTTCAAATCCCTTTTCACATAAATACCCAACGGTTCCCCCTCTTCCTCACTATCTTCCTCAATTCCACTATTCCTCTAACCTAATTCTCTCAACCGCCTTTGCTTTCTACCTTTCTTCACCCTTAAGCTTCTGAAATGGCCAACCTTAACCGCAGAAACAACCCAGATTTCTCCATGCAACTTCACAGGCAACATAATCAAGTTGCTCTGTTAAGCTCTGAGAAAGATGCAAGTTTCTCAGAGATTTGCCAATTCTTAACTCTATCCAACTATTTCACCTCCCTGACCATTGATCCTACTCTGTATGAGGATCACTTGCTTGAATTCTGGAAGACTGCCAAGAGGTCATTATGGATGGGGAGAAGGCACTGTCTGCCACAATGCAAGGGAGGACAATCTTCATCACTCCTGCCATCATTAACCATCATTTGCAGCTGGATGATGAAGAAGGTGAGTTGTCCTTCCCAAGGAAGCTGTTAATCATTCCTTTGAGCAGATGGGCTATGAGGGAGATTTCTCTGTAAAGACCTTCAGGAAAGGGAAGGTCTCATCCCAGTGGAAATACCTGCTCCATGTGGTTATCCACAGCTTATCAAACAAGCATGGTGGGTGGGACCAGATTCCTGAGGATCTCTCCTTTATAGTTCATGGAATGGTTCAGGGGGTCAAGTTCAGGTATTCTCAATTTGTTTATACTAATTTACTTGCAAACTTAGACTCCTTAGAGTATTACATGTTTCCTAGATATGTTCAACACATTCTCAACTGTGAACTGGGCTCACAGTTGAGGGAAACAAGTAATATTCTTAAATTGGGACAGATGAAGCCCGGCATCTTTAAAATAATGAAGAAGCCAACTGTAGGCTTCTCAGGGGTAGAAACAGCCCTAGTCCCCAAAATGTTAGAGCTCATTGCTCAAGGTGACAACCTAGCAACACAAGCTAGTGTTGAACCCACACCTCTTTTATCCTTACCTCTAAAAAGACCACAAATCACCCTCACCTACCAAAGAAAATCCAAACGAACCCCTGCTCAGGCTATTGAGTCTGTGCAGGCCCCCATATACTCAACCTTACAGGAGGAAGTGGACACTAGAGCTCCCATTTCCCTGAGGAGCAAACCACTCCCATTTCTTCACCTATCAGGGCTGAGGTTCCTCATGCTCACCCTGATGAGCTCACAAGCCCAACAGCCTTAAGCCTTCACTCTGAGTCTCAACACTCAAGTGAACCCCAGCCTTTAGATCTCAACCAACCAATTCCCAACCTATCCTTCTATACTGATGAAGACTTAGGATTCAGTGAGTACCATGAGTCTCTCTTCTCCTCCCCTACTCAAAGAGAGATGAGTACCTCTGACTCTCCTCAGTATCCCACATCATCACCTGTTACTGAGGTGGACACTTCTGAACATGTTCAGTGTCCATATGGAAGAGGCTCTCACTTTTGAAAGTGATTACATCATTAAGACCTCAACCATGGCAACTCAGCCCACTGGCATCTCAACTGAGATTGCTAGTGAGCAGAGGAAAACCAGCAGCCAAGAACCTCAAGCTGGTGGTGAGAGAGAGGACTTTGGTCCAATCATCTCATCCCCCAATGATTCTTCTGAAGAAGAGGGGAATTTGAGACTAAAGGTGCAGAAATTGTCAAAAACATGCTCCTATTTAGTCTCTAAGGTTAGTCACTTGGAATCTCAGGTGACTACCTTACAAAACAGGGTCAATGATCAGCAACTTCAGATTTCATATCTAAAGGAAAAACTAGCTGGGAGACCTTTAAGGAGAGCTCAACCAGGAACACAAGAACCTGTGGAAGTGATTGACTTATCCTCCAGCTCACCTATGCAAGTGGGTGATGCTACCAAAAAGGGGAGAAAGTTATTACAACCACAGAACCTGGGAGTTCTTCACAGAGAATGGACATAGAGGACTCACCATCCTCACTTGCTGTTGTGCATTCTCAGCAACTTCCTCAAGTTCACATTAATGTGGACTCTATAGACTCAATCATCAGGAGTCTCTTTGAGGAAGGTATACCAAGGGCTGTCTCATCTCCACCACAAGGAACTCCCAACTACATCATAAGGTGGAGGTATGATGCTGACAGAAGAGCCCTTATCCTTCACAGAGTTCAAGGGCAACAAGAGTGTTTGATTTTCAAAGCCTGAACTTCTATGAAAGATTGGATCTAGTCAACATGCCACTTGTCAATCCAAGCAATTCAAGACAAGCTGACAGGTTGGCTCAAAGAATCCAAGATAGGATCCTTGCAGAGTTCACTCTAAGAAGGAGACTTAGGCAATCAGGCAATGTCATCGGTCAACTGGATGTTGAGGTGGACCCTAAGATTAGTTTCATAGGGGAAACCTTGACTGAAGGCCCAGTGGCAGAACCTGAGACCCCTGTCTCATCATCAACAACTGCTGCAGAGGTTCAAACTCCTCTGAGACACCTGCTGGTGAAGGTGTTTCTCAGCCTCTCTCTGGCCAGAGCATGGAAGCTACACCAAGCAATGAAGGCCAAGCCTCTATCCACCCTGAGTCACAAAGGTCTGTTGGTGACAAAGGGAAAAGGATAATGACTCCTGAGGAAATTGAGGAGGAAGAGAGAGAGAGAGGAAAGGAAGCTAAGGGAGAAAGTTCTTCTGGGTCATCAAGCTTTATGCAAGCTGCAATCAGGGCTGCCCCCAGACCAAATACTCAAGATGATGAGTTAAGGGCAGTCAGGATTACCTATTTACAGACAGGAACTATGATATTGATGAAATCATCTCCCTCCCCTTAGAAGAGTTAAATGAACTGGCTGACATGGAAGTGTCAAGAGAGATGAAGGAGAAAGAGGATGCAAGGCTACTTCTCCAATTCAAAGAGGAGAGAGACAGAAAAGACTCTACAAGCATGCTCCCACTCTCTCTCCAGTTCAAGAAAGTCCTGCACAGGAAGATGTGGCTCCACAAGAACCTCAGGTAGATAAAGAAGAAGATAGGATCAAGATGATCAACTACCTGAGTGCCACAGGCTTCTATCAGGCAGATGCACTTCTTCCCCTGTCCTATGACTTCATTGAGTTTGAGTACTAAAGCAACTTGAGCTTGAGCTAGTCAAAGAAAGAAAGACAACCAAAAGGAAGCTAAGGGAAGAAGCTGCAAAGTCAAGAGCCATCATCCAAAAGAGTGTAAAGAAGTCTGCTGACAGACAAAGGATGATGAGCTTCTTGAAGCTATATGGATTCTCCGGAAGGAGACTTGGCCCTATGTCTCTATCCACAATGGATGAGCATATAAGGGTGATCAAGCAGAAGATTAAGAGTGGTGAACTGATTGACTTGCACTCTCTTCCAAGTCAAGTCCCACCTGAAGTGGAGGTCAAGTTTGAACAACCTGAGACACCTCAACCAGAACCTCCAGCTGAGCCTCAGCAAGCTTCATCTTCTGATCCAAGGCAGGGTCAAACTCCCTCTCCTTCTGAACCTGTGAGGGAGGAACACCCAACTGAGAAAGACAATGATGATCAACATGGTGCTGCAGACCAGTCTTCTCAGTTAAAGTCATCTAAGAGGAAGAAGAGAATGGCTTCTAAACCAAAGACAAAGAAGAAGAAGCCTAAGTCATCTACCTCTACACCTCAGGCTGAATCAGATCAACCTGAGGAAGTGCATGATGAGGCAGCCCAATCAACTCCTATGCAAGTGGCTCCTCTAACAACTGAGACACCCATCTTGTCCTGGACTTACTCTACCAATCCAGAAAGATGGCATGTATCAGAGATCAAGGTGTTGAGAATGTCTACTCCTGGCAAGACATAATCAACTTACCTCTGCATGATCTCTTTGAGATGAGAAGATACTATGAAAGTCTTGATGATCCTGACCATCTAATGAAGAAAGGAATGGTCATGATTGTACTGAAGACTACCAACATCTGAAGATCTTCTAAGTGTTTTGGTAGCATCAGCCTAGGGGGAGTTTGTAAGGATTCCTTAAGTCTGATGCAACCCAAAACATCCAAAGTGTCTCTACAACATGCACTAAGTACTGAAGTGAAGAATGCTTCGGAAGTTTTACACAATGCATTAGAAAATACTCTAAGTGTAAAATCTTCCGAAGCCAAGACCAATATCTTCCGAAGCCAAACATGAAGTCTTCCGAAGCCTCAGAGACAAAGTCTTCCGAAGCTTCAACCTATGAAGACAGATTTCTTCCGAAGACTTTTAGTACACATGCTTTATCTGATGTACTGTTCCATAAAGCACCTTTCCGCTGCATCTCTGTAAAGTCACCAACTTACATGAGTTGGTGAAAAGGTCCATGCTTTTGGTAACTGTACATTGAGGTCTTGAGTCTGTAACTTTCTACTTTATGTACTTTATCCTTTTTGTAATGTATAAGGATGTGAGCTATGGCATGTCATAGTCACAAGGTCAAAAGGCAGATATGCCTTTTGATCCTACAATTGATTTTGTTAGTGTCTAGTCAATTGTATCCAGCTGGCTTTCAAAGTATAGCCGGCTGTAGGTTGTAGTATAAGTATTTCAAGTTCTTGTATCTTTCTTTATGCTTTTAACACTTGTAAAAGAACTTGAGAAAGCAATATACTGCCTCCTTGAAACCCAACTCTCTTGTTCTGTCTCTTTACTTTACTTGTGTTCTTTGTATCACCTTGGTTAATCCAGTTCACTGTTTGATTAAAGTTTAGTTGCTCTCCTCATTGTGTTGTTGTGTTGTAATATGTTCAAGCCCTTAAACGGTCCTGCAATTGATGAGTGTGATTTCAGTGATGCTTTTAATCAGATATGAATTAATGGATTCACGAGTGTGTTCAGAGGTCTTGAGAATCAAAACTCGTATAGCATTAGAGGTTGTTACGAATAGCGAAAAACATTCTGTGCGAGAACTATTGTTTGTTTAATGTCTTTGTATAACTAGTTCCTATTTAATTTATTCAGTTAAGCTTTCGTGATACTATGATCCAATCTGTAGTTGCACGATGTTTAATTAAAATACAAGTATATTCTTTTACTTAATCGTGTTACCTTGATTTGACTTCTTTTTTTTTCGATCACGCATAATTTTTCTTGTTTTAAGTTTGTTTACTTTCATTCAGTCAGTGTAATTTGATAATCGATTCTTTTTGTGAAATACAGTAGTTTTCTCGTTTCTTTACACCTGGTTTGCTTACCTATATGGTAATATATTAATCTTTGAATCCACAGTTGTCATTTTGATTGATTCGATGGTTTTTTGAGGTAGTGGTGTTTGAAGTTGGTTGTGGAATGTTCTCAATTAGTTCGAGCACGAGTGTATTGATTTTAGGGCTCATTCGTGTGTATTCATATTCGAGTTTTTTTTGATTTGTCCAATAGATATTATGTTCCAATTACGATTGATTAGTGTGATTTCAATGATGCTTATAATTAGACATGATAAGTTTGGTTCACGAGTGTGTTCAAAAGGTCTTGAGAATCAAAACTCCATAGCATTAGAGGTTGTTACGAATAGCGAAAAACATTCTGTGCATGAAGTTTTGTTGTTTAATGTCTTTGTATAACTAGTTCCCTTTTAATTTATTCAGTTAAGCTTTCGTGAATACTATGATACCCCAATCTGTAGTTGCACAATTTTAATTAAAATACAAGTATATCTTGTTTACTTAATCGTGTTACCTTGATTTGACTTCTTTTTTATCGATCACGCATTGCTTTTCTTGTTTAAAGTTGGTTTACTTTCATTCCGTCAGTGAAATTTTACAGTCGATTCTTTTTGAGTGAATACGAGTAGTTCTCGTTTTCTTACACCTGGTTTGCTTGCCTATATGGTAATAAATTATTCTTTGAATCCATAGTTGTCATTTTGATTGATTCGATGGTTTTTTGAGGAGTGTGTTGTTCGAAGTTGGTTGTGGAATTTCTCGATTAGTTTTGGGCACGAGTGTATTGCCTTTATGGCTCATTCGTGTGGTTTCATGTTCGGGGGTGTAGTTCGATTTCTATAATAGATATTATATACCATTTTTGACTGATTAGTGTGATTCCAATGATGCTTATAATCAGATATGATTAGATTGGTTCACGAGTGTGTTTAGAAGGTCTTGAGAATCAAAACTCCATAGAATTAGAGAGTGTTACGAAAAGCAAAAAACATTCCATGCGAGAACTAGTGTTTATTAATGTCTTTGTATCACTATTTCCTTTTCTATTTATTCAGTTTAGCTTTCGTGAATACTATGATACCCCAATCTGTAGTTGCACAATTTTAATTAAAATACAAGTATATCTTATTTACTTAATCATCTTACCTTCATTTTACTTCTTTTTTATCGATCACACATTGCGTTTCTTGTTTAAAGTTGGTTTATATTCATTCTGTCAGTGTAATTTTATAATCGATTCTTTTTGAGTGAATACTAGTAGTTTCTTGTTTCTTCAGACTTGGTTTGCTTGCATATACGGCATAAATTGTTCTTTGAATCCAGAGTTATCATTTTGAATGATTCGATGGGTTTTTGAGGTAGTGGTGTGCGAATTTGGTTGTAGAATGTTCTCGATTAGTTTCCGGCACGTGTTTGATTTTAGGGCTCATTCATGTGTATTCATGTTCGGGTTTGGTTTTGATTTGTACAATAGATATTATGTTCCAATTATGATTGATGAGTGTGATTTCAATGATGCTTTTAATCAATATGATTAGATTGGTTCACGAGTGTGTTCAGAAGGTCTTGAGAATCAAAACTCGATAGCATTAGAGGTTGTTACGAATAGCGAAAAACATTCTGTGCGAGAACATTGTGTTGTTTAATGTCTTGTATAACTAGTTCCCTTTTAATTTATTCAGTTAAGCTTTCCTGAATACTTGATACACCAATCTATAGTTGAACGATTTTAATTAAAATACCAGTATATCTTATTTACTTAATCGTGTTACCTTGTTTGACTTCTTTTTTTTCGATCACGCATAATTTTTCTTGTTTTAAGTTGGTTACTTTCATTCAGTCAGTGTAATTTTTATAATCGATTCTTTTGTGTAAATACAAGTAGTTTCTCGTTTCTTTTACATCTGGTTTGCTTACCTATATGGTAATATATTAATCTTGAATCCACAGTTGTCATTTTGATTGATTCGATGGTTTTTGAGGTAGTGGTTGTTTGAAGTGGTTGTGGAATGTTCTCAATTAGTTCGAGCACGAGTGTATTGATTTTAGGGCTCATTCGTGTGTATTCATATTCGAGTTTTGTTTTTGATTTGTACAATAGATATTATGTTCCAATTACGATTGATTAGTGTGATTTCATGATGCTTATAATAGACATGATAAGTTTGGTTCACGAGTGTGTTCAAAGGTCTTGAGAATCAAAACTCCATAGCATTAGAGGTTGTTACGAATAGCGAAAAACATTCTGTGCATGAAGTTTTGTTGTTTAATGTCTTTGTATAACTAGTTCCCTTTAATTTATTCAGTTTAAGCTTTCGTGAATACTATGATACCCCCATCTGTAGTTGCACAATTTTAATTAAAATACAAGTATATCTTGTGTTTACTTAATCGTGTTACCTTGATTTGACTTCTTTTTTATCGATCACGCATTGCTTTTCTTGTTTAAAGTTGGTTTACTTTCATTCCGTCAGTGAATTTTACAGTCGATTCTTTTTGAGTGAATACGAGTAGTTCTCGTTTCTTTACACCTGGTTTGCTTGCCTATATGGTAATAAATTATTCTTTGAATCCATAGTTGTCATTTTGATTGATTCGATGGTTTTTTGAGGTAGTGGTGTTCGAAGTTGGTTTGTGAATGTTCTCGATTAGTTTTGGGCACGAGTGTATTGCCTTTATGGCTCATTCGTGTGGTTTCATGTTCGGGTGTATTTCGATTTCTATAATAGATATTATATATACCATTTTTGACTGATTAGTGTGATCCAATGATGCTTATAATCAGATATGATTAGATTGGTTCACGAGTGTGTGTTCAGAAGGTCTTGAGAATCAAAACTCCATAGAATTAGAGAGTGTTACGAAAAGCAAAAAACATTCCATGCGAGAACTAGTTTATTTAATGTCTTTGTATCACTATTTCCTTTTCTATTTATTCAGTTTAGCTTTCGTGAATACTATGATACCCCAATCTGTAGTTGCACAATTTTAATTAAAATACAAGTATATCTATTTACTTAATCATCTTACCTTCATTTTACTTCTTTTTTATCGATCACACCTTGCGTTTCTTGTTAAAGTTGTTTATATTCATTCTGTCAGTTGTAATTTTATAATCGATTCTTTTTGGTGAATACTAGTAGTTTCTTGTTTCTTCAGACTTGTTTGCTTGCATATACGCATAAATTGTTCTTGAATCCAGAGTTATCATTTTGATTGATTCGATGGTTTTTGAGGTAGTGGTGTGCGAATTTGGTTGTAGAATGTTCTCGATTAGTTTCCGGCACGAGTGTTTTGATTTTAGGGCTCATTCATGTGTATTCATGTTCGGGTTTTTTGATTGTAATTACAAGAGATATTATGTTCAATTATGATTGATGAGTGTGATTTCAATGATGCTTTTAATCAATATGATTAGATGGTTCACGAGTGTGTTCAAAAGGTCTTGAGAATCAAAACCGATAGCATTAGAGGTTGTTACGAATAGCGAAAAACATTCTGTGCGAGAACATTGTTGTTTAATGTCTTTGTATAAACTAGTTCCCTTTTAATTTATTCAGTTAAGCTTTCCTGAATACTTTGATACACCAATCTATAGTTGAACGATTTTAATTAAAATACCAGTATATCTTATTTACTTAATCGTGTTTACCTTGATTTGACTTCTTTTTTTCGATCACACATAATTTTTCTTGTTTAAAGTTTTGTTTACTTTCATTCAGTCAGTGTAAATTTGAAAATTGATTCTTTTTGTGTAAATACGAGTAGTTTTTCTCGTTCTTTACACCTGGTTTTGCTTACCTATATGGTAATATATTATTCTTTGAATCCACAGTTGTCATTTTGATTGATTCGATGGTTTTTTGAGGTAGTGGTGTTCGAAGTTTGGTTGTGGAATGTTCTCAATTAGTTCCGAGCAGGAGTGTATTGATTTTAGGGCTCATTCGTGTGTATTCATATTCGGGTTTGGTTTTGATTTGTACAATAGATATTATGTTCCAATTACGATTGATTAGTGTGATTTCAATGATGCTTATAATCAGATATGATAAGTTTGGTTCACGAGTGTGTTCAAAAGGTCTTGAGAATCAAAACTCGATAGCATTAGAGGTTGTTACGAATAGCGAAAAACATTCTGTGCGAGAAGTATTGTTGTTTAATGTCTTTGTATAACTAGTTCCCTTTTAATTTATTAATTAAGCTTTCGTGAATACTATGATACCCCAATCTGTAGTTGCCCAACTTTAATTAAAATACAAGTATATCTTATTTATTTAAACGTGTTACTTGATTTGACTTCTTTTTTATCGATCACGCATTGCTTTTCTTGTTTAAAGTTGGTTTACTTTCATTCCGTCAGTGAAATTTTACAGTCGATTCTTTTTGAGTGAATACGAGTAGTTTCTCGTTTCTTTACACCTGGTTTGCTTGCCTATATGGTAATAAATTATTCTTTGAATCCATAGTTGTCATTTTGATTGATTCGATGGTTTTTTGAGGTAGTGGTGTTCGAAGTTGGTTGTGGAATGTTCTCGATTAGTTTTGGGCACGAGTGTATTGCCTTTATGGCTCATTCGTGTGGTTTCATGTTCGGGTGTTGTTTCGATTTCTACAATAGATATTATATTCCATTTTTGATTGATTAGTGTGATTCCAATAATGCTTATACTCAGATATGATTAGATTGGTTCACGAGTGTGTTCAGAAGGTCTTGAGAATAAAACTCCATAGAATTAGAGGGTGTTACGAAAAGCAAAAAACATTCCATGCGAGAACTATTGTTATTTAATGTCTTTGTATCACTATTTCCTTTTCAATTTATTCAGTTTAGCTTTCGTTCATACTATGATACCCCAATCTGTAGTTGCACAATTTTAATTAAAATACAAGTATATCTTATTTACTTAATCATGTTACCTTGATTTTACTTTTTTTTATCGATCACACATTGCGTTTCTTGTTTAAAGTTGGTTTATATTCATTCTGTCAGTGTAATTTGATAATCGATTCTTTTTGAGTGAATACTAGTAGTTTCTTGTTTCTTCAGACTTGGTTTGCTTGCATATATGGTATAAATTGTTCTTTGAATCCAGAGTTATCATTTTGATTGATTCGATGGGTTTTTGAGGTAGTGGTGTGCGAATTTGGTTGTAGAATGTTCTCGATTAGTTTCGGGCACGAGTGTATTGATTTTAGGGCTCATTCGTGTGTATTCATGTTCGGGTTTGGTTTTGATTTGTACAATAGATATTATGTTCCAATTATGATTGATGAGTGTGATTTCAATGATGCTTTTAATCAGATATGATTAGATTGGTTCACGAGTGTGTTCAGAAGGTCTTGAGAATCAAAACTCGATAGCATTAGAGGTTGTTACGAATAGCGAAAAACATTCTGTGCGAGAACTATTGTTGTTTAATGTCTTTGTATAACTAGTTCCCTTTTAATTTATTCAGTTAAGCTTTCTTGAATACTATGATACACCAATCTGTAGTTGCACGATTTTAATTAAAATACAAGTATATCTTATTTACTTAATCGTGTTACCTTGATTTGACTTCTTTTTTTTCGATCACGCATAATTTTTCTTGTTTAAAGTTTGTTTACTTTCATTCAGTCAGTGTAATTTGATAATCGATTCTTTTTGTGTAAATACGAGTAGTTTCTCGTTTCTTTACACCTGGTTTGCTTACCTATATGGTAATATATTATTCTTTGAATCCACAGTTGTCATTTTGATTGATTCGATGGTTTTTTGAGGTAGTGGTGTTCGAAGTTGGTTGTGGAATGTTCTCAATTAGTTCCGAGCACGAGTGTATTGATTTTAGGGCTCATTCGTGTATATTCATAATCGGGTTTGGTTTTGTTTGTACAATAGATATTATGTTCCAATTACGATTGATTAGTGTGATTTCAATGATGCTTATAATCAGATATGATAAGTTTGGTTCACGATTGTGTTCAAAAGGTCTTCAGAATCAAAACTCGATAGCATTAGAAGGTTGTTACGAATAGCGAAAAACATTCTGTGCGAGAAGTATTGTTGTTTAATGTCTTTGTATAACTAGTTCCCTTTTAATTTATTCAGTTAAGCTTTCGTGAATACTATGATACCCCAATCTGTAGTTGCACAATTTTAATTAAAATACAAGTATATCTTATTTACTTAATCGTGTTACCTTGATTTGACTTCTTTTTTATCGATCACGCATTGCTTTTCTTGTTTAAAGTTGGTTTACTTTCATTCCGTCAGTGAAATTTTACAGTCGATTCTTTTTGAGTGAATACGAGTAGTTTCTCGTTTCTTTACACCTGGTTTGCTTGCCTATATGGTAATAAATTATTCTTTGAATCCATAGTTGTCATTTTGATTGATTCGATGGTTTTTGAGGTAGTGGTGTTCGAAGTTGGTTGTGGAATGTTCTCGATTAGTTTTGGGCACGAGTGTATTGCCTTTATGGCTCATTCGTGTGGTTTCATGTTCGGGTGTTGTTTCGATTTCTACAATAGATATTATATTCCATTTTTGATTGATTAGTGTGATTCCAATGATGCTTATAATCAGATATGATTAGATTGGTTCACGAGTGTGTTCAGAAGGTCTTGAGAATCAAAACTCCATAGAATTAGAGGGTGTTACGAAAAGCAAAAAACATTCCATGCGAGAACTATTGTTATTTAATGTCTTTGTATCACTATTTCCTTTTCTATTTATTCAGTTTAGCTTTCGTGAATACTATGATACCCCAATCTGTAGTTGCACAATTTTAATTAAAATACAAGTATATCTTATTTACTTAATCATGTTACCTTGATTTACTTCTTTTTTATCGATCACACATTGCGTTTCTTGTTTAAAGTTGGTTTATTTCATTCTGTCAGTGTAATTTGATAATCGATTCTTTTTGAGTGAATACTAGTAGTTTCTTGTTTCTTCAGACTTGGTTTGCTTGCATATATGGTATAAATTGTTCTTTGAATCCAGAGTTATCATTTTGATTGATTCGATGGGTTTTTGAGGTAGTGGTGTGCGAATTTGGTTGTAGAATGTTCTCAATTAGTTTCGGGCACGAGTGTATTGATTTTAGGCTAATTCGTGTGTATTCATGTTCGGGTTTGGTTTTGATTTGTACAATAGATATTATGTTCCAGTTATGATTGATGAGTGTGATTTCAATGAGGTTTTTAATCAGATATGATTAGATTGGTTCACGAGTGTGTTTAGAAGGTCTTGAGAATCAAAACTCGATAGCATTAGAGGTTGTTACAAATAGCGAAAAACATTCTGTGCGAGAACTATTGTTGTTTAATGTCTTTGTATAACTAGTTCCCTTTTAATTTATTCAGTTAAGCTTTCGTGAATACTATGATACACCAATCTGTAGTTGCACGATTTTAATTAAAATACAAGTATATCTTATTTACTTAATCGTGTTACCTTGATTTGACTTCTTTTTTTTCGATCACGCATAATTTTTCTTGTTTAAAGTTTGTTTACTTTCATTCAGTCAGTGTAATTTGATAATCGATTCTTTTTGTGTAAATACGAGTAGTTTCTCGTTTCTTTACACCTGGTTTGCTTACCTATATGGTAATATATTATTCTTTGAATCCACAGTTGTCATTTTGATTGATTCGATGGTTTTTTGAGGTAGTGGTGTTCGAAGTTGGTTGTGGAATGTTCTCAATTAGTTCCGAGCACGAGTGTATTGATTTTAGGGCTCATTCGTGTGTATTCATATTCGGGTTTGGTTTTGATTTGTACAATAGATATTATGTTCCAATTACGATTGATTAGTGTGATTTCAATGATGCTTATAATCAGATATGATAAGTTTGGTTCACGAGTGTGTTCAAAAGGTCTTGAGAATCAAAACTCGATAGCATTAGAGGTTGTTACGAATAGCGAAAAACATTCTGTGCGAGAAGTATTGTTGTTTAATGTCTTTGTATAACTAGTTCCCTTTTAATTTATTCAGTTAAGCTTTCATGAATACTATGATACCCCAATCTGTAGTTGCACAATTTTAATTAAAATACAAGTATATCTTATTTACTTAATCGTGTTACCTTGATTTGACTTCTTTTTTATCGATCACGCATTGCTTTTCTTGTTTAAAGTTGGTTTACTTTCATTCCGTCAGTGAAATTTTATAGTCGATTCTTTTTGAGTGAATACGAGTAGTTTCTCGTTTCTTTACACCTGGTTTGCTTGCCTATATGGTAATAAATTATTCTTTGAATCCATAGTTGTCATTTTGATTGATTCGATGGTTTTTTGAGGTAGTGGTGTTCGAAGTTGGTTGTGGAATGTTCTCGATTAGTTTTGGGCACGAGTGTATTGCCTTTATGGCTCATTCGTGTGGTTTCATGTTCGGGTGTTGTTTCGATTTCTACAATAGATATTATATTCCATTTTTGATTGATTAGTGTGATTCCAATGATGCTTATAATCAGATATGATTAGATTGGCTCACGAGTGTGTTCAGAAGGTCTTGAGAATCAAAACTCCATAGAATTAGAGGTTTTACAAAAAGCAAAAAACATTCCATGCGAGAACTATTGTTATTTAATGTCTTTGTATCACTATTTCCTTTTCTATTTATTCAGTTTAGCTTTCGTGAATACTATGATACCCCAATCTGTAGTTGCACAATTTTAATTAAAATACAAGTATATCTTATTTACTTAATCATGTTACCTTGATTTTACTTCTTTTTTATCGATCACACATTGCGTTTCTTGTTTAAAGTTGGTTTATATTCATTCTGTCAGTGTAATTTATAATCGATTCTTTTTGAGTGAATACTAGTAGTTTCTTGTTTCTTCAGACTTGGTTTGCTTGCATATATGGTATAAATTGTTCTTTGAATCCAGAGTTATCATTTTGATTGATTCGATGGGTTTTTGAGGTAGTGGTGTGCGAATTTGGTTGTAGAATGTTCTCGATTAGTTTCGGGCACGAGTGTATTGATTTTAGGGCTCATTCGTGTGTATTCATGTTCGGGTTTGGTTTTGATTTGTACAATAGATATTATGTTCCAATTATGATTGATGAGTGTGATTTCAATGATGCTTTTAATCAGATATGATTAGATTGGTTCACGAGTGTGTTCAGAAGGTCTTGAGAATCAAAACTCGATAGCATTAGAGGTTGTTACGAATAGCGAAAAACATTCTGTGCGAGAACTATTGTTGTTTAATGTCTTTGTATAACTAGTTCCCTTTTAATTTATTCAGTTAAGCTTTCGTGAATACTATGATACACCAATCTGTAGTTGCACGATTTTAATTAAAATACAAGTATATCTTATTTACTTAATCGTGTTACCTTGATTTGACTTCTTTTTTTTCGATCACGCATAATTTTTCTTGTTTAAAGTTTGTTTACTTTCATTCAGTCAGTGTAACTTGATAATCGATTCGTTTTGTGTAAATACGAGTAGTTTCTCGTTTCTTTACACCTAGTTTGCTTACCTATATGGTAATATATTATTCTTTGAATCCACAGTTGTCATTTTGATTGATTCGATGGTTTTTTGAGGTAGTGGTGTTCGAAGTTGGTTGTGGAATGTTCTCAATTAGTTCCGAGGCCAATTAAAGGTTCACGAGGCCAATTATCCTATGCTTCTAGACAATTAAAGGTTCACGAGGCCAATCATCCCACCCATGATTTGGAGTTGGCTGTGGTGGTGTTTGCATTGAAGATTTGGAGGCACTACCTGTATGGGGTGAAGTGCACCATCTTCACTGATCATAAAAGTCTGAAGTATTTATTCGAACAAAAGGAACTCAACTTGAGGCAGAGGAGGTGGTTGGAACTGATCAAGGATTATGACTGTGAAATTCATTATCATCCAGGCAAAGCCAATGTGGTTGCTGACGCCCTTAGCCGAAAAGGACGACCCGAACCAATTCGGGTGAGGGCCTACCAAATAATCATGACGCCTGATGTTATGAAACAAGTGAAGGAGTTCCAGGATGAGGCATTAAGAGAGGATAGAGTCAACTCTGAAAGGATGAAAGGACAAGTTTCAGATTTGGGGGAAAACACCTTGGGAGTTAGAACCCGATCTGGGCGAATGTGGATCCCTCTCTATGGAGATTTGAGGGAGAAAATCATGGATGAGGCTCACAAACCTCGATATTCCATACACCCCGATGCCACGAAAATGTATCAGGATCTGAAGAAAGATTACTGGTGGCCGGGAATGAAGCGAGACGTGGCTAAGTACGTGAGCAAGTGCCTGACTTGTCTGCAAGTGAAGGCAGAGCACCAAAAACCATACGGGAAGATCCAGCCTTTGGATATCGTTGAATGGAAATAGGAACACATCACAATGGACTTCATCACAAAGCTGCCTCGCACAGCGAGGGGAAGCGACGCAATCTGGGTGATTGTTGACCGTCTAACAAAGAGCGCCCATTTCCTACCAATTCGTGAGATGTATTCCTCTGGGAGGTTGGCAGAGCTATTTATCAAGGAAATCGTGGCTCGTCACGGCGTGCCAGTGTCTATCGTTTCGGATAGGGACACGCGGTTTACGTCCAAGTTCTGGAAGAGGTTTCATGACTCAATGGGGACTAGACTGCATATTAGTACGGCTTACCATCCCATCAGTCAGAAAGGACGATCCAGACATTAGAAGACATGCTACGAGCCTGTGTAATCGACTTTGGAGGAAGCTGGGATGAGCACTTACCGTTGGCGGAATTCTCATATACTAATAGTTACCATGCCAGCATTGGTATGCCACCTTACGAAATGTTGTACGGTATGAAGTGCAGAACGCCTGTGTGTTGGGGTGACATCGGGCAGAAGGAATTGGGGAGTCTTGAAGTGATTGAGGTCACAACTAAGAAGTTAGATAAGATTAAGGCATTCATGAAAGCTGCAAAGGACCGCCAGAAGTCTTATGCTGATAAGAGGCGTAGGCCAATAGAATTTGAGGTTGGTGACAAGGTTATGCTCAAGGTATCGCCCTGGAAAGGGATCATCAGATTTCGAAAAAGGGGAAAGTTGAGCCCAAGATTATAGGGCCATTCCGTATTATCGCAAGGGTAGGAGAAGTGGCCTAAAGATTAGAACTACCTGATGAGTTGAGTGGAATTCACCCTACGTTCCACGTATCTCATCTCAGGAAATGTCTGGCAGATAATGATGCATTTGTATCATTAGAAGACATTGAAGTCGATGAACGGCTAAATTATGTAGAGCAGCTGGTGGCCATCCTTGATTGGAAAGAGAAGCACTTACGGAATAAAGTGGTTCCACTATTACGGGTACAGTGGAGACACAGAAAAGGGTCAGAATCTACGTGGGAGACTGAGGAGGAGATGAGGAAATTTTACCCTCAATTGTTTGATGACTGACAGGTTTCGAGGACGAAACCTAAATAAGTGGGGGAGACTTGTAACACCCTGAAAAGTCGAAACGAGTCATTAAGGATAATGGGCTTAATTATTGGGTATTTTAATAAGGTAAAGAAATGGTCATGGGCTAAAATTAGGCTTATTGGGTAGTGGCCTATGGGATTAAAGGCCCATAATCAGCCCTTAAGCACCCAAAACCAGCTTCATCTTCCTCATTACAACCCTAGCCACCAAAATTCATAGAGAGAGAAAGTAGGGAGAGAAAGTGAAGAAAACTCAAGATTTGAAGCTTCTAAGGTGAAGAGATTGAAGATCTGGGTGTTGGAGCATCAAGATCTAAGAAAGAAGCAACAAATCCAGGTAAGAATCGACCTCTAAACCCTTCTGTAGATCAAACCCGGATTCTAGGGTTTTGGGTTTTGAAAAGTTGCAAAGAATCGCATAAAGGTCACATTTTTAGATATGAAAACATGTATAAAGCTTAGACTTAGCCTCATGGATGATAAACTAAGAGATTGGACGTAAAAATTTATGATTTTGGGTTAAAAACGGACTGGTTCGTAATTTTTATGCGATCTGTGAAACTGTATGTTCATCCAGCGAATTTGCATATTCAATCAGCGAAACTATGAGGACTTTCTGCGAAACTATAGTTTCGCAGGTAGTTTCGCAGACATGTTTTTCCAACGAAAGTTGGGCGAAACTGGCAGCAAAACTGGCAGCGAAGATGCCTGCGAAACTGCCACCGAATGTGCTAGCGAAACTAGCAGCGAAACTGCTGGTGAAACTAGCAGCGAAAGTGTTGGCGAATCTAGCTGCGAAATTGCTGATCTTGCAGCGAAATTAGCAGCGAATTTAGGCAGAAAATTAACCCCTTAGAGTGTTAACTTGTTTTTAGGTTGTGTAGTGGTATCCTAGCCTAGAAAGCTTAGTCTAGAGGTTATTCGTGGTATCCAAGTGACTTCTAGATCCCTTATTTATAAGTTTTCCATGTTTTGGGGCTATTATGCATATTAAATTTACGTTTTTAAATGACCAAGATTTTAAGGGGTTTTAATAGGAAGAACGATTTTTCTATAAGTAAATATGCTATATAAATGTTTGAATATAAAAGTCAGCTTCGCTGACCTGGCAGCCCGGCCCCAGCCAGGGGCGTTGCCCCTTGGACCCCACTAGGGGCTGCCGCCCCTAGGACCCGCTGTCAGGGCTGCCGCCCCCGAACCCCCGCTGTCCCGCGGCGGGTCGGTTATGTTTTATGATGATTAGTACTTGGCATGTTGTGTACTTAATAAATTAAGTATTATATATTAAAGTGGAAGATGATATTAATGAAAAGTGAAACTTAATGAATGTTACCCCCGGGCCCGTTTGATGATGAAAAGTCTTGCAAGCACTATGATAGACTTCACTTATGTGAGTCTGATGTATGATGATGGATCTGTATTCATGAGCGGGCTATGTGCCTTGCAGTGTGGATCAACTGTCGGGGGTTAGCTACCGTTTTCATGTGTACCGACAGGGATTGACATTTGTTGTCAATCAACATGGAGCTCTTGCTTTGTGCAATCTCATTTATGATGAAAGTTAAAGATAATGAAAGAATGAAAGATAATGAACATGCTTATTATGATGCAAGTAATGTTATATTCTATGTTGTATGCATGGTCATTATATGAAGGATAAAGTTTATATTTTCTTATAATATTTAAAACTAGAACTCGCTCAGCGAAGCTGACTTTTATGCATAATAGTTGGCAGGTAAGTGCTGATGCTGAGGATGGCACACAAGCTACTTGGGGAGCTATGGATGGCATTATTATTTATGAAATTTTTATTGTATTTAAGAACAAGTAACATGTTTTGTTTGAAATTAAAGGACAAATGTATGAGTACGATGTGTTTTCAAAGGTTTAAATGAATGTCTAATTATTTCCGCTGCAATGTTTTATTATTAAACTGATTTTATGCTATGATTAACCAACTGTGAGGCTTCCCGAGAACGGGGCCTTACAAGTTGGTATCAGAGCCAAAGTTTAAGAGAACCGGGTAAACTATTTTCAAAACCTAAACTTAAACTTGAAAATGGGACCGAATGAAGGATGCCAATCCAAGAGCTACGTGCCATCAGGTAAAAGTTTCAAGTAAACCGGAATTATGTGCGTGTGCTATTGGTTTTATGTGCTTGTAGATTTGAATACTGATATGTGTTAGGATAGTGATTGCTTGGGACAGGAGGGTAAGGTAAGTGGTTAATCACACTTGGCCACCGTAATTAAGGACTTACCATACTTATAATGATCTGAGCAATTATCTTGAATAACCACTTTGGTGTTTGAATCTTATAGGAATTAGTTATGGCTGGTAGAAAATCTGGGAAGGCAACCCGAGGAGGTGCTCGTGGCGGGCGTACTACTGAGCCACGTGTCACCCGGAGCAAAGCTAAGGCTCTCGAGACTGTTCATGAGGAGTCAGACCTCCATAGTCACCCGGAGGGGGAGGGATCAGCCACCCTCAAACCCACTTTGAAGGAGGCTATCGCTGATGAGGTCTACAATGTCATGCAAAATGTCTTACCCTTAGTAGTGACCGAGGTGATCAAAGCAGTCAAGGATGGAGAGAAAGCTGAGAAGAAAGGGAAGGAAAGTGAGAAGAATTCAGGAAAGTCCACTGGGAGGACTGAGGAGTCTGAAGAGGAGCCATCAAACCCTAAGGTGGTAGTCCATGATGACGACAGTGATGAGGAGTCCGAGAGAGAGACTACTAGAGGGTGCAACTATGGGGCATTTCAAAGGTGCAAGCCCCCAACCTTTGACGGTAACGGCACTGCTACTGCCGCTCATCGTTGGGTCAGAGAGATGGAAGCGGTACCGGAAATTAGTAAGTGCCGAGAGGATCAAAAAGTTAAGTTTGCAACTCATTCCTTCGTTGACTCAGCGTTATGCTGGTGGGACAATATTGTCCAGGCTGAGGGGAAATGATCGATAGCCAAGATGAAGTGGTCTGAGATGAAGGAGTTAGTGCTGGAGGAGTATTGTCCCCATCGGGAATTAGACAAGATTGAAAAGGAGTTCTTGTATTTGAAGGCTGGGAACATGACACATCAAGAGTATACCTCCAAGTTCAATGAACTTGCAAGACTTGTGCCAGACATGGTGACACCTGCGTCTAGGAAGATCAAGAGATACATACAGGGTTTGCCTGTGGACATCAGGAGGCACATGATTGCAGCCAGACCGGGTACGTTTAGGTCTGTGGTGGATTTAGCTGGGAGGTTGTACGATGAGAGAGACCCAGTGCCTGTACAGAAGAAGGTAGAGAAATGGAATGGGAACAAGAATGGAAATGGGAAGAGGTTCGGAGGTGATAACTTCCGGAGTGGAGAGAAGGATGAGGGTTGAGGATCAGTCTGGGAGACAGGGAAATACTGGGAAGGAGGTGCTTGTAGAAAATGTGGAAAAGGTCATTCAGGGGAGTGCAGAGTTGGGACGGGAAAATGTTTCAAATGTGGAGGCGAGGGCCACTATGCTAGGGATTGCAAGGTGGGGAAGTGTTACCTGTGTGGCGAGATGGGTCATGCAGGAAGAGACTGTAAGAAAGGAAAACCAGAAGGATCAGGAACTGTTAAAGCTGGAGATAAGGGAAGGTGACGGTTCAAAGGCGAAGGCGAGGGCATTCAACATAACTCGCGAGGAGGCCAGGGCAGACCCAGAAGTAGTTTCAGGTATGTTTCTGGTAGACCATGAATATGCTTCTGTGCTCTTTGATTCTGGTGCTAGTAGGAGTTTTGTGTCTGCTGCCTTTTGTCGTTTGTTGCATGATAAGAGTAGAAAGTTAGATGAGCCTTTCTATGTAGAAACAGCCATTGGTAAGTCCACTAAGGTAACTGAGGTGGTTGAGGATTGCCTGATTGAGTTAGAATATTGTAAGTTCCCTGCTAGGTTGCATGTTATGGCCTTAGGAGGTTTCGATGTGGTGTTAGGCATGGATTGGTTAGCTACCTATGAAGCCAATATAGTATGTAGTAAGAAGATAATTCGTCTAACAGCGCCCGATGGTAGTTCTGTTACGGTTCGTGGAGATAAGGTGTGCTGTGTACCGAAGGTCGTGTCGATGATCACAGCTGAAAAGTACTTGAGACGTGGATGCAGCGCTTACTTGGCCTATGTAAAAGATGTGGATGCACCAGAGCCACAATTATCAGACGTGCCGGTAGTGCGCGGGTTTCCTGACGTCTTTCCTGAAGACCTGACCGGTGTGCCGCCTGACCGCGAAATCGAATTCCAATTGATTTGCTACCGGGAGCACAACCTGTCGCTAAAGCACCGTATCGATTAGCTCCTTCGGAGATGGTAGAACTGAGGGACCAGTTGCAAGATTTATTGGATAAAGGCTTCATCCGACCGAGTATCTCTCCATGGGGTGCTCCGGTTTTATTCGTCAAAAGAAAGATGGTAGCATGCGGATGTGCATTGACTATCGCGAGCTCAATAAGCTGACCGTAAAGAATCGGTATCCGTTACCAAGGATCGACGACCTGTTCGATCAACTTCAGGGTGCCAGCTGGTTTTCGAAGATAGACCTGCGGTCTGGTTACCACCACTGAAGGTGAAAGAACAAGACATTCCTAAGACAGCGTTCCGTACGCGTTATGGACACTACGAATTCCTCGTCATGTCCTTTGGTTTGACCAACGCGCCAGCTGCTTTTATGGATCTTATGAATCGGGTATGTCGGCCGATGTTGGATAAATCGGTGATAGTGTTCATTGATGACATCTTGATTTATTCAAAAAGTGAAGAGGAACATGCCGATCATATTCGAGAAGTATTGGAGACACTCAGAAATGAGAAGTTATATGCTAAGTTCTCTAAATGCGCATTTTGGCTACGAGAAGTTCAATTTCTGGGTCATGTGGTTAATCCTGAGGGGATCAGGGTGGACCCTGCGAAGGTTGAAGCGGTAATGCAATGGGAACCTCCAAAGACGCCATCCGAAATTCGCAGTTTCTTAGGCTTGGCAGGCTACTATAGGAGGTTTATCCAGGATTTCTCCAAGATAGCTTCTCCTTTGACAAAGTTGACCCGAAAGGACGTGAAGTATGAATGGGGTACTGATAAGGAGAACGCCTTCCTAGAACTGAAGATGAGGTTAACTCAAGCCCCTGTCTTGACGTTACCTGAAGGGAACGAGGATCTGGTGGTCTACTCGGATGCCTCGTATGCAGGATTGGGTTGCGTGTTGATGCAACGAGGGAAGGTGATAGCCTATGCTTCTAGACAATTAAAGGTTCACGAGGCCAATTATCCCACCCATGATTTGGAGTTGGCTGCGGTGGTGTTTGCATTGAAGATTTGGAGGCACTACCTGTATGGGGTGAAGTGCACCATCTTCACTGATCATAAAAGTCTGAAGTATTTCTTCGAACAAAAGGAACTCAATGAGGCAGAGGAGGTGGTTGGAACTGATCAAGGATTATGACTGTGAAATTCATTATCATCCAGGCAAAGCCAATGTGGTTGCTGACGCCCTTAGCCGAAAAGGACGACCCGAACCAATTCGGGTGAGGGCTACCAATAATCATGACGCTGATGTTATGAAACAAGTGAGGGAGTTCCAGGATGAGGCATTAAGAGAGGATAGAGTCAACTCTGAAAGGATGAAAGGACAAGTTTCAGATTTGGGGGAAAACACCTTGGGAGTTTGAACCCGATCTGGGCAAATGTGGATCCCTCTCTATGGAGATTTGAGGGAGAAAATCATGGATGAGGCTCACAAAACTCGATATTCCATACACCCCGGTGCCACGAAAATGTATCAGGATCTGAAAAAGATTACTGGTGGCCGGGAATGAAGCGAGACGTGGCTAAGTACGTGAGCAAGTGCCTGACTTGTCTGCAAGTGAAGGCAGAGCACCAAAAGCCATATGGGAAGATCCAGCCTTTGGATATCCCTGAATGGAAATGGGAACACATCACAATGGACTTCATCACAAAGCTGCCTCGCACGGCAAGGGGAAGCGACGCAATCTGGGTGATTGTTGACCGTCTAACAAAGAGCGCCCATTTCCTACCAATTCGTGAGACGTATTCCTCTGAGAGGTTGGCAGAGCTATTTATCAAGGAAATCGTGGCTCGTCACGGCGTGCCAGTGTCCTATCGTTTCGGATAGGGACACGCGGTTTACGTCCAAGTTCTGGAAGAGGTTTCATGACTCAATGGGGACTAGACTGCATATTAGTACGGCTTACCATCCCCAGACAGATGGTCAGTCAGAAAGGACGATCCAGACTTTAGAAGACATGCTACGAGCCTGTGTAATCGACTTTGGAGGAAGCTGGGATGAGCACTTACCGTTGGCGGAATTCTCATATAATAATAGTTACCATGCCAGCATTGGTATGCCACCTTACGAAATGTTGTACGGTAGGAAGTGCAGAACGCTTGTGTGTTGGGGTGACATCGGGCAGAAGGAATTGGGGAGTCTTGAAGTGATTGAGGTCACAACTGAGAAGTTAGATAAGATTAAGGCATTCATGAAGCTGCAAAGGACCGCCAGAAGTCTTATGCTGATAAGAGGCGTAGGCCGATAGAATTTGAGGTTGGTGACAAGGTTATGCTCAAGGTATCGCCCTGGAAAGGGATCATCAGATTTCGAAAAAGGGGAAAGTTGAGCCCAAGATTTATAGGGCCATTCCGTATTATCGCAAGGGTAGGAGAAGTGGCCTACAGATTAGAACTACCTGATGAGTTGAGTGGAATTCACCCTACGTTCCACGTATCTCATCTCAGAAATGTCTGGCAGAAAATGATGCATTTGTACCATTAGAAGACATTGAAGTCGATGAACGGCTAAATTATGTAGAGCAGTCCGGTGGCCATCCTTGATTGGAAAGAGAAGCACTTACGGAATAAAGTGGTTCCACTAGTACCGGTACAGTGGAGACACAGAAAAGGGTCAGAATCTACGTGGGAGACTGAGGAGGAGATGAGGAAATTTTACCCTCAATTGTTTGATGACTGACAGGTTTCGAGGACGAAACCTAAATAAGTGGGGGAGACTTGTAACACCCCGAAAAGTCGAAACGAGTCATTAAGGATAATGGGCTTAATTATTGGGTATTTTAATAAGGTAAAGAAATGGTCATGGGCTAAATTAGGCTTATTGGGTAGTGGCCTATGGGATTAAAGGCCCATAATCAGCCCTTAAGCACCCAAAACCAGCTTCATCTTCCTCATTACAACCTAGCCACCAAAATTCATAGAGAGAGAAAGTAGAGAGAGAAAGTGAAGAAAACTCAAGATTTGAAGCTTCTAAGGTGAAGAGATTGAAGATCTGGGTGTTGGAGCATCAAGATCTAAGAAAGAAGCAACAAATCCAGGTAAGAATCGACCTCTAAACCCTTCTGTAGATCAAACCCGGATTCTAGGGTTTTGGGTTTTGAAAAGTTGCAAAGAATCGCATAAAGGTCACATTTTTACGTATGAAAACATGTATAAAGCTTAGATTTAGCCTCATGGATGATAAACTATGAGATTGGACGTAAAAAGTTATGATTTTGGGTTAAAAACGGACTGGTTCGTAATTTTTATGCGATCTGCGAAACTGTATGTTCATCCAGCGAATTTGCATATTCAATCAGCGAAACTATGAGGACTTCCTGCGAAACTATAGTTTCGCAGGTAGTTTCGCAGACATGTTTTTCCAACGAAAGTTGGGCGAAACTGGCAGCAAAACTGGCAGCGAAGATGCCAGCGAAACTGCCAGCGAATGTGCTAGCGAAACTAGCAGCGAAACTGCTGGTGAAACTAGCAGCGAAAGTGTTGGCGAATCTAGCTGCGAAATTGCTGATCTTGCAGCGAAATTAGCAGCGAATTTAGGCAGAAAAATAACCCCTTAGAGTGTTAACTTGTTTGCAGGTTGTGTAGTGGGATCCTAGCCTAGAAAGCTTAGTCTAGAGGTTATTCGTGGTATCCAGTGAGTTCTAGATCCCCTATTTATAAGTTTTCCATGTTTTGGGGCTATTATCATACTAAATTTACGTTTTTAAATGACTAAGATTTTAAGGGGTTTTAACAGGAAGAACGATTTTTCTATAAGAAAATATGCTATATAAATGTTTGAATATAAAAGTGAGCTTCGCTGACCTCGCAGCCCGGCCCCAGCCAGGGGCGTTGCCCCTTGGACCCCACTAGGGGCTGCCGCCCCTAGGACCCCGCTGTCAGGGGCTGCCGCCCCCGAACCCCCGCAGTCTCGCGGCGGGTCGGTTATGTTTTATGATGATTAGTACTTGGCATGTTGTGTACTTAATAAATTAAGTATTATATATTAAAGTGGAAGATGATATTAATGAAAAGTGAAACTTAATGAATGTTACCCCCGGGCCCGTTTGATGATGAAAAGTCTTGCAAGCACTATGATAGACTTCACTTATGTGAGTCTGATGTATGATGATGATCTGTATTCATGAGCGGGCTATGTGCCTTGCAGTGTGGATCAACTGTCGGGGGTTAGCTACCGTTTTCATGTGTACCGAGAGGGATTGACATTTGTTGTCAATCAACATGGAGCTCTTGCTTTGTGCAATCTCGTTTATGATGAAAGTGAAAGATATTGAAAGAATGAAAGATAATGAACATGCTTATTATGATGCAAGTAATGTTATATTCTATGTGTATGCATGGTCATTATATGAAGGATAAAGTTTATATTTTCTTATAATATTTAAAACTAGAACTCGCTCAGCGAAGCTGACTTTTATGCATAATAGTTGGCAGGTAAGTGCTGATGCTGAGGATGGCACACGGAGCTACTTGGGGAGCTATGGATGGCATTATTATTTATGAAATCTTTATTGTGATTTAAGAACAGGTAACATGTTTTGTTTGAAATTAAAGAACAAATGTATGAGTACGATGTGTTTTCAAAGGTTTAAATGAATGTCTAATTATTTCCGCTGCAATGTTTTATTATTAAACTAATTTTATGCTATGATTAACCAACTGTGAGGCTTCCCGGGAACGGGGCCTTACATGTACAATAGATATTATGTTCCAATTACGATTGATTAGTGTGATTTCAATGATGCTTATAATCAGATATGATAAGTTGGTTCACGAGTGTGTTCAAAAGGTCTAGAGAATCAAACTCGATAGCATTAGAGGTTGATACGAATAGCGAAAAACATTCTGTGCAGAAGTATTGTTGTTTTAATGTCTTTGTATAACTAGTTCCCTTTTAATTTATTCAGTTAAGCTTTCGTAAATACTATGATACCCCAATCTGTAGTTGCACAATTTTAATTAAAATACAAGTATATCTTATTTACTTAATCATGTTACCTTGATTTGACTTCTTTTTTATCGATCACGCATTGCTTTTCTTGTTTAAAGTTGGTTTACTTTCATTCCGTCAGTGAAATTTTACAGTCGATTCTTTTTATTGATACGAGTAGTTTCTCGTTTCTTTACACCTGGTTTGCTTGTCTCTATGGTAATAAATTATTCTTTGAATCCATAGTTGTCATTTGATTGATTCGATGGTTTTTTGAGGTAGTGGTGTTCGAAGTTGGTTGTGGAATGTTCTCGATTAGTTTTGGGCACGAGTGTATTGCCTTTATGGCTCATTCGTGTGGTTTCATGTTCGGGGTGTTGTTTCGGTTTCTACAATAAATATTATATTCCATTTTTGATTGATAGTGTGATTCCAATGATGCTTATAATTAGATATGATTAGATTGGTTCACGAGTGTGTTCAGAAGGTATTGAGAATCAAAACTCCATAGAATTAGAGGGTGTTACGAAAAGCAAAAAACATTCCATGCGAGAATTATTGTTATTTAATGTCTTTGTATCACTATTTCCTTTTCTATTTATTCAGTTTAGCTTTCGTGAATACTATGATACCCAATCTGTAGTTGCACAATTTTAATTAAAATACAAGTATATCTTATTTACTTAATCATGTTACCATGATTTTACTTCTTTTTTATCGATCACACATTGCGTTTCTTGTTTAAAGTTGGTTTATTTCATTCTGTCAGTGTAATTTGATAATCGATTCTTTTGAGTGAATACTAGTAGTTTCTTGTTTCTTCACACTTGGTTTGCTTGCATATATGGTATAAATTGTTCTTTGAATCCAGAGTTATCATTTTGATTGATTCGATGGGTTTTTGAGGTAGTGGTGTACGAATTTGGTTGTAGAATGTTCTCGATTAGTTTCGGGCACAAGTGTATTGATTTTAGGGCTCATTCGTGTGTATTCATGTTCGGGTTTGGTTTTGACTTGTACAATAGATAATTATTTCCAATTATGATTGATGAATGTGATTTCAATGATGCTTTTAATCAGGTATGATTAGATTGGTTCATGAGTGTGTTCAGAAGGTCTTGAGAATCAAAACTCGATAGCATTAGAGGTTGTTACGAATAGCGAAAAACATTTTGTGCGAGAACTATTGTTGTTTAATGTCTTTGTATAACTAGCTCCCTTTTAATTTATTCAGTTAAGCTTTTGTGAATACTATGATACACCAATGTGTAGTTGCACGATTTTAATTAAAATACAAGTATATCTTATTTACTTAATCGTGTTACCTTGATTTGACTTCTTTTTGGTCGATTACGCATTATTTTTCTTTTTTAAAGTTTGTTTACTTTTATTCAGACAGTGTAATTGATATTGATTCTTTTTGTGTAAATACGAGTAGTTTCTCGTTTCTTTACATCTGGTTTGCTTACCTATATGGTAATAAACTATTCTTTGAATCCACAGTTGTCATTTTGATTGATTCGATGGTTTTTTGAGGTAGTGGTGTTCGAAGTTGGTTGTGGAATGTTCTCAATTAGTTTTTGGCACGAGTGTATTGATTATAGTGCTCATTCGTGTGTATTCATATTCGGCTTTGGTTTTGATTTGTACAATAGGTATTATGTTCCAATTATGATTGATTAGTGTGATTTCAGTGATGCTTATAATCAGATATGATAAGATTGGTTCATGAGTGTGTTAAAAAGGTCTTCAGAATCAAAACTCGATAGCATTAGAGGTTATTACGAATAGCGAAAAACATTCTGTGCGAGAAGTATTGTTGTTTAATGTCTTTGTATAACTAGTTCCCTTTTAATTTATTGAGTTAAGCTTTGGTGAATACTATGATACCCCAATCTGTAGTTGCACAATTTTAATTAAAATACAAGTATATCTTATTTACTTAATCGTGTTACCTTGATTTGACTTCTTTTTTATCGATCATGCATTGCTTTTCTTGTTTAAAGTTGGTTTACTTTCATTCTGTCAGTGAAATTTTACAGTCGATTCTTTTTGATTGAATACGAGTAGTTTCTCGTTTCTTTACACCTGGTTTACTTGCCTATGTGGTAATAAATTATTCTTTGAATCCATAGTTGTCATTTTGATTGATTCGGTGGTTTTTTGAGGTTGTGGTGTTCGAAGTTGGTTGTGGAATGTTCTTGATTAGTTTCGGGCACGAGTGTATTGATTTTAGGGCTCATTCGTGTGGTTTCATGTTTGGGTTTGGTTTCGATTTCTACAACAGATATTATATTCCATTTTTATTGATTAGTGTGATTACAATGATGCTTATAATCACATATGATTAGATTGGTTCACGAGTGTGTTCAAAAGGTCTTGAGAATCAAACTCCATAGAATTAGACGGTGTTACGAAAAGCAAAAAACATTCCATGCGAGAACTATTGTTATTTAATGTCTTTGTATCACTATTTCCTTTTACAAGTATATCTTATTTACTTAATCATGTTACCTTGATTATACTTCTTTTTTATTTATCACACATTGTGTTTCTTTTTTATAATTGGTTTATATACATTCTGTCAGTGTAATTTTATAATCGATTCTTTTTGAGTGAATACTAGTAGTTTCTTGTTTCTTCACACTTTGTTTGCTTACATATATGGTATAAATTGTTCTTTGAATCTAGAGTCGTCATTTTGATTGATTCGATGGGTTTTGAGGTAGTGGTGTGTGAAGTTGGTTGTAGAATGTTTTCGATTAGTTTGGAGACGCTCAGAAGTGAGAAGCTATATGCTAAGTTCTTAAATGCGCATTTTGGCTACGAGAAGTTCAATTTCTGGGTCATGTGGTTAATCCTGAGGGGATCAGGGTGGACCCTGCAAAGGTTGAAGCAGTGATGCAATGGAACCTCCAAAGACGCCATCTGAGATTCGTAGTTTCTTAGGCTTGGCAGGCTACTATAGGAGGTTTATCCAGGATTTCTCCAAGATAGCTTCTCCTTTGACAAAGTTGACCCGAAAGGACGTGAAGTATGAATGGGATACTGATCAGGAGAACGCCTTCCTAGAACTGAAGATGAGGTTAACTCAAGCCCCTGTCTTGACGTTACCTGAAGGGAACGAGGATCTGGTGGTCTACTCGGATGCCTCGTATGCAGGATTGGGTTGCGTGTTGATGCAACGAGGGAAGGTGATAGCCTATGCTTCTAGACAATTAAGGTTCACGAGGCCAATTACCCCACCCATGATTTAGAGTTGGCTGCGGTGGTGTTTGCATTGAAGATTTGGAGGCACTACCTGTATGGGGTGAAGTGCACCATCTTCACTGATCATAAAAGTCTAAAGTATTTCTTTGAACAAAAGGAACTCAATATGAGGCAGAGGAGGTGGTTGGAACTGATCAAGGATTATGACTGCGAAATTCATTATCATCCAGGCAAAGCCAATGTGGTTGCCGACGCCCTTAGTCGAAAAGGACGACCCGAACCAATTCGGGTGAGGGCTTACCAAATAATCATGACGCCTGATGTTATGAAACAAGTGAGAGAGTTCCAAGATGAGGCATTAAGAGAGGACAGAGTCAACTCTGAAAGGATGAAAGGACAAGTTTCAGACTTAGGGGAAAACACCCTGGGTGTTAGAACCCGATCTGGGCGAATGTGGATCCCTCTCTATGGGGATCTAAGGGAGAAAATCATGGATGAGGCTCACAAAACTCGATGTTCCATACACCCCGGTGCCACGAAAATGTATCAAGATCTGAAGAAAGATTACTGGTGGCCAGGAATGAAGCGAGACGTGGCTAAGTACGTGAGCAAGTGTTTGACTTGCCTGCAAGTGAAGGCAGAACACCAAAAGCCATATGGGAAGATCCAGCCTTTGGATATCCCTGAATGGAAATGGGAACACATCACAATGGACTTCATCACAAAGCTGCCTCGCACGGCGAGGGGAAGCGACGCAATCTGGGTGATTGTTGACCGTCTAACAAAGAGCGCCCATTTCCTACCAATTCGTGAGACGTATTCCTCTGAGAGGTTGGCAGAGCTATTTATCAAGGAGATCGTGGCTCGTCACGGTGTGCCAGTGTCTATCGTTTCGGATAGGGACACGCGGTTTACGTCCAAGTTCTGGAAGAGGTTTCATGACTCAATGGGGACTAGACTGCATATTAGTACGGCTTACCATCCCCAGACAGATGGTCAGTCGGAAAGGACGATCCAAACTTTAGAAGACATGCTACGAGCCTGTGTAATCGACTTTGGAGGAAGTTGGGATGAGCACTTACCGTTGGCAGAATTCTCATATAACAATAGTTACCATGCCAGCATTGGTATGCCACCTTACGAGATGTTGTACGGTAGGAAGTGCAGAACGCCCGTGTGTTGGGGTGACATCGGGCAGAAGGAATTGGGGAGTCTGATGTGATTGAGGTCACAACTGAGAAGTTAGATAAGATTAAGGCGTTCATGGAAGCTGCAAAGGACCGCCAGAAGTCTTATGCTGATAAGAGGCGTAGACCGATAGAATTTGAAGTTGGTGACAAGGTTATGCTCAAGGTATCGCCCTGGAAAGGGATCATCAGGTTTCGAAAAAGGGGAAAGTAAGCCCAAGATTCATAGGGCCATTTCGTATTATCGCAAGGGTAGGAGAAGTGGCCTACAGATTAGAACTACCTGATGAGTTGAGTGGAATTCACCCTACGTTCCATGTATCTCATCTCAGAAAATGTCTGGCAGACAATGATGCAATCGTACCACTTGAGGACATTGAAGTCGATGAACGGCTTAATTATGTAGAGCAGCCGGTGGCCATCCTTGATTGGAAAGAGAAGCACTTACGGAATAAAGTGGTTCCACTGTACGGGTACAGTGGAGACAAGAAAAGGGTCAGAATCTACGTGGGAGACTGAGGAGGAGATGAGGAAATTTTACCCTCAATTGTTTGATGACTGACAGGTTTCGAGGACGAAACCTAAATAAGTGGGGGAGACTTGTAACACCCCGAAAAGTCGAAACGAGTCATTAAACACAATGGGCTTAATTAATGGGTATTTAATAAAAGAAGGAAATGGGTTATGGGCCAAAATTGGGTTTATGGGCAAGAGACTAAGTGATTAAGGCCCATAATCAGCCCTTAACCAACCCAAATCAGCTCCATCTCCATCATTACAACCCTAGCCACCAAAATTCGTAGAGAGAGAAAGTAGAGAGAGAAAGTGAAGAAAACTCAAGATTTGAAGCTTCCAAGGTGAAGAGGTTGAAGATCTGGGTGTTGGAGCATCAAGATCTAAGAAAGAAGCAACAAATCCATGGTAAGAATCGACCTCTAAACCCTTCTGTAGATCAAACCCGGATTCTAGGGTTTTGGGCTTTGAAAAGTTGCAAAGAATCGCATAAAGGTCACATTTTTACGTATGAAAACATATATAAAGCTTAGATTTAGCCTCATGGATGATAAACTAAGAGATTGGACGTAAAAAGTTATGATTTTGGGTTAAAAAGGACTGGTTCGTAATTTTTATGCGATCTGCGAAACTGTGTGTTCATCCAACGAATTTGCATATTCAACCAGCGAAACTGTGGATCTTCCTGCGAAATTATAGTTTCGCAGGTAGTTTCGCAGACATGGTTTTCCAACGAAAGTTGGGCGAAACTGGCAGTGAAACTGGCAGCGAAGATGCCAGCGAAACTGCCAGCGAAGGTGCTAGCGAAACTAGCAGCGAAACTGCTGGTGAAACTAGCAGCGAAACTGTTGGCGAACCTAGCTGCGAAATTGCTGATCTTGCAGCGAAATTAGCAGCGAATTTAGGTAGAAATTAACCCCTTTAAGTGTTAGCTTATCTGCAGGCTGCGTAGGGTGATCCTGGCCTTGTAAGCTTAGCCTAGAAGTTATTCGTGGTATCCAGGTGAGTTCTAGATCCCCTATTTATAAGTTTTTCCATGTTTTGGGGCTATTATGCATACTAAATTTACGTTTTTAAATAACCAAGATTTTAAGGGGTTTAACAGCCCGGCCCCAGCCAGGGGCGTTGCCCCTTGGACCCCACTAGGGGCTGCTGCCCCTAGGACCCCGCTGTCAGGGGCTGCCGCCCCGAACCCCCGCTGTCTCGCGGCGGATCGGTTATGTTTTATGATGACTAGTACTTGGTATGTTGTGTACTTAATAAGTTAAGTATTATATATACTAAAGAGAAGATGATATTAATGAAAAGTGAAACTTAATGAATGTTACCCCCGGGCCCGTTTGATGATGAAAAGTCTTGCAAGCACTATGATAGATTCAGTTATGTGAGTCTGATGTATGATGATGGATCTGTATTCATGAGCGGGCTATGTGCCTTGCAGTGTGGATCAACTGTCGGGGGTTAGCTACCGTTTTCATGTGTACCGACAGGGATTGACATTTGTTGTCAATCAACATGGAGCTCTTGCTTTGTGCAATCTCATTTATGATGAAAGTGAAAGATAATGAAAGAATGAAAGATAATGAACATGCTTATTATGATGCAAGTAATGTTATGTACTATGATGTATGCATGGTCATTATATGAAGGATAAAGTTATATTTTCTTATATTATTTAAAACTAGAACTCGCTCAGCGAAGCTGACTTTTATGCATAATAGTTGGCAGGTAAGTGCTGATGCTGAGGATGGCACACGGAGCTACTTGGGGCTATGGATGGCATTCAAGTTTATGAAAATCTTTATTGTAATTTAGGACAAGTAATATGTTTTGTTTACAATTAAAAATGTATGAGTACGATGTGTTTTCAAATGTTTAAATGAATGTCTAATTATTTCCGCTGCAATGTTTTATTATTAAACTGGTTTTATGCTATGATTAACCACTGTGAGGCTTCCCGGGAACGGGGCCTTACAAGTTGGTATCAGAGCCAAAGTTTAAGAGAATTGGGTAAACTATTTTCAAAACCTAAACTTAAACTGAAAATGGGACCGAATGAAGGATGTCAATCCAAGTAGCTACGTGCCATCAGGTAAAAGTTTCAAGTAAACCGGAATTATGTGCGTGTGCTATTTGTTTTATGTGCTTTTAGATTTGAATACTGATATGTGTTAGGATAGTGATTGCTTGGGACAGGAGGGTAAGGTAAGTGGTTAATCACACTTGGCCACTGTAATTAAGGACTTACCATACTTAAAATGATCTAAGCAATTATCTTGAATAACCGTTTTGGTGTTTGAATCTTATAGGAATTAGTTATGGCTGGTAGAAAATCTGGGAAGGCGACCCGAGGAGGTGCTCGTGGCGGGCGTACTACTGAGCCACGTGTCACCCGGAGCAAAGCTAAGGCTCCCGAGACTGTTCATGAGGAGTCAGACCTCCATAGTCACCCGGAGGGGGAGGGATCAGCCACCCTCAAACCCACTGTGAAGGAGGCTATCGCTGATGAGGTCTACAATGTCATGCAAAATGTCTTACCCTCAGTGGTGACCGAGGTGATCAAAGCAGTAAGGATGGAGAGAGAGCTGAGAAGAAAGGGAAGGAAAGTGAGAAGAATTCAGGAAAGTCCACTGGGAGGACTGAGGAATCTGAAGAGGAGCCATCAAACCCTAGAGTGGTAGTCCATGATGACGACAGTGATGAGGAGTCCGAGAGAGAGACTACTAGAGGGTGCAACTATGGGGCATTTCAAAGGTGCAAGCCCCCAACCTTTGACGGTAACGGCACTGCTACTGCCGCTCATCGTTGGGTCAGAGAGATGGAAGCGGTACTGGAAATCAGTGAGTGCCGAGAGGATCAAAAAGTTAAGTTTGCAACTCATTCCTTCGTTGACTCAGCGTTATGCTGGTGGGACAATATTGTCCAGGCTGAGGGGAAACGATCGATAGCCAAGATGAAGTGGTCTGAGTTGAAGGAGTTAGTGCTGGAGGAGTATTGTCCCCATCGGGAATTAGACAAGATTGAAAAGGAGTTCTTGTATTTGAAGGCTGGGAACATGACTCATCAAGAGTATACCTCCAAGTTCAATGAACTTGCAAGACTTGTGCCGGACATGGTGACACCTGCGTCCAGGAAGATCAAAAGATACATACAGGGTTTGCCTGTGGACATCAGGAGGCACATGATTGCAGCCAGACCGGGTACGTTTAGGTCTGTGGTGGACTTAGCTGGGAGGTTGTACGATGAGAGGGACCCAGTGCCTGTACAGAAGAAGGTGGAGAAATGGAATGGGAACAAGAATGGAAATGGGAAGAGGTTCGGAGGTGATAACTTCCGGGGTGGAGAGAAGAGGATGAGAGTCGAGGATCAGTTTGGGAGACAGGGAAATATTGGGGAAGGAGGAGCTTGTAGAAAATGTGGAAAGGGTCATTCTGGGGAGTGCAGAGTTGGGACGGGAAAATGTTTCAAATGTGGAGGCGAGGGCCACTATGCTAGGGATTGCAAGGTGGGGAAGTGTTACCTGTGTGGCGAGATGGGTCATGCGGGAGAGACTGTAAGAAAGGAAAACCAGAAGGATCAGGAACGGTTAAAGCTGGAGACAAGGGAAGGGGTGACGGTTCAAAGGCGAAGGCGAGGGCATTCAACATAACTCGCGAGGAGGCCAGGGCAGACCCAGAAGTAGTTTCAGGTATGTTTCTGGTAGACCATGAATATGCCTTGTGCTCTTTGATTCTGGTGCTAGTAGGAGTTTTGTGTCTGCTGCCTTTTGTCGTTTGTTGCATGATAAGAGTAGAAAGTTAGATGAGCCTTTCTATGTAGAAACAGCCATTGGTAAGTCCACTAAGGTAACTGAGGTGGTTGAGGATTGCCTAATTGAGTTAGAGGATTGTAAGTTCCCTGCTAGGTTGCATGTTATGGCCTTAGGAGGTTTCGATGTGGTGTTAGGCATGGATTGGTTAGCTACCTATGAAGCCAATATAGTATGTAGTAAGAAGATAATTCGTCTAACAACGCCCGACGGTAGTTCTGTTACGGTTCGTGGAGATAAGGTGTGCTGTGTACCGAAGGTCGTGTCGATGATCACAGCTGAAAAGTACTTGAGACGTGGGTGCAGCGCTTACTTGGCCTATGTAAAAGATGTGGATGCGCCAGAGCCACAATTATCAGACGTGCCAGTAGTGTGCGAGTTTCCTGACGTCTTTCCTGAAGACCTGACCGGTGTGCCGCCTGACCGTGAAATCGAATTCCAGATTGATTTGCTACCGGGAGCTCAACCTGTCGCTAAAGCACCGTATCGATTAGCTCCTTCGGAGATGGTAGAACTGAGGGACCAGTTGCAAGATTTATTGGATAAAGGCTTCATCCGACCGAGTATCTCTCCATGGGGTGCTCCGGTTTTATTCGTCAAGAAGAAAGACGGTAGCATGCGGATGTGCATTGACTATCGCGAGCTCAATAAGCTGACCGTAAAGAATCGGTATCCGTTACCACGATCGACGACCTGTTCGATCAACTTCAGGGTGCCAGCTGGTTTTCAAGGATAGACCTGCGGTCTGGTTACCACCAACTGAAGGTGAAAGAACAAGACATTCCTAAGACAGCGTTCCGTACGCGTTATGGACACTACGAATTCCTCGTCATGTCCTTTGGTTTGACCAACGCGCCAGCTGCTTTTATGGATCTTATGAATCGGGTATGTCGGCCGATGTTGGATAAATCGGTGATAGTGTTCATTGATGACATCTTGATTTATTCAAAAAGTGAAGAGGAGCATGCCGATCATATTCGAGAAGTATTGGAGACGCTCAGAAGTGAGAAGCTATATGCTAAGTTCTCTAAATGCGCATTTTGGCTACGAGAAGTTCAATTTCTGGGTCATGTGGTTAATCCTGAGGGGATCAGGGTGGACCCTGCAAAGGTTGAAGCAGTGATGCAATGGGAACCTCCAAAGACGCCATCTGAGATTCGTAGTTTCTTAGGCTTGGCAGGCTACTATAGGAGGTTTATCCAGGATTTCTCCAAGATAGCTTCTCCTTTGACAAAGTTGACCCGAAAGGACGTGAAGTATGAATGGGATACTGATCAGGAGAACGCCTTCCTAGAACTGAAGATGAGGTTAACTCAAGCCCCTGTCTTGACGTTACCTGAAGGGAACGAGGATCTGGTGGTCTAATCGGATGCCTCGTATGCAGGATTGGTTGCGTGTTGATGCAACGAGGGAAGGTGATAGCCTATGCTTCTAGACAATTAAAGGTTCACGAGGCCAATTACCCCACCCATGATTTAGAGTTGGCTGCGGTGGTGTTTGCATTGAAGATTTGGAGGCACTACCTGTATGGGGTGAAGTGCACCATCTTCACTGATCATAAAAGTCTAAAGTATTTCTTCGAACAAAAGGAACTCAATATGAGGCAGAGGAGGTGGTTGGAACTGATCAAGGATTATGACTGCGAAATTCATTATCATCCAGGCAAAGCCAATGTGGTTGCCGACGCCCTTAGTCGAAAAGGACGACCCGAACCAATTCGGGTGAGGGCTTACCAATAATCATGACGCCTGATGTTATGAAACAAGTGAGAGAGTTCCAAGATGAGGCATTAAGAGAGGACAGAGTCAACTCTGAAAGGATGAAAGGACAAGTTTCAGACTTAGGGGAAAACACCCTGGGTGTTACAACCCGATCTGGGCGAATGTGGATCCCTCTCTATGGGGATCTAAGGGAGAAATTCATGGATGAGGCTCACAAAACTCGATATTCCATACACCCCGGTGCCACGAAAATGTATCAAGATCTGAAGAAAGATTACTGGTGGCCAGGAATGAAGCGAGACGTGGCTAAGTACGTGAGCAAGTGTTGACTTGCCTGCAAGTGAAGGCAGAACACCAAAAGCCATATGGGAAGATCCAGCCTTTGGATATCCCTGAATGGAAATGGGAACACATCACAATGGACTTCATCACAAAGCTGCCTCGCACGGCGAGGGGAAGCGACGCAATCTGGGTGATTGTTGACCGTCTAACAAAGAGCGCCCATTTCCTACCAATTCGTGAGACGTATTCCTTTGAGAGGTTGGCAGAGCTATTTATCAAGGAGATCGTGGCTCGTCACGGTGTGCCAGTGTCTATCGTTTCGGATAGGGACACGCGGTTTACGTCCAAGTTCTGGAAGAGGTTTCATGACTCAATGGGGACTAGACTGCATATTAGTACGGCTTACCATCCCCAGACAGATGGTCAGTCGGAAAGGACGATCCAACTTTAGAAGACATGCTACGAGCCTGTGTAATCGACTTTGGAGGAAGTTGGGATGAGCACTTACCGTTGGCAGAATTCTCATATAACAATAGTTACCATGCCAGCATTGGTATGCCACCTTACGAGATGTTGTACGGTAGGAAGTGCAGAACGCCCGTGTGTTGGGGTGACATCGGGCAGAAGGAATTGGGGAGTCTTGATGTGATTGAGGTCACAACTGAGAAGTTAGATAAGATTAAGGCGTTCATGGAAGCTGCAAAGGACCGCCAGAAGTCTTACGCTCATAAGAGGCGTAGACCGATAGAATTTGAAGTTGGTGACAAGGTTATGCTCAAGGTATCGCCCTGGAAAGGGATCATCAGGTTTCGAAAAAGGGGAAAGTTAAGCCCAAGATTCATAGGGCCATTTCGTATTATCGCAAGGGTAGGAGAAGTGGCCTACAGATTAGAACTACCTGATGAGTTGAGTGGAATTCACCCTACGTTCCATGTATCTCATCTCAGAAAATGTCTGGCAGACAATGATGCAATCGTACCACTTGAGACATTGAAGTCGATGAACGGCTTAATTATGTAGAGCAGCCGGTGGCCATCCTTGATTGGAAAGAGAAGCACTTACGGAATAAAGTGGTTCCACTAGTACGGGTACAGTGGAGACACAGAAAAGGGTCAGAATCTACGTGGGAGACTGAGGAGGAGATGAGGAAATTTTACCCTCAATTGTTTGATGACTGACAGGTTTCGAGGACGAAACCTAAATAAGTGGGGGAGACTTGTAACACCCCGAAAAGTCGAAACGAGTCATTAAGGATAATGGGCTTAATTAATGGGTATTTAATAAAAGAAGGAAATGGGTTATGGCCAAAATTGGGTTTATGGGCAAGAGCCTAAGTGATTAAGGCCCATAATCAGCCCTTAACCAACCCAAATCAGCTCCATCTCCATCATTACAACCCTAGCCACCAAAATTCGTAGAGAGAGAAAGTAGAGAGAGAAAGTGAAGAAAACTCAAGATTTGAAGCTTCCAGGTGAAGAGATTGAAGATCTGGGTGTTGGAGCATCAAGATCTAAGAAAGAAGCAACAAAATCCAGGTAAGAATCGACCTCTAAACCCTTCTGTAGATCAAACCCGGATTCTAGGGTTTTGGGTTTTGAAAAGTTGCAAAGAATCGCATAAAGGTCACATTTTTACGTATGAAAACATGTATAAAGCTTAGATTTAGCCTCATGGATGATAAACTAAGAGATTGGACGTAAAAAGTTATGATTTTGGGTTAAAAACGGACTGGTTCGTAATTTTATGCGATCTGCGAAACTGTGTGTTCATCCAGCGAATTTGCATATTCAATCAGCGAAACTGTGGATCTTCCTGCGAAATTATAGTTTCGCAGGTAGTTTTGCAGACATGGTTTTCCAACGAAAGTTGGGCGAAACTGGCAGCGAAGATGCCAGCGAAACTGCCAGCGAAGGTGCTAGCGAAACTAGCAGCGAAACTGCTGGTGAAACTAGCAGCGAAACTGTTGGCGAACCTAGCTGCGAAATTGCTGATCTTGCAGCGAAATTAGCAGCGAATTTAGGCAGAAATTAAACCCTTTAAGTGTTAGCTTATCTGCAGGCTGTGTAGAGTGATCCTAGCCTTGTAAGCTTAGCCTAGAAGTTATTCGTGGTATCCAGGTGAGTTCTAGATCCCCTATTTATAAGTTTTTCCATGTTTTGGGGCTATTATGCATACTAAATTTACGTTTTTAAATGACCAAGATTTTAAGGGGTTTAACAGCCCGGCCCAGCCAGGGGCGTTGCCCTTGGACCCCACTAGGGGCTGCTGCCCTAGGACCCCGCTGTCAGGGGCTGCCGCCCCCGAACCCCCGCTGTCTCGCGGCGGATCGGTTATGTTTTATGATGATTAGTACTTGGTATGTTGTGTACTTAATAAGTTAAGTATTATATATTACTAAAGAGAAGATGATATTAATGAAAAGTGAAACTTAATGAATGTTACCCCGGGCCCGTTTGATGATGAAAAGTCTTGCAAGCACTATGATAGACTTCACTTATGTGAGTCTGATGTATGATGATGGATCTGTATTCATGAGCGGGCTATGTGCCTTGCAGTGTGGATCAACTGTCGGGGGTTAGCTACCGTTTTCATGTGTACCGACAGGGATTGACATTTGTTGTCAATCAACATGGAGCTCTTGCTTTGTGCAATCTCGTTTATGATGAAAGTGAAAGATAATGAAAGAATGAAAGATAATGAACATGCTTATTATGATGCAAGTAATGTTATGTACTATGATGTATGCATGGTCATTATATGAAGGATAAAGTTTATTTTCTTATAATTATTTAAAACTAGAACTCGCTCAGCGAAGCTGACTTTTATGCATAATAGTTGGCAGGTAAGTGCTGATGCTGAGGATGGCACACGGAGCTACTTGGGGAGCTATGGATGGCATTCTATTTATGAAATCTTTATTGTAATTTAAGAACAAGTAATATGTTTTGTTTGAAATTTAAAAATGTATGAGTACATATGTTTTCAAATGTTAAATGAATGTCTAATTATTTCCGCTGCAATGTTTATTATTAAACTGATTTTATGCTATGATTAACCAACTGTGAGGCTTCCCGGGACGGGGCCTTACAAACTTAATCGTGTTACCTTGATTGGATTCTTTTTTACGATCTGCATGCTTTCTTTTTAAAAGTGGTTTACTTCATTTGTCAGTGAAATTTACAGCGAGTCTTTTTGAATTGAATTACGAGTAGTTCTCGTTTATTAATGGTTTACTTGCCTATGTGGTAATAATTATTCTTTGAATCCATAGTTGTCATTTTGATGATTCGGTGGTTTTTGAGGTTGTGGTGTTCGAAGTTGGTTGTGAATGTTCTTGATTAGTTTCGGGCACGAGTGTATTGATTTTAGGGCTCATTCGTGTGGTTTCATGTTTGGGTTGGTTCGATTTCTACAACGATATTATTTCCATTTCTATTGATAGTGTGATTACAATGATGCTTATAATCAGATATGATTAGATTGGTTCACGAGTGTGTTCAAAAGGTCTTGAGAATCAAAACTCATAGAATTAGACGGTGTACGAAAAGCAAAAAACATTCCATGCGAGAACTATTGTTATTTAATGTCTTTGTATCACTATTTCCTTTTTACAAGGCTATCTATTTACTTAATCATGTTACTTTTGATTATACTCTTTTTATTTATCACACATGTGTGTTTTTTTTATAATTGGTTTGTTATACATTCTGTCAGTGTTGTAATTTATAATCGATTCTTTTTGAGTGAATACTAGTAGTTTCTTGTTTCTTCACACTTTGTTTGCTTACATATATGGTAATAAATTGTTTCTTTGAATCTAGAGTTGTCATTTTGATTGATTCGATGGGTTTTTGAGGTAGTGGTGTGTGAAGTTGGTTGTAGAATGTTTCGATTAGTTTCGGGCACGAGTATTGATTTTAGGGCTCATTCGTGTGTATTCATGTTCGGGTTTGGTTTTGATTTGTACAATAGATATTATGTTCCAATTATGATTGATGAGTGTGATTTCAATGATGCTTTTAATAAAATATTTAGATTGGTTCACGAGTGTGTTCAGAAGGTCTTGAGAATCAAAACTCGATAGCATTAGAGGTTGTTACGAATAGCGAAAAAACATTCTATGCGAGAACTATTGTTGTTAATGTCTTGTATAACTAGTTCCCTTTTAATTATTCAGTTAAGCTTTTGTGAATACTATGATACACCAATCTGTAGTTGCACGATTTTAATAAAATAAAGTATATCTTATTACTTAATCGTGTTACCTTGATTGACTTCTTTTTTGTCGATCACGCATTATTTTTCTTGTTTAAAGTTTGTTTACTTTCATTCAGTCAGTGTAATTTGATAATTATTCTTTTTGTGTAATACGAGTAGTTTCTCGTTTTCTTTACACCTGGTTTGCTTACCTATATGGTAATAAATTATTCTTTGAATCCACAGATTCATTTGATTGATTCGATTGTTTTTTGAGGTAGTGGTGTTCAAAGTTGGTTGTGGAATGTTCTCAATTAGTTTCGGCATGAGTGTATTGATTTTAGGGCTCATTCGTGTGGATTCATATTTGGCTTGGTTTTTTTGATTTCTACAATAGATATTATGTTCCAATTATGATTGATTAGTGTGATTCAATGATGCTTATAATCAGATAAAAGATTGGTTCACGAGTGTGTTCAAAAGGTCTTGAGAATCAAAACTCGATAGCATTAGAGGTTGTTACGAATAGCGAAAAACATTCTGTGCGAGAAGTATTGTTGTTTAATGTCTTGTATAACTAGTTCCCTTTTAATTTATTCAGTTAAGCTTTCGTGTAAATACTATGATACCCCAATCTTAGTTGCACAATTTTAATTAAAATACAAGTAATCTTATTTACTTAATCGTGTTACCTTGATTTGACTTTTTTTATCGATCACGAATTGATTTTCTTGTTTAAAGTTGGTTTACTTTCATTCCGTCAATGTAATTTGATAATCGATTCTTTTTTAATGAATACGAGTAGTTTCTCGTTTCATTACACCTACTTTGCTTACCTATATGGTAATAAATTATTCTTACAATCCACAGTTGTCATTTTGATTGATTGATGGTTTTTGAGGTAGTGGTGTTTCAATGTTGGTTGTGGAATGTTCTCGATCAGTTTCGGGCACGAGTGTATTGATTTTAGGGCTCATTCGTGTGTTTCATGTTCGGGTTGGTTTCGATTTCTACAATAGATATTATATTCCATTTTAATTGATTAGTGTGATTCCAATGATTATAATCATAAATGATTAGATTGGTTCACGGGGTGTGTAAGAAGGTCTTGAGAATCAAAATCTATAGCATTAAAGGGGTTGTTACGAAATGCAAAAAAACATTCCTGCGAGAGACTATTGTTATTTAATGTCTTTGTATAACTATTTCCTTTTCTATTTATTCAGTTTAGCTTTCGTGAATACTATTATACCCCAATGTGTAGTTGCATGATTTTAATTAAAATAGAAGTATATCTTATTTACTTAATCGTGTTTCCTTGATTTGACATCTTTTTATAGATCACACATTGCGTTACTTGTTTAAAGTTGGTTACTTTCATTCATCAGGTAATTGATAATCGATTAGGTTTTGAGTGAAAACTAGTAGTTTCTGTTTCTTCACATTGGTTTGCTGCATACATAGTAATAAATTATTTTATGAATCCAGAGGTGTCATTTTGATTGATTTGATGGTTGATTTTTGAGGTAGTGGTGTTCGAAGTTGGTTGTAAAATGTTCTCGATTAATTTCAGTCACGAGTCTAGATTTTAGGGCTCATTCAGTGTGTACATGTTTGGTTTGTTTTGATTGTACATTAGATATTATGTTCCAATTATAATTGATTAGTGTTATTTCAACGATGCTTATAATCAGATATGATAGATTGGTTTCGACGTGTGTTCAAAAGGTCTTGAGAATCAAAAGTTGATAGTATTAGAGGTTGTACGAATAGCGAAAAACATTCTGTGCGAGAACTATTGTTGTTTAATGTCTTGTATAACTAGTTCCCTTTTAATTTATCAGTTAAGCTTTCGTCAATACTATGATACCTCAATCTGTAGTTGCACAATTTTAATTAAATACAAGTATATCTTATTTACTTAATCGTGTTACCTTGATGTGACTTCTTTTCTATCTAGCAACGCATTGCTTTTTTGTAAAGCTAGTTTCTTTTTGAGTGAATACGAGTAGTTTCTCGTTTCTTTACACTTGGTTTGCTTGCCTATATGGTAATAAATTATTCTTTGAATCCATAGTTGTCATTTTGATTGATTCGGTGTTTTTTGAGGTAGTGGTGTCGAAGTTGGTGTGGAATGTTCTCTATTAGTTTCGGGCACGAGGTATTGATTTTAGGGCTCATTCGTGTGGTTTCATGTTCGGGTGTGGTTCGATTTCTACAATAGATATTATATCCATTTTTGATTGATTAGTGTGATTCCAATGATGCTTATAATCAGATAGATTAGATTGATTCACGAGTGTGTTCAGAAGGTCTGAGAATCAAAACTCCATAGAATTAGAGGGTGTTACGAAAAAAAAAACATCCATGCGAGAAACTATGTATTAATGTCTTTGTATTTACTATAATTTTCTATTTATTCAGTTTAGCTTTCGTGAATACTATGATACCCCAATCTGTAGTTGCGCAATTTTAATTAAAATACAAGTATATCTTATTTACTTAATCATGTTACCTTGATTTTACTTCTTTTTTATCGATCACACATTGCGTTCTTGTTTAAAGTTGGTTTATATTCATTCCGTTAGTGTAATTTGATAATCGATTCTTTTGAGTGAATACTAGTAGTTTTTGTTTCTCACACTTGTTTGCTTGCTGCATATTGTAAAATTGTTCTTTGAATCCAGAGTTGTCATTTTGATTGATTCGATGGGTTTTTGAGGTAGTGGTGTACGAATTTGGTTGTAGAATGCTCTCGATTAGATCGGGCACGAGTGTATTGATTTAGAGGCTCATTCGTGTGTTTATGTTCGGGTTGGTTTGATTTGTACAATAGATATTATGTTCTAATTATGATTGATGAGTGTGATTTCAATGATGCTTTTAATCAGAAACGATAGATTGGTTCACGAGTGTGTTTGGAAGGTCTTGAGAATCAAACTACTCGATAGCATTAGAGGTTGTTACGAATAGCGAAAAACATTCTGTGCGAGAACATGTTGTTTAATGTCTTTGTATAAACTAAATCCCTTTTAATTTATCAGATAAGTTTTGTGAATACTATGATACACCAATTGTAGTTGCACGATTTTAATTAAAATACAAGTATATCTTTTTTACTAATCGTGTTACCTTGATTTGACTATTTTTTGTCGATCACGCATTATTGTATTGTTTAAAGTTGTTATTTTCATTACGTTAGTGTTATTTGATAATCGATTCTTTTTGTGTAAATACGAGTAGTTTTCGTTTCTTTACACCTGGTTTGCTTACCTATATGGTAATAAATTATTTTTGAATCCACAGTTGTCATTTTGATTGATTCGATGGGTTTTGAGGTAGTGGTGTTCGAAGTGGGTTGTGGAATGTTCTCAATTAGTTTCGGGCACGAGTGTATTGATTTTAGGGCTCATTCGTGTGTATCATATTCAGATTTGGTTTTGATTTCTACAATAGATATTATGTTCCATTATGATTGATTAGTGTGATTTCAATGATGCTTTAATCAGATATGATAAGATTGGTTAACACGAGGGTGTCAAAAGTCTTCAAAAAGGTCTTAAGAATCAAAAGTCGATAGCATTAGGATGTTGTAACGAATAGCGAAAAACATTCTTGCGAGAAGTATTATTGTTTAATGTCTTGTATAACTAGTTCCCTTTTAATTTATTTAGTTAGCTTCAATGAATACTATGATACCCCAATCTGTAGTTGCACAATTTAATTAAAATACAAGTATATTTATTTACTTAATCATGTTACCTTGATTGACTTGTTTTTTATGATCACGCATTACTTTTCTTGTTTAAAGTGGGTTTCTCATTGCCGTCAGTGTGAATTTTATAGTCGATTCTTTTGAGTGAATACGAGTAGTTCTCGTTTTTTACACCTGGTTTGCTTGCCTACATGGTAATAAATTATTCTTTGAATCCATAGTTGTCATTTTGATTGATTCGATGGTTTTGCGGGGGTAGTGGTGTTGCGAAGTTGGTTGTGGAATGTTCTCGATTAGGGTTCGGGCACGAGTGTATTGATTTTAGGACACATTGTGTGGTCATGTTGGGTTGGTTTTGATTTCTACAATAGATATTATATTCAATTTTTGATTGATTAGGGTGATTCAATGATGCTTATAATCAGATATATGATTAGATTGGTCAAGAATGTGTTAGAAGGTCTTGAGAATAAAAACTCCATAGAATTAGAGGGTGCTATGAAAAGCAAAAAAACATTCCATGCAAGAACTATGTTGATATGTCTTTGTATCACTATTTTCTTTCTATTTATTCAGTTTAGCTTTAGTGAATACTATGATACCCTAATCTGTAGTTGCAAATTTTAATTAAAAATACAAGTATATCTTATTTACTTAATCATGTTACCTTGATTTTACTTCTTTTTATCGATCACACCCCTGCGTTTCTTGTTTAAAGTTGGTTATATTCATTCCGTCAGTGTAATTTGATAATCGATTCTTTTGAGTTAATACGAGTATTTCTTGTTTCTTCACACTTGGTTTGCTTGCATATATGGTATAAATTGTTCTTTAATCCAGAGTTATCATTTTGATTGATTCGATGGGTTTTTGAGGTAGGTAGTGGTGTGTGAAGTTGGTTGTAGTGTTCTCGATTAGTTCGGGCACGAGTGTATTGATTTTAGGGCTCATTCGTGTGTATTCATGTTCGGGTTTCGTTTAGATTTGTACAATAGATATTATGTTCCATTATGATTGATGAGTGTGATTTCAATGATGCTTTTAATGAAATATGATTAGATTGGTTCACGAGTGTGTTCAGAAGGTCTTGAGAATCAAAACTCGATAGCATTAGAGGTTGTTACGAATAGTGAAAAACATTTTGTGCGAGAACTATTGTTGTTTAATGTCTTTGTATAACTAGTTCCCTTTTAATTTATTCAATTAAGCTTTCGTGAATACTATGATACATCAATCTGTAGTTGCACGATTTTAATTAAAAATTAAGTATATCTTATTTACTTAATCGTGTTACCTTGATTTGACTTCTTTTTTGTCGATCACGCATTATTTTTCTTGTTTAAAGTTTGTTTACTTTCATTCAGTCAGTGTAATTTGATAATCGATTCTTTTTGTGTATATGAGTAGTTTCTCGTTTCTTTACACTGGTTGCTTACCAATATGGTAATAAATTATTCTTTGAATCCACAGTTGTCATTTTGATTGATTCGATGGTTTTTTGAGGTAGTGGTGTTCGAAGTTGGTTGTGGAATGTTCTCAATTAGTTTCGGGCACGAGTGTATTGATTTTAGGGCTCATTCGTGTGTATTCATATTCGGGTTTGGTTTTGATTTGTACAATAGATATTATGTTCCAATTATGATTGATTAGTGTGATTTCAATGATGCTTATAATCAGATATGATAAGATTGGTTCACGAGTGTGTTCAAAAGGTCTTGAGAATCAAAACTCGATAGCATTAGAGGTTGTTACGAATAGCGAAAAACATTCTGTGCGAGAAGTATTGTTGTTTAATGTCTTTGTATAACTAGTTCCCTTTTAATTTATTCAGTTAAGCTTTCGTGAATACTATGATACCCCAATCTGTAGTTGCACAATTTTAATTAAAATACAAGTATATCTTATTTACTTAATCGTGTTACCTTGATTTGACTTCTTTTTTATCGATCACGCATTGCTTTTCTTGTTTAAAGTTGGTTTACTTTCATTCCGTCAATGTAATTTGATAATTCGATTCTTTTTGAGTGAATACGAGTAGTTTCTCATTTCTTTACACCTGGTTTGCTTACCTATATGGTAATAAATTATTCTTTCAATCCACAGTTGTCATTTTGATTGATTTGATGGTTTTTTGAGGTAGTGGTGTTCGAAGTTGGTTGTGGAATGTTCTCGATTAGTTTGGGCACGAGTGTATTGATTTTAGGGCTCATTCGTGTGGTTTCATGTTCGGGTTTGGTTTCGATTTCTACAATAGATATTATATTCAATTTTGATTGATTAGTGTGATTCCAATGATTATAATCATACATGATTAGATTGGTTCACGAGTGTGTCCAGAAGGTAGAAGGTCTTGAGAATCAAAATTCTATAGCATTAGAGGGTGTTACGAAAAGAAAAAAACATTCCATGCGAGAACTATTGTTATTTAATGTCTTTGTATAACTATATCCTTTTCTATTTATTCAGTTTAGCTTTCGTGAATACTATGATACCCCAATGTGTAGTTGCATGATTTTAATTAAATAGAAGTATATCTTATTTACTTAATTGTGTTACCTTGATTTGACATCTTTTTTATCGATCACACATTGCGTTACTTGTTTAAAGTTGGTTTACTTTCATTCCATCCTTGAAATTTGATAATCGATTATTTTTGAGTGAATACTAGTAGTTTCTTGTTTCTTCACACTTGGTTTGCTTGCATACATAGTAATAAATTATTCTTTGAATCCAGAGTTGTCATTTTGATTGATTTGATGGATTTTTGAGGTAGTGGTGTTCGAAGTTGGTTGTAGAATGTTCTCGATTAGTTTCAGTCACGAGTGTATTGATTTTAGGGCTCATTCATGTGTTTACATGTTTGGGTTTGTTTTGATTTGTACAATAGATATTATGTTCCAATTATAATTGATTAGTGTTATTTCAATGATGCTTATAATCAGATATGAATAGATTGGTTCACGAGTGTGTTCAAAAGGTCTTGAGAATCAAAACTCAATAGCATTAGAGGTTGTTACGAATAGCAAAAAACATTCTGTGCGAGAACTATTGTTGTTTAATGTCTTTGTATAACTAGTTCCCTTTTAATTTATTCAGTTAAGCTTTCGTGAATACTATGATACCCCAATCTGTAGTTGCACAATTTTAATTAAAATACAAGTATATCTTATTTACTTAATCGTGTTACCTTGATTTGACTTCTTTTTTATCGATCACGCATTGCTTTTCTTGTTTAAAGTTGGTTTACTTTCATTCCGTCAATGAAATTTTATAGTCGATTCTTTTTGAGTGAATACGAGTAGTTTCTCGTTTCTTTACACCTGGTTTGCTTGCCTATATGGTAATAAATTATTCTTTGAATCCATAGTTGTCATTTTTATTGATTCGATGTTTTTTGAGGTAGTGGTGTTCGAAGTTGGTTGTGGAATGTTCTCGATTAGTTTCGGCACGAGTGTATTGATTTTAGGGCTCATTCGTGTGGTTTCATGTTCGGGTTTGGTTTTGATTTCTACAATAGATATTATATTCCAGTTTTGATTGATTAGTGTGATTCCACTGATGCTTATAATCAGATATGATTAGAATGGTTCACGAGTGTGTTCAGAAGATCTTGAGAATCAAAACTCCATAGCATTAGAGGGTGTTACGAAAAGCAAAAAACATTCCATGCGAGAACTATTGTTATTTAATGTCTTTGTATAACTATTTCCTTTTCTATTTATTCAGTTTAGTTTTCGTGAATACTATGATGTTGCACAATTTTAATTAAAATAGAAGTATATCTTATTTACTTAATCGTGTTACCTTGATTTGACATCTTTTTTATCGATCACCATTGCGTTTCTTGTTTAAGTTGGTTTACTTTCATTCCATCAGTGTAATTTGATAATCGATTATTTTTAAGTGAATACTAGTAGTTTCTTGTTTCTTCACACTTGGTTTGCTTGCATACATAGTAATAAATTGTTCATTGAATCCAGAGTTGTCATTTTGATTGATTTGATGGATTTTTGAGGTAGTGGTGTTCGAAGTTGGTTGTAGAATGTTCTCGATTAGTTTCAGACACGAGTGTATTGATTTTAGGGCTCATTCGTGTTTTTTCATGTTCGGGTTTGGTTTTGATTTGTACAATAGATATTATGTTCCAATTATAATTGATGAGTGTTATTTCAATGATGCTTATAATCAGATATGAATAGATTGGTTCACGAGTGTGTTCAGAAGGTCTTGAGAATCAAAACTCGAGGGCATTAGAGGTTGTTACGAATAGGGAAAACATTCTGTGCGAGAACTATTGTTGTTTAAAGTCTTTGAATAACTAGTTCCTTTTAATTTATTCAGTTAAGCATTCGTGAATACTATGATACCCCAATTCTTAGTTGCACGATTTTAATTAAAATACAAGTATATCTTATTTACTTAATTGTGTTACCTTGATTTGACTTCTTTTTTACCGATCACGCATTGCTTTTCTTGTTTAAAGTTGGTTTACTTTCATTCTGTCAGTGTAATTTTATAATCGATTCTTTTTGAGTGAATACGAGTAGTTTCTCGTTTCTTTACACCTGGTTTGCTTGCCTATATGGTAATAAATTATTCTTTGAATCCATTGTTGCCATTTTGATGATTCGATGGTTTTTTGAGTGGTGGTGTTCGAAGTTGGTTGTGGAATATTCTGATTAGTTCGGGCACGAGTGTATTGATTTTAGGGCTCATTCGTGTGGTTTCATGTTCGGGTTTGGTTTGATTTCTACAATAGATATTATATTCCATTTTTGATTGATTAGTGTGATTCCAATGATGCTTATAATCAGATATGATTAGATGGTTCACGAGTGTGTTCAGAAGGTCTTTGAGAATCAAAACTCCATAGAATTAGAGGTTGTACGAAAAGCGAAAAACATTCCATGCGAGAACTATTGTTATTTAATGTCTTTGTATAACTATTTCCTTTTCTATTTATTCAGTTTAGCTTTCGTGAATACTATGATACCCAATTGTAGTTGCATGATTTTAATTAAAATAGAAGTATACCTTATTTACTTAATGTGTTACCTTGATTTGACATCTTTTTTATCGATCACACATTGCGTTACTTGTTTAAAGTTGGTTACTTTCATTCATCCGTGAATTTGATAATCGATTATTTTTGAGTGAATACTAGTAGTTTCTTGTTTCTTCACACTTGGTTTGCTTGCATACATAGTAATAAATTATTCATTGAATCCAGAGTTGTCATTTTGATTGATTTGATGGATTTTTGAGGTAGTGGTGTTCGAAGTTGGTTGTAGAATGTTCTCGATTAGTTTCAGTCACGAGTGTATTGATTTTAGGGCTCATTCATGTGTTTACATGTTTGGGTTTGTTTTGATTTGTACAATAGATATTATGTTCCAATTATAATTGATTAGTGTTATTTCAATGATGCTTATAATCAGATATGAATAGATTGGTTCACGAGTGTGTTCAAAAGGTCTTGAGAATCAAAACTCGATAGTATTAGAGGTTGTTACGAATAGCAAAAAACATTCTGTGCGAGAACTATTGTTGTTTAATGTCTTTGTATAACTAGTTCCCTTTTAATTTATTCAGTTAAGCTTTCGTGAATACTATGATACCCCAATCTGTAGTTGCACAATTTTAATTAAAATACAAGTATATCTTATTTACTTAATCGTGTTACCTTGATTTGACTTCTTTTTTATCGATCACGCATTGCTTTTCTTGTTTAAAGTTGGTTTACTTTCATTCCGTCAGTGAAATTTTATAGTCGATTCTTTTTGAGTGAATACGAGTAGTTTCTCATTTCTTTACACCTGGTTTGCTTGCCTATATGGTAATAAATTATTCTTTGAATCCATAGTTGTCATTTTGATTGATTCGATGGTTTTTTGAGGTAGTGGTGTTCGAAGTTGGTTGTGGAATGTTCTCGATTAGTTTCGTGCACGAGTGTATTGATTTTAGGGCTCATTCGTGTGGTTTCATGTTCGGGTTTGGTTTCGATTTCTACAATAGATATTATATTCCATTTTTGATTGATTAGTGTGATTCCATAATGCTTATAATCAGATATGATTAGAATGGTTCACGAGTGTTCGAAGGTCTTGAGAATCAAAACTCCATAGCATTAGAGGGTTGTTACGAAAAGCAAAAAAAATTCTGGCGAGAACTATTGTTATTTAATGTCTTTGTATAACTATTTCTTTTTCTATTTATTCAGCTTAGTTTTCGGGAATACTATGATGTTGCACAATTTAATTAAAATACAAGTATATCTTATTTACTTAATCGTGTTACCTTGATTTGACATCTTTTTTATCGATCACCCATTGCGTTTCTTGTTAAGTTGGTTTACTTTCATTCCATCAGTGTAATTTGATAATCGATTATTTTTGAGTGAATACTAGTAGTTTCTTGTTTCTTCACACTTGGTTTGCTTGCATACATAGTAATAAATTGTTCATTGAATCCAGAGTTGTCATTTTGATTGATTTGATGGATTTTTGAGGTAGTGGTGTTAATGTTCTCAGTTAGTTTCAGACATGAGTGTATTGATTTTAGGGCTCATTCGGTTGTTTTCATGTTCGGGTTGGTTTTGATTTGTACAATAGATATTATGTTCCAATATAATTGATGAGTGTGTTATTCAATGATGCTTATAATCAGATATGATAGATTGGTTCACGAGTGTGTTCAGAAGGTCTTGAGAATCAAAACTCGAGGGCATTAGAGGTAGTTACGAATAGGGAAAAACATTCTGTGCGAGAACTATTGTTGTTTAAAGTCTTTGTATAACTAGTTCCTTTTAATTTATTCAGTTAAGCTTTTGTAAATACTATGATACCCCAATCTTAGTTGCACGATTTTAATTAAAATACAAGTATATCTTATTTACTTAATGTGTTACTTGATTTGACTTCTTTTTTACAATCACGCATTGTTTTCTTGTTTAAAGTTGGTTTACTTTCATTCTGTCAGTGTAATTTTATAATCGATTCTTTTTGAGTGAATACGAGTAGTTTCTCGTTTCTTTACACCTGGTTTGCTTGCCTATATGGTAATAAATTATTCTTTGAATCCATAGTTGCCATTTTGATTGATTCGATGGTTTTTTGAGGTAGTGGTGTTCAAAGTTGGTTGTGGAATATTCTTGATTAGTTTCGGGCACGAGTGTATTGATTTTAGGGCTCATTCGTGTGGTTTCATGTTCGGGTTTGGTTTTGATTTCTACAATAGATATTATATTCCATTTTTGATTGATTAGTGTGATTCCAATGATGCTTATAGTCAGATATGATTAGATTGGTTCACGAGTGTGTTCAGAAGGTCTTGAGAATCAAACTCCATAGAATTAGAGGGTGTTACGAAAAGCGAAAAACATTCCATGCGAGAACTATTGTTATTTAATGTCTTTGTATAACTATTTCCTTTTCTATTTATTCAGTTTAGCTTTCTTGAATACTATGATACCCTAATCTGTTGTTGCATAATTTTAAATAAAATACAAGTATATCATATTTATTTAATCATGTTACCTTGATTTTACTTCTTTTTATCGATCACACATTGCGTTTCTTGATTAAAGTTGGTTTATATTCATTCCGTCAGTGTAATTTTATAACCGATTCTTTTTGAGTGAATACGAGTAGTTTCTTGTTTCTTACACTGGTTTGCTTGCATATATGGTATAAATTGTTCTTTGAATCCAGAGTTGTCATTTGATTGATTCGATGGGTTTTTTGAGGTAGTGGTGTGCAAAGTTGGTTGTAGAATGTTCTCGATTAGTTTCGGGCACGAGTGTATTGATTTTAGGGCTCATTCGTGTGTATTCATGTTCGGGTTTTTGTTTTGATTTATACAATAGATATTATGTTCCAATTATAATTGATGAGTGCTATTTCAATGATGCTTATAATCAGATATGAATAGATTGGTTCACGAGTGTGTTCAGAAGGTCTTGAGAATCAAAACTCGATAGCATTACAGGTTGTTACGAATAGCGAAAAACATTCTGTGCAAGAAATATTGTTGTTTAATGTCTTTGTATAACTAGTTCCCTTTAATTTATTTAGTTAAGCTTTCATGAATACTATGATACACCAATCTATAGTTGCACGATTTTAATTAAAATACAAGTATATCTTATTTATTTAATCGTGTTACCTTGATTTGACTTCTTTTTTATCGATCACACATTGCTTTTTCTTGTGTAAAGTTTGTTTACTTTCATTCCGTCAGTTTAATTTGATAATCGATTCTTTTTGAGTGAATACGAGTAGTTTCTCGTTTCTTTACACCTGGTTTGCTTGCCTATATGGTAATAAATTATTCTTTGAATCCATTGTTGCGATTTTGAATGATTCGATGGTTTTTCGAGGTAGTGGTGTTCAAAGTTGGTTGTGGAATGTTCTCGATTAGTTTCGGGCACGAGTGTATTGATTTTAGGGCTATTCATCGTGTGGTTCATGTTCGGGTTTGGTTTCGATTTCTACAATAGATATTATATTCCATTTTTGATTGATTAGTGTGATTCCAATGATGCTTATAATCAGATATGATAGATTGGTTCACGAGTGTGCTCAGAAGGTCTTGAGAATCAAAACTCCATAGAATTGAGGGTGTTACAAAAAGCGAAAAAACATTCCATGCGAGAACTATTGTTATTTACTTCTTTGTATCACTATTTCTTTTTATATTATTCAGTTTAGCTTTCGTGAATACTATGATACCCCAATCTGTAGTTGCACAATTTTAATTAAAATACAAGTAATCTTATTTACTTAATCGTGTTACTTGATTTTGCTTTGTTATCGATCACACATTGCGTTTCTTGTTTAAAGGTGGGTTATATTCATTCCGTCAGTGTAATTTGAGAATCGATTCTTTTTGAGTGAATACTAGTAGTTTCTTGTTTCTTACACTTGGTTTGCTTGCATATATGGTATAACTTTTCTTTGAATCTAGAGTGTCATTTTGATTGATTCGATGGGTTTTTTGAGGTGGTAGTGGTGTGCAAAGTTTGTTGTAGAATGTTCTCGATTAGTTTCGGGCACGAGTGTATTGATTTTAGGGCTCATTCGTGTGTATTCATGTTCGGGTTTGGTTTTGATTTGTACAATAGATATTATGTTCCAATTATAGTTGATGAGTGCTATTTCAATGATGCCTATAATCAGATATGAATAGATTTGTTCACGAGTGTGTTCAGAAGGTCTTGAGAATCAAAACTCGATAGCAATAGAGGTTGTTACGAATAGCGAAAAACATTCTGTGCAAGAAATATCGTTGTTTAATGTCTTTGTATAACTAGTTCCCTTTTAATTTATTTAGTTAAGCTTTCATGAATACTATGATACACCAATCTATAGTTGCACGATTTTAATTAAAATACAAGTATATCTTATTTATTTAATCGTGTTACCTTGATTTGACTTCTTTTTTATCGATCACACATTGCTTTTCTTGTGTAAAGTTTGTTTACTTTCATTCTGTCAGTTTAATTTGATAATCGATTCTTTTTGAGTGAATACGAGTAGTTTCTCGTTTTTTTACACCTGGTTTCCTTACCTATATGGTAATAAATTATTCTTGAATTCACAGTTGTCAGTTTGATTCATTCAATGGTTTTGAGGGTGTGTGTGTTTGAAGTTGGTTGTGGAATGTTCTCGATTAGTTTCGGGCTTGAGTGTATTGATTTTAGGGCCATTCATGTGTATTCATATTCGGGTTTGGTTTTGATTTGTACAATAGATATTATGCTCCAATTATGATTGATTAGTGAGATTTCAATGATGCTTATAATCATATATGATTAGATTGGTTCACGAGTGTGTTCAGAAGGTCTTGAGAATCAAAACTCGATAGCATTAGAGGTTGTTACGAATAGCGAAAAACATTCTATGCGAGAACTATTGTTGTTTAATGTCTTTGTATAACTAGTTCCCTTTTCATTTATTCAGTTAAGCTTTCGTGAATACTATGATACCCCAATCTGTTGTTGCAAGATTTTAATTAAAATACAAATATATCTTATTTACTTAATTGTGTTACCTTGATTTGACTTCTTTTTTATCGATCACGCATTGCTTTTCTTGTTTAAAGTTTGTTTACTTTCATTCTGTTAGTGTAATTTGATAATCGATTGTTTTTGAGTGAATACGAGTAGTTTCTCGTTTCTTTACACCTAATTTGCTTACCAATATGGTAATAAATTATTCTTTCAAGCCACAGTTGTCATTTTGATTGATTCGATGTTTTTTTGATGTAGTGGTGTTCGAAGTTGGTGTGGAATGTTCTCGATTAGTTTCGGGCACAAGTGTATTGATTTTAGGGCTCATTCGTGTGGTTTCATGTTTGGGTTGGTTTCGATTTGTACAATAGATATTATATTCCATTTTTGATTGATTAGTGTGATTCCAATGATGCTTATAATTAGATATGATTCGAGTGGTTCACGAGTGTGTTCAGAAGGTCTTGAGAATCAAAACTCCATAGTATTAGAGGGTGTTACGATAAGCTAAAAACATTCCATCGAGAATATGTTATTTAGTTTTGTATAACTATTTCCTTTTCTATTTATTCAGTTTATGTAACACCTGGAAATTAATTATTTTGAAGTCGACGAAGAAAGAAAAGAAATAAAGTCCAAAGTCGAGGGACCAAACTCGCCAACGAAGAAAAAGTTGGGTAACGTGGTGATATGTGTAGGGAGAGGGCAGCCCACTCTCCCACACTTCACACATTTCAGCTCACAAGAAGAGAAATAGAGAAAGAAGAGAAAGAGGGAGAAAAGGGTTGATTCGGGTGATTCGGGTGTCCAAATCCGTCGAGTGGCAGCCAAATCGAAGCTCTTGTCTTTGTGCTCGATTGTGTGAGTTCTAGGACCCCACTTTTTACTCGTTTTTAACTGATTTTTGGCTGGAAAGTGTTTCAAAACCCGTTTTTACAAGTGTGTGTGTTTGACCCTTTTGGTGTGATGTGTGATGTGTTTAGAGTACGATTTCGGGCTTGTGTGTGCTTGTATGGTGTTAAGGTAATGCATTCCTAAGGTCCAGAAGGGTTAATTTAGGCTTAGAATGGGTTTGGATGAGCTTGGAGGCCGAAAATGGCAAATTGGGTTCGGGATGAACTCCATTCTGCATCAGCTAGGGCTAGCGACCGAATGAAGGCCAACGGCCGAATGAGGGCGATTGAAGGTCATTCGCACATTGGGTTCAGTCGCACGACTGGGAGTCCAGTCGCATGAGGGATGTGCGACTGAGGGTTTTTTCGTCGCATAATGCTTAGTCGCATAGTCCATACGCATGAGGTTAGTCGCATAGGTGCCCATTCGCAGTAATCCCATTCGCACAAGGTCCATACGCACGATGGTGTTCATTCGCATAATGACCATCCGCATGGGTCCAGTCCATGATGTTCAGCGCATGGAGGCCATGCGACTGAAGGTGGTCCATACGCCCGAATAGGGCTGTTGCACTCAAATGAATGTGTAGTTTGACTTCTGGCCTTCGGGGAAAGGTGCAGATGTAAGTTTGGACGTGAGGTAACCCGTAAGAGCATGTAAGAGGATGGTTATGGCCTTAAGTGCATGTAGGGCATGATTTGATGATGTTGATGATGTTGCATGTTTATGCATATTATGAATGTATGTGTTTGCCCGGTATGATGATGATGAATGTGTTATGATATGATCCTTATTATGATGAATGATATCTTTCCTATGGTTTAACGTATAGACAAATGAAATAAGTATTATGTAACGTGAAGTGGAAAGAAATGACACGTCTTGCATGCATCGGATAACGGGTCCTTCTTTGTGATTGACCATTATGTGGAACCTCTAACTACCGCTTACCCTTAGTACTGTAATACGTTTAGCTGTTCATTTATTGACTTCGGCCCAGTGGCTATGACCGTCGTTATCATTAGTACTGTGGCATACGTTTAGCTGTTCATTTTGACTTCGGCCAGTAGCTAAGACTGATCGGTTAACCCCAGTACCGTGGCATACTTTTAGCTGTTTCATTTATTGACTTCGGCCCGGTAGCTGTGACTATTGGGTGTAGCATATGTATTGGTATGGATATGTTCCGATTGCGCAAGTAAGTTAAAAGGAACGAATGAACGAATGAGAATGAAGAAGATAATAATGATATTATCTATGCGTACGTATGATGTTGATCACGTCAAAGTAACGAATGGTTTTATATGAAAGTAAAGTATATTTTATTATTAAACTAGAACTCACTCAGCACGCTGACTTTATTACATTTTCCAGTTGGCAGGTAAATGATTGCTGAGGATGGCACGGCGAAGCTACTCAGCTCTTTTGGATGGCATCCAATTAATATAGCTTTGTGATGTAATGCAAACATTAATTTTGTAACCTGATAATGATGTATTATTTGGCAAAAGTATTTATAATGAAATGTATGTCATTTTTGAATGTTCCGCTGCAATGTTTTCTTAATGAAATTGTAATTATACGTTTTATGTGCGATAATGACCAACTGTAAGCGTTCCGGGAACGGGGCCTTACAGTTTGCTTTCGTGAATACTTGTAGTTGCACAATTTTAATTAAATACAAGTATATCTTATTTACTTAACATGTTACCTTGATTTGACTTCTTTATTATCGATCACACATGCGTTCTTATTTAAAGTTGGTTTACTTTCATTCCGTCAGTGTAATTTGATAATCGATTCTTTTTAAGCGAAAACTAGTAGTTTCTTGTTTCTTCACACTTGGTTTGCTTGCATATATGGTAATAAATTGTTCTTTGAATCCAGAGTTGTTATTTTCATTGATTTGATGGATTTTTGAGGTAGTGGTGTTCGAAGTTGGTTGTAGAATGTTCTCGAATAGTTTCCGAGGCACAAGTGTATTGATTTTAGGGCTCATTCATGTGTATTCATGTTCGGGTTTGGATATGATTTGTAAAATAGATATTATGTTCCAATTATGATTGATTAGTGTGATTTCAATGATGCTTATAATCATATATGATTAGATTGGTTCACGATTGTGTTCAGAAGGTCTTGAGAATCAAAATTCTATAGCATTAGAGGTTGTTACGAATAGCGAAAAACATTCTGTGCGAGAACTATTGTTGTTTAATGTCTTTGTATAACTAGTTCCCTTTTAATTTATTCAGTTAAGCTTTCATGAATACTATGATAACCCAATCTGTATTAGCATGATTTTAATTAAAATACAAGTATATCTTATTATTTAATCGTGTTACTTGATTTGACTTTTTTTTATCGATCACGCATTGCTTTTCTTGTTTAAAGTTTGTTTACTTTCATTCCGTCAGTGTAATTTGATAATCGATTTTTTTTAGTGAATACGAGTAGCTTCTCGTTTCTTTACCTGGTTTGCTTACCTATATGGTAATAAATTATTCTTTGAATCCACAGTTGTCATTTTGATTGATTCGATGGTTTTTTAAAGTAGTGATGTTCGAAGTTGGTTGTGGAATGTTCTCGATTAGTTTCGGACACGAGTGTATTGATTTTAGGGCTCATTCGCGTGTATTCATGTTCGGGTTTGGTTTTGATTTGTACAATATATATTATGTTCCATTTATGATTGATTATTATGATTTCAATGATGCTTATAAACATATATGATTAGATTGGTTCACGAGTTTGTTCAGAAGGTCTTGAGAATCAAAACTCGATAGCATTAGAGGTTGTTACGAATTGCAAAAAACATTCTGTGCAAGAACTATTGTTGTTTAGTGTCTTTGTATAACTAGTTCCCTTTTAATTTATTCGGTTAAGCTTTCGTGAATACTATGATACCCCAATCTGTAATTGCACGATTTTAATTAAAATACAAGTATATCTTATTTACTTAATCTTGTTACATTGATTTGACTTCTTTTTTATCGATCACACATTGCGTTTCTTGTTTAAAGTTAGTTTACTTTCATTCCGTTAGTGTAATTTGATAATCGATTCTTTTTGAGTGAATACGAGTAGTTTCTTGTTTGTTCACACTTGGTTTGCTTGCATATATGGTAATAAATTGTTCTTTGAATCCAGAGTTGTCGTTTTGATTGATTCAATGTTTTTTGATGTAGTGGTGTTCGAAGTTGGTTGTGGTATGTTCTCAATTAGTTTCGGGCACAAGTGTGTTGATTTTAGGGCTCATTCGTGTGGTTTCATGTTCGGGATTGGTTTCGATTTTTACAATAGATATTATGTTCCAATTATGATTGATTAGTGTGATTTCAATGATGCTTATAATCAGATATGATTAGATTGGATCACGAGTGTGTTCAGAAGGTCTTGAGAATCAAAACTCGATAGCATTAGAGGTTGTTACGAATAGCGAAAAACATTCTGTGCGAGAACTATTGTTGTTTAATGTCTTTGTATAACTAGTTCCCTTTTAATTTATTTAGTTAAGCTTTCGTGAATACTATGATAGCCTAATCTGTAGTTGCACGATTTTAATTAAAATACAAGTATATCTTATTTACTTAATCGTGTTACCTTGATTTGACTTCTTTTTTATCGATCACGCATTGCTTTTCTTGTTTAAAGTTTGTTTACTTTCTTTCCGTCAGTGTAATTTGATAATCGATTCTTTTTGAGTGAATACGAGTAGTTTCTCGTTTCTTTACACCTGGTTTGCTTACCTATATGGTAATAAATTATTCTTTGAATCCACAGTTGTAATTTTGATTGATTCGTTGGTTTTTTGAGGTAGTGGTGTTCGAAGTTGGTTGTGGAATGTTCTCGATTAGTTTCGGGCACGAGTGTATTCATTTTAGTGCTCATTCGTGTGTATTTCATATTCGAGTTTGGTTTTGATTTGTACTATAGAGATTATGTTCCAATTATGATTGATTAGTATGATTTCAATGATGTTTATAATCAGATATGATTAGATTGGATCACGAGTGTGTTCAGAAGGTCTTGAGAATCTAAACTCGATAGCATTAGAGGTTGTTACGAATAGCGAAAAACATTCTGTGCGAGAACTATTGTTGTTTAATGTCTTTGTATAACTAGTTCCCTTTTAATTTATTCAGTTAAACTTTCGTGAATACTATGATACCCCAATATGTAGTTGCAACGATTTTAATTAAATGCAAGTATATCTTATTTACTTAATCGTGTTACCTTGATTTGACTTCTTTTTTATCGATCACGTATTGCTTTTCTTGTTTAAAGTTGGTTTACTTTCATTCCGTCAGTGTAATTTGATAATCGATTATTTTTTAGTGAATACGAGTAGTTTCTAGTTTCTTTACACCTTGTTTGCTTGCGTATATGGTAATAAATTATTCTTTGAATCCACAGTTGCCATTTTGATTGATTCGATGGTTTTCTGAGGTAGTGGTGTTCGAAGTTGGTTATGGAATGTTCTCGATTAGTTTCTGGCACGAGTGTATTGATTTTAGGGCTCATTCGTGTGGTTTCATGTTCGGGTTTGGTTTCATTTTCTACAATAGATATTATATTCCATTTTTGATTGATTAGTGTGATTCTAGTGATGCTTATAATCAAATATGATTAGATTGGTTCACGAGTGTGTTTAGAAGGTCTTGAGAATCAAAACTCCATAGTATTAGAGGGTGTTACGAAAAGCAAAAAACATTCCATGCGAGAACTATTGGTATTTAATGTGTTTGTATAACTATTTCCTTTTCTATTTATTCAGTTTAGCTTTCGTGAATACTATGATATCCTAATCTGTAGTTACATGATTTTAATTAAAATACAAGTGAATCTTATTACTTAATCGTGTACCTTGATTTGACTTCTTTTATCGATCACATTGCGTTTCTTTCTTGTTTAAGTTTGGTTTGACTTTCATTCCGTCATCGTAATTTGAGAATCGATTCTTTTTGAGTGAATACTAGTACTTGCTTGTTTCGTCACACTTGGTTTTGCTTGCATATATGGTAATTAATTGTTCTTTGAATCTAGAGTTGTCATTTTGATTGATTCGATCGATTTTTGAGGTAGTGGTGTTCGAGTTGGTTGTAGAATGTTCTCGGTTAGTTTCGGGCATGAGTGTATTGATTTTAGGGCTCATTCGTGTGTATTCATGTTCGGGTTTTGGTTTTGATTTGTACAATAGATATATGTTCCAATTAATGATTGACTAGTATGATTTCAATGATGCTTATAATCAGATATGATTAGATTGGATCACGAGTGTGTTTAGAAAGGTCTTGAGAATCACAACTCGATAGCATTAGAGGTTTTACGAATAGCGAAAAACATTCTGTGCGATAACTATTGTTGTTAATGTCCTTTGTATAACTATTTCCCTTTTAATTTTTCGTTAAGCTTTTGTGAATACTATGATACCCCTCAACTGTAGTTGCATGATTTTAATTAAAATACAAGTATATCTTATTCACTTAATCGTGTTACCTTGATTTGACTTCTTTTTTATCAATCACGCATTGCTTTTCTTGTTTAAAGTTGGTTTACTTTCATTCCGTCAGTGTAATTTGATAACCAATTTTTTTGAGTGAATACGAGTAGTTTTCTTCGTTTCTTTACACCTGGTTTGCTTGCGTATATGGTAATAAATTATTCTTTGAATCCACAGTTTCCATTTTGATTGATTCGATCATTTTCAGAGGTAGTGGTGTTCGAAGTTGGTTATGGAATGTTCTCGATTAGTTTCGGGCACGAGTGTATTGATTTTAGGGCTCGTTCGTGTGGTTTCATGTTCGGGTTGTGTTTCATTTTCTACAATAGATATTATATTCCATTTTTGATTGATTAGTGTGATTCTAGTGATGCTTATAATCAAATATGATTAGATTGGTTCACGAGTGTGTTTAGAAGGTCTTGAGAATCAAACCTCCATAGTATTAGAGGGTGTTACGAAAAGAAAAAAACATTCCATGCGAGAACTATTGTTATTTAATGTCTTTGTATCACTATTTCCTTTTCTATTTATTCAGTTTAGCTTTCGTGAATACTATGATACCCTAATCTGTAGTTACATGATTTTAAATAAAATACAAGTGAATCTTATTTACTTAGTTATGTTACCTTGATTTGACTTCTTTTTTATCGATCACACATTGCGTTTCTTGTTTAAAGTTGGTTTACTTTCATTCCGTCAGCGTAATTTGATAATCGATTCTTTTTGAGTGAATACTAGTACTTTCTTGTTTCGTCACACTTGGTTTGCTTGCATATATGGTAATAAATTGTTCTTTGAATCTAGAGTTGTCATTTTGATTGATTCGATGGATTTTTGAGGTAGTGGTGTTCGAAGTTGGTTGTAGAATGTTCTCGGTTAGTTTCGGGCATGAGTGTATTGATTTTAGGGCTCATTCGTGTGTATTCATGTTCGGGTTTGGTTTTGATTTGTACAATAGATATTATGTTCCAATTATGATTGATTAGTGTGATTTCAATGATGCTTATAATCAGATATGATTAGATTGGATCACGAGTGTGTTCAGAAGGTCTTGAGAATCAAAACTCGATAGCATTAGAGGTTGTTACGAATAGCGATAAACATTCTGTGCGAGAACTATTGTTGTTTAATGTCTTTGTATAACTATTTCCCTTTTAATTTATTCAGTTAAGCTGTGACATCCGTCACCTTAAGGTCCATCAATTAACGTGATTGTCTGTTACCTATTCTTTGATCGATCATTCCTCATTCTTATTTGACTCTTTATGTGGATATCATGTGTGCATATTTATCCTTGTGTGTGCATTCGTTATAACCCTATGTAAACCTTAAAAGACTTTTAAAACTTTCATTTTAGAAACCGTCAAATATATCATTTTATTATATAATAAATGTTCTTTTACATAACCATTTCTTAAGTCATAACAACATTAAATGTATTTTTACAATTAATATAAAACATCTAATAAAGTCTTTTTTCAACCGAACCAAATTTGGGAAAACTCGGGGGTTAAGTGCAGGGACTAAACTTGTAATTTTGCAAACTTGGGTTGGGTATAAATACCCCCTTACCAGCCCTAGAACTTCATTCTCACCATCTTCTTCATCTTCATCCTCTCTTCACACACAATAACTTCATTCTAGCACCGAATCCTACCCGTGTGGTCTTGTTTTCTTCGTCTAGACTTCATCTACAGCTTAGACTACTCATTTCTAGCAGGTAGTCGTCGTTGGTTGTCCATTTTCTAGCGTTTACACGGCTGGCCAAAACTAGGGTTTCGGGTGTTCGGGTTCAACCCGAACACACAAGGTCGTATGGGTGCGTGTGAGGCCTTCTTGCTTGTGTTTCATGTTTGTGTATGTTTGTTGAGTGTTTCTGGAGGTCCTTATGGTGTAAAACCCGTGTTTAGAGCAGCTCGGGGGCTGCTCAGCCCGACCACAGTTGCGATTCTGCATATCAGGCGACTGGGTCTACCATGCGATTGAGCCGTGCGACTGAGTGGTCGTGCGACTGAATCATGCGTCTGAGTCAATCGTGCGACCGAGTTGTGCGACTAGGCATGTCGTGCGACTGAGTTGTGCGACTGAGTGTCTGTATGCGATTGAGTCATGCGTGCGAATGAGTGTATGCGATTGAGTCATGCGTATGAGTGATTGTGTGCGATTGAGTCAGGTGACCGACTGAATGTGTGCGAATGTGCGTGATTCGCACGACTGGAGTCCAATCGCACGAATGAAGGTTCAATCGTAAAAAAGTAGCTAATTCGCACGATTGAAGGTTGATTCGTGCGTATGGAGGTTGAGTCGTGCGATTGAGTGTTGTGTGGTACGACTGAATGCTAGTCATACGAATGGAGGTTCAATCGTACGAATGAAGCTGATTCGCACGATGGAGGGTTGATTCCTACGAATGGAGGTTGAGTCGTGCGTCTGGTCTTGTTATGCGACTGAAATTGTTGTGTTTGATCTCCTGTGTACATGGTGTGAGTATGACGTGTGATGTTGAGGTAACATTTACACAATAGCCATTGTTCGGCCACAAATATTAAAGTCAACGCGAAAAAGGGCACAAATACTATTTTGAACAAATTAAACTAACGCTTTACAACGATCAACCGACTTATAACTATTGACACATATTCAATACTTCTTCAATAACAATGAGACTTTTACTCAAATATCATCATCAATGGCGACAATGTCTTGTACTTGGATCTACATAAGATCTAGTGCGCGTGTCAGTTTGTGTGTGTTATACGCGACCCAGCCGATACGACCCGAACCGACCTATCATTATTACGCGCTTATATATCATATCATTAATGCTTTACAATAACTGTCAATAGGTGTTTGACTGTTTATTTGCATTCAACATTTGGGATTACATCGATCATACATACTTACCACCTAACAAGTGAGTTTCGTGGCCCCTTTTCACATTTATACAATATTTCAATCATTTACAACTTGGGGGAAAAGTATGCTTACTCAATTTCAATGCTGTACAACTTACATACATTTTATATACAAGGAATCAACGTGATTCTGTGTTGCAAGTACTATTTGATACATGCTTGGGTCTGCTGTGTGGTTCTATCTTTGCAACTATTTAATTCCAGTGTGGGAACCGACGGTTAGGTATTGGTAGTACTACTGGGTTGACACCCCCACCCTTGTTCGATGGTATACTAGTTGGTACCATCAGTGGCCAGGAACGAGCCCTTGGGTGAATATATGCCGACAATTTCTTTATGTATGTCGCTAGGTTTGGTTGCAAAGCTCATGTCATGTGATTTTACGTGTGTATATAATTGTATTCACGGTATTCCATTACGCTTACTTATTACAGCATCACTTACATTTATTACATAAACCCGCGAGCTCACCAACAATTATGTTGACCGTTTTAAGCATATCTTTTCAGGTGATCATACAAGTCCAGGAATCTAGGTGTGCTGCCTTAGTGGAGACCCTATGATGCATTTTTGGGACTTAACATGTTATGACCAACAATCTTTTGAACAATGTTGATATGTGTAAACAATTATCATCTTTTGAAACTTGTTCCCGGGTTGTGGGAATTAACATTTACAATTTCATCTTTATGTGATTACGTGTATCATTATATGTTGCTTATGGCTAAACACGACACAAGTCCCCTTGTTGTCGGGTGTCGTCATGACACGCTTGTCATCATTTATTATATTGCATCTCTATCGCTTACCATGTGTTATGACGATCCCGGTCTCGTTACATTTCCGTGTTTCCGCTTTTAGCGGGGGTGTGACAGATTGTTATCAGAGCCATTGGTTATAGAGAATTAGGCAATACGCTTGACCTAGACTATAACCTAGGAACCTTCATGTAGATTTGCATGCTAGGACTCTGTATGCATATTATATCTCGTGTATGTGTTCCTCGCTGCTTGATTTGTTCACCTATTTGTTATGTGATCTTTCCACCCTATGAGAGAGCCCTTGTGCTCACTCTTTTATGGGATGATTCTATTGAATCTTCCGTTCCCTCTGCGCGCCGAGTTAGTTTATCAGATCCGGTGTAAGGCCCCGTTCCCAGGAAGCCTCACAGTTGGTTAATCATAGCATAAAATCAGTTTAATAATAAAACATTGCAGCGGAATTAATTAGACATTCATTTAAAATTTAGAAACCATATTGTACTCATACATTTGTCTTTTAATTGCAAACAAAACATATAACTTGTTCTTAAATTACAATAAAGATTTCATAAATAGGAATGCCACCCATAGCTCCCCAAGTAGCTTCGTGTGTCATCCTAAGCATCAGCGTTTACCTGCCAACTATTATGCATAAAAGTCAGCTTCGCTGAGTGAGTCCTAGTTTTAAATAATATAAGAAAATATAAACATTTTCCTTCATATAATGACCATGCATACATCATAGTACATAAGATAACTTGCATCATATTAAGCATGTTCATTATCTTTCATTCTTTCATTATCTTTCACTTTCATCATAAACGAGATTTCACAAAGCAAGAGCTCCATGTTGATTGACAACAAATGCCAATCCCTGTCGGTACACATGAATACGGTAGCTAACCCCCGACAGTTGATCCACACTGCAAGGCACATAGCCCGCTCATGAATACAGATCCATCATCATACATTAGACTCACATAAGTGAAGTCTATCATAGTGCTTGCAAGACTTTTCATCATCAAACGGGCCCGGGGGTGACATTCATTAAGTTTCGCTTTTCATTAATATCATCTTCCACTTTATTTATATAATACTTAACTTAATAAGTACACAACATACAAGTACTAATCATCACAAAACATAACCGACCCGCCGCGGGACAGCGGGGGTTCGGGGGCGGCAGCCCCTGACAGCGGGGTCCTAGGGGCAGCAGCCCCTAGTGGGGTCCAAGGGGCAACGCCCCTGGCTGGGGCCGGGCTAAAAACGTAAATTTAGTATGCATAATAGCCCCAAAACATGTAAAACTTATAAATAGGGGATCTAGAACTCACTTGGATACCACGAATAACCTCTAGACTAAGCTTTCTAGGCTAGGATCCCACTACACAACCTGCAGACAAGTTAACACTCTAAGGGGTCAATTTTCTGCCTAAATTCGCTGCTAATTTCGCTGCAAGATCAGCAATTTCGTAGCTAGATTCGCCAACACTTTCGCTGCTAGTTTCACCAGCAGTTTCGCTGCTAGTTTCGCTAGCACATTCGCTGGCAGTTTCGCTGGCATCTTCGCTGCCAGTTTTGCTGCCAGTTTCGCCCAACTTTCGTTGGAAAAACATGTCTGCGAAACTACCTGCGAAACTATAATTTCGCAGGAAGATCCACAGTTTCGCTGATTGAATATGCAAATTCGCTGGATGAATATACAGTTTCGCAGATCGCATAAAAATTACGAACCAGTCCGTTTTTAACCCAAAATCATGACTTTTTACGTCCAATCTCTTAGTTTATCATCCATGAGGCTAAATCTAAGCTTTATACATGTTTTCATACGTAAAATGTGACCTTTATGCGATTCTTTGCAACTTTTCAAAACCCAAAACCCTAGATTCCGGGTTTGATCTACAGAAGGGTTTAGAGGTCGATTCTTACCTGGATTTGTTGCTTCTTTCTTAGATCTTGATGCTCAACACCCAGATCTTCAATCTCTTCACCTTGGAAGCTTTCAAATCTTGAGTTTTCTTCACTTTCTCTCTCTACTTTCTCTCTCTATGAATTTTGGTGGCTAGGGTTGTAATGAGGAAGATGAAGCTGGTTTTGGGTGCTTAAGGGCTGATTATGGGCCTTTAATCCCATAGGCCACTACCCATAAGCCTAATTTAGCCCATGACCATTTCTTTACGTTATTAAATACCCAATAATTAAGCCCATTATCCTTAATGACTCGTTTCGACTTTTCGGGGTGTTACAAGTCTCCCCCACTTATTTAGGTTTCGTCCTCGAAACCTGTCAGTCATCAAACAATTGAGGGTAAAATTTCCTCATCTCCTCCTCAGTCTCCCACGTAGATTCTGACCCTTTTCTGTGTCTCCACTGTACCCGTACTAGTGGAACCACTTTATTCCGTAAGTGCTTCTCTTTCCAATCAAGGATGGCCACCGGCTGCTCTACATAATTTAGCCGTTCATCGACTTCAATGTCTTCTAATGGTACAAATGCATCATTATCTGCCAGACATTTCCTGAGATGAGATACGTGGAACGTAGGGTGAATTCCACTCAACTCATCAGGTAGTTCTAATCTGTAGGCCACTTCTCCTACCCTTGCGATAATACGGAATGGCCCTATAAATCTTGGGCTCAACTTTCCCCTTTTTCGAAACCTGATGATCCCTTTCCAGGGCGATACCTTGAGCATAACCTTGTCACCAACCTCAAATTCTATCGGCCTACGCCTCTTATCAGCATAAGACTTCTGGCGGTCCTTTGCTGCTTTCATGAACGCCTTAATCTTATCTAACTTCTCAGTTGTGACCTCAATCACTTCAAGACTCCCCAATTCCTTCTGCCCGATGTCACCCCAACACACAGGCGTTCTGCACTTCCTACCGTACAACATTTCGTAAGGTGGCATACCAATGCTGGCATGGTAACTATTATTATATGAGAATTCCGCCAACGGTAAGTGCTCATCCCAGCTTCCTCCAAAGTCGATTACACAGGCTGTAGCATGTCTTCTAAAGTCTGGATCGTCCTTTCCGACTGACCATCTGTCTGGGGATGGTAAGCCGTACTAATATGCAGTCTAGTCCCCATTGAGTCATGAAACCTCTTCCAGAACTTGGACGTAAACCGCGTGTCCCTATCCGAAACGATAGACACTGGCACACCGTGACGAGCCACGATCTCCTTGATAAATAGCTCTGCCAACCTCTCAGAGGAAACGTCTCACGAATTGGTAGGAAATGGGCGCTCTTTGTTAGACGGTCAACAATCACCCAGATTGCGTCGCTTCCCCTCGCCGTGCGAGGCAGCTTTGTGATGAAGTCCATTGTGATGTGTTCCCATTTCCATTCAGGGATATCCAAAGGCTGGATCTTCCATATGGCTTTTGGTGCTCTGCCTTCACTTGCAGACAAGTCAGGCACTTGCTCACGTACTTAGCCACGTCTCGCTTCATTCCCGGCCACCAGTAATCTTTCTTCAGATCCTGATACATTTTCGTGGCACCGGGGTGTATGGAATATCGAGTTTTGTGAGCCTCATCCATGATTTTCTCCCTCAAATCCCTATAGAGGGGATCCACATTCGCCCAGATCGGGTTCTAACACCCAAGGTGTTTTCCCCCAAATCTGAAACTTGTCCTTTCATCCTTTCAGAGTTGACTCTGTCCTCTCTTAATGCCTCATCCTGGAACTCCCTCACTCTGTTCATAACATCAGGCGTCATGATTATCTGGCAAGCCCTCACCCGAATTGGTTCGGGTCGTCCTTTTCGGCTAAGGGCGTCAGCAACCACATTGGCTTTGCCTGGATGATAATGAATTTCGCAGTCATAATCCTTGATCAGTTCCAACCACCTCCTCTGCCTCATATTGAGTTCCTTTTGTTCAAAGAAATACTTCAGACTTTTATGATCAGTGAAGATGGTGCACTTCACCCCATACAGGTAGTGCCTCCAAATCTTCAATGCAAACACCACCGCGGCCAACTCCAAATCATGGGTAGGATAATTGGCCTCGTGAACCTTTAATTGTCTAGAAGCATAGGCTATCACCTTCCCTCGTTGCATTAACACGCAACCCAATCCTGCATACGAGGCATCCGAGTAACCACCAGATCCTCGTTCCCTTCAGGTAACGTCAAGACAGGGGCTTGAGTTAACCTCATCTTCAGTTCTAGGAAGGCGTTCTCCTGATCAGTACCCCATTCATACTTCACGTCCTTCCGGGTCAGCTTTGTCAAAGGAGAAGCTATCTTGGAGAAATCCTGGATAAACCTCCTATAGTAGCCTGCCAAGCCTAAGAAACTGCGAATCTCGGATGGCGTCTTTGGAGGTTCCCATTGCATCACCGCTTCAACCTTCGCAGGGTCCACCCTGATCCCCTCAGGATTAACCACATGACCCAGAAATTGAATTCTCGAAGCCAAAACGCGCATTTAGAGAACTTAGCATATAACTTCTCATTTCTGAGTGTCTCCAATACTTCTCGATATGATCGGCATGTTCCTCTTCACTTTTTGAATAAATCAAGATGTCATCAATGAACACTATCACCGATTTATCCAACATCGGCCGACATACCCTATTCATGAGGTCCATGAAAGCAGCTGGCGCGTTGGTTAAACCAAAGGACATGACGAGAAATTCATAGTGTCCATAACGCGTACGGAATGCTGTCTTAGGAATGTCTTGTTCTTTCACCTTCAGTTGGTGGTAACCAGACCGCAGGTCTATCCTTGAAAACCAGCTGGCACCCTGAAGTTGATCGAACAGGTCGTCGATCCTTGGTAACGGATACCGATTCTTTACGGTCAGCTTATTGAGCTCGCGATAGTCAATGCACATCCGCATGCTACCATCTTTCTTCTTGACGAATAACAAAACCGGAGCAACCCATGGAGAGATACTCGGTCGGATGAAGCCTTTATCCAGTAAATCTTGCTACTGGTCCCTTAGTTCTACCATCTCCGAAGGAGCTAATTGATACGGTGCTTTAGCGACAGGTTGTGCTCCCGGTAGCAAATCAATCTGAAATCGATTTCGCGGTTAGGCGGCACACCAGTCAGGTCTTCAGGAAAGACGTCAGGAAACTTGCACACTACCGCACGTCTGATAATTGTGGCTCTGGTGCATCCACATCTTTTACATAGGCCAGTAAGCGCTGCACCCACGTCTCAAGTACTTTTCAGCTGTGATCATCGACACGACCTTCGGTACACAGCACACCTTATCTCCACGAACCGTAACAGAACTACCATCGGCGCTGTTAGACGAATTATCTTCTTACTACATACTATATTGGCTTCATAGGTAGCTAACCAATCCATGCCTAACACCACATCGAACCTCCTAAGGCCATAACATGCAACATAGCAGGGAACTTACAATCTTCTAACTCAATCAGGCAATCCTCAACCTTCCAGTTACCTTAGTGGACTTACCAATGGTTGTTTCTACATAGAAAGGCTCATCTAACTTTCTACTCTTATCATGCCACAAACGACAAAAGGCAGCAGACACAAAACTCCTACTAGCACCAGAATCAAAGAGCACAGAAGCATATCATGGTCTACCAAAAACATACCTAAAACTTCTGGGTCTGCCTTGGCCTCCTCGCGAGTTATGTTGAATGCCCTCGCCTTCGTCTTTGAACCGTCACTTCTTCCCTTATCTCCAACTTTAACAGTTCCTGATCCTTCTGGTTTTCCTTTCTTACAGTCTTTTCCCATATGACCCATCCGCCACACTGGTAACACTCCCCACCTTGCAATCCCTAGCATAGTGGCCCTCGCCTCCACATTTGAAACATTTTCCCATCCCAATTCTGCACTCCCCTGAATGACCTTTTCCACATTTTCTACATGCACCTCCTTCACCAGTATTTCCCTGTCTCCCAGACTGATCCTCAACCCTCATCCTCTTCTCTCCACTCCGGAAGTTATCACCTCCGAACCTCTTCCCATTTCCATTTTTGTTCCCATTCCATTTCCCCACCTTCTTCTGTACAGGCACTGGGTCTCTCTTATCGTACAACCTCCCAGCTAAATCCACCACAGACCTAAACGTACCCGGTCTGGCTGCAATCATGTGCCTCCTGATGTCCACAGGCTAACCCTGAATGTATCTTTTGATCTTCCTGGACGCAGGTGTCACCATGTCTGGCACAAGTCTTGCAAGTTCATTGAACTTGGAGGCATAATCTTGATGAGTCATGTTCCCAGCCATCAAATACAAGAACTTCTTTTCAATCTTGTCTGATTCTCGATGGGGACTATACTCTTCCAGCACAAACTCCTTCAACTCAGACCACTTCATTTTGGCTATCGATCGCTTCCCTTCAGCCTGGACAATATTGTCCCACCAGCATAACGCTGAGTCAACGAAGGAATGAGTGGCAAACTTAACTTTTTGATCTTCTCGGCACTCACTAATTTCCAGTACCGCTTCCATCTCTCTGACCCAACGATGAGCGGAACTAGCAGTGCCGTTACCGTCAAAGGTTGGGGGCTTGCACCTTTGAAATGCCCTATAGTTGCACCCTCTAGTAGTCTCTCTCTCGGACTCCTCATCACTGTCGTCATCATGGACTACCACTTAGGGTTTGATGGCTCCTTTTCAGATCCTCCGTCCTCCCAGTGGACTTTCCTGAATTCTTCTCACTTTCCTTCCCTTCTTCTCAGCTTTCTCCATCCTTGACTGCTTTGATCACCTCGGTCACCACCGAGGATAAGACATTTTGCATGACATTGTAGACCTCATCAGCGATAGCCTCCTTCACAGTGGGTTTGAGGGTGGCTGATTCCTCTCCCTACGGGTGACTATGGAGGTCTGACTCCTCGTGAACAGTCTCGGAGCCTTAGCTTTGCTCGGGTGACACGTGGCTCAGTAGTACGCCCGCCACGAGCACCTCCTCGGGTTGCCTTTCCAGATTTTCTACCACCCATAACTAATTCCTATAAGATTCAAACACCAAAATGGTTATTCAAGATAATTGCTCAGATCATTATAAGTACGGTAAGTCCTTAATTACAGTGGCCAAGTGTGATTAACCACTTACCTTACCCTCCTGTCCCAAGCAATCACTATCCTAACACATATTGTATTCAAATCTACAAGCACGTAAAACAAATAGCACACGCACATAATTCCGGTTCTACTTGAAACTTTACCTGATGGCACGTAGCTACTTGGATTGGCATCCTTCATTCGGTCCCATTTTCAGTTTAAGTTTAGGTTTTGAAAACAGTTTACCCAATTCTCTTAAACCTTGGCTCTGATACCAACTTGTAAGGTCTCGTTCCCGGAAAACCTCACAGTTGGTTAACCATAGCATTAAATCAGTTTAATAACAAAACATTGCAGCGGAAAATAATTAGACATTCATTTAAAACTTAGAAACCATATCGTACTCATACATTTGTCCGTTAATTGCAAACAAAACATAATACTTGTTCTTAAATTACAATAAAGATTTCATAAATATGAATGCCATCCATAGCTCCCCAAGTAGCTCCATGTGCCATCCTCAGCATCAGCACTTACCTGCCAACTATTATGCATAAAAGTCAGCTTCGCTGAGTGAGTTCTAGTTTTAAATAGTATAAGAAAATATAAACTTTATCCTTCATATAATGACCATGCATACATCTTAGTACATAACATTACTTGCATCATTATAAGCATGTTCATTATCTTTCATTATCTTTCACTTTCATCATAATCGAGATTGCACAAAGCAAGATCTCCATGTTGATCGACAACAAATGCCAATCCCTGTCGGTACACATGAATACGGTAGCTAACCCCCGACAGTTGATCCACACTGCAAGGCACAAAGCCCGCTCATGAATACAGATCTATCATCATACATCAGACTCACATAAGTGAAGTCTATCATAGTGCTTGCAAGACTTTTCATCATCAAACGGCCCGGGGGTAACATTCATTAACTTTCACTTTTCATTAATTTCATCTTCCACTTTAATATATAATACTTAATTTATTAAGTACATAACATGCCAAGTACTAATCATCAATAAACATAACCGACCCTCCGCGGGACAGCGGGGGTTCGGGGGCGGCAGCCCCTCACAGCGGGGTCCTAGGGGCAGCAGCCCCTAGTGGGGTCCAAGGGGCAACGCCCCTGGCTGGGGCTGGGCTGACCTGTTAAAACTTTTATATTTAAATATATATATAGCACATTTATATAGCACATTTAGTAATAGAAAAATCATTCTTCCTGTTAAAACCTCTTAAAATCTTGGTCATTTAAAAACGTAAATTTAGTATGCATAATAGCCCCAAAACATGGAAAACATATAAATAGGGGATCTCAAACTCACCTGGATACCAAGACCAACTTCAAAACTAAGCTTACAAGGCTAGGATCACTCTACACAGCCTGTAGATAAGCTGACACTTAAAGGGGTTAATTTCTACCTAAATTCGCTGCTAATTTCGCTGCCAGATCAGCAATTTCGCAGGTAGGTTCGCCAACAGTTTCGCTGCTAGTTTCACCAGCAGTTTCGCTGCTAGTTTCGCTAGCACCTTCGCTGGCAGTTTCACTGGCATCTTCGCTGCCAGTTTTGCTTCCAGTTTCGCCCAACTTTCGTTGGAAAACCATGTCTGCGAAACTACCTGGGAAACTATAGTTTCGCAGGAAGTCCTCATAATTTCGCTGATTGAATATGCAATTTCGCTGGATGCATATGCAGTTTCGCAGATCGCATAAAATTTACGAACCAGACCGTTTTTAACCCAAAATCATAACTTTTTACGTTCAATCTCTTAGTTTATCATCCATGAGGCTAAATCTAAGCTTTACACATGTTTTCATACATAAAATGTGACCTTTATGTGATTCTTTGCAACTTTTCAAAACCCAAACCCTAGAATCCGGGTTTGATCTACAGAAGGGTTTAGAGGTGATTCTTACCTGGATTTGTTGCTTCTTTCTTAGATCTTGATGCTCCAACACCCAGATCTTCAATTTTTTAACCTTGGAAGCTTCAAATCTTGAATTTTCTTCACTTTCTCTCTCTACTTTCTCTCTCTATGAATTTTTGTGGCTAGGGTTCAAATGATGGAGATGGAAGCTGATTTGGGTAGGTTAAGGGCTGATTATGGGCCTTAATCACTTAGGCTCTTGCCCATAAACCCAATTGGCCCATAACCCATTTCCTTCTTTTATTAAATACCCATTAATTAAGCCCATTGCCCTTAATGACTCGTTTTGATTTTTTCATGGTGTTACAAGTCTCCCCCACTTATTTAGGTTTCGTCCTCAAAACCTGTCAGTCATCAAACAATTGAGGGTAAAATTTCCTCATCTCCTCCTCGGTCTCCACGTAGATTCTGATCCTTTTCTGTGTATCCACTGTACTCCTACTAGTTGAACCACTTTATTCCGTAAGTGCTTTTCTTTCCAATCAAGGATGGCCACCGGCTGCTCTACATAGTTTAGTCGTTCATCGACTTCAATGTCTTCTAATTGTACAAATGCACCATTATCTGCCAGACATTTCTGACATGAGATACGTGGAACGTAGGGTGAATTCCACTCAACTCATCAGGTAGCTCTAATCTGTAGACCACTTCTCCTATCCTTGCGATAATACGAAATGGCCCTATAAATCTTGGGCTCAACTTTCCCCTTTTTCGAAACCTGATGATCCCTTTCCAGTGTGATACCTTGAGCATAACCTTGTCACCAACCCCAAATTCTATCGGCATACGCCTCTTATCAGCATAAGATTCTGGCGGTCCTTTGCAGCTTTCATGAACGCCTTAATCTTATCAAACTTCTCAGTTGTGACCTCAATCACTTCAAGACTCCCCAATTCCTTTTGCCCGATGTCACCCCAACACACGGGCGTTCTGCATCCTACCGTATAACATTTCGTAAGGTGGCATACCAATGCTGGCATGGTAACTATTATTATATGAGAATTCCGCCAACGGTAAGTGCTCATCCCAGGTTCCTCCAAAGTCGATTACACAGGCTCGTAGCATGTCTTATAAAGTCTGGATCGTCCTTTCCGACTGACCATCCGTCTGAGGTGGTAAGCCGTACTAATATGCGGTCTAGTCCCCATTGAGTCGTGAAACCTCTTCCAGAACTTGGACGTAAACCGCGTGTCCCTATCCGAAACGATAGACACTGGCACGTCGTGACGAGCCACAATCTCCCTGATAAATAGTCCTGCTAACCTCTCAGAGGAATATGTTTCACGAATTGGTAGGAAACGGGTGCTCTTTGTTAGACGGTCAATGATCACCCATATTGCATCGCTTCCCCTCGCCGTGCGAGGTAGCTTCGTGATGAAGTCCATTGTGATGTGTTCCCATTTCCATTCAGGGATATCCAAAGGCTAGATCTTCCCATATGGCTTTTGGTGCTCTGCCTTCACTTGCAGACAAGTCAGACACTTGCTCACGTACATAGCTACGTCTCGCTTCATTCCCGGCAACCAATAATCTTTCTTCAGATCCTGATACATTTTCGTGTCACCGGGGTGTATGGAATATCGAGTTTTGTGAGCCTCATCCATGATTTTCTCTCTCAGATCCCCATAGAGAGGGATCCACATTCTCCCAGGTCGGGTTCTTACACCCAGGGTGTTTCCCCCCAATCTGAAACTTGTCCTTTCATCCTTTCAGAGTTGACTCTATCCTCCCTTAATGCCTCATCCTGGAACTCCCTCACTTGTTTCATAACATCAGGCGTCATGATTATCTGGCAAGCCCTCACCCGAATTGGTTCGGGTCGTCCTTTTTGGCTAAGGGCGTTAGCAACCACATTGGCTTTGCCTGGATGATAATGAATTTCGCAGTCATAATCCTTGATCAGATCCAACCACCTCCTCTGCCTCATATTGAGTTCCTTTTGTTCAAAGAAATACTTCAGACTTTTATGATCAGTGAAGATGGTGCACTTCACCCCATACAGGTAGTGCCTCCAAATTTTCAATGCAAACACACCGCGGCCAACTCCAAATCATGGGTAGGATAATTGGACTGGTGAACCTTTAATTGTCAAGAAGCATAGGCTATCACCTTCCCTCGTTGCATCACACACATCCCAATCCTGCATACGAGGCATCCGAGTAGATCACCAGATCCTCGTTCCCTTCAGGTAACGTCAAGACAGAGGCTTGAGTTAACCTCGTCTTCAGTTCTAGGAAGGCGTTCTCCTGATCAGTACCCCATTCATACTTCACGTCCTTCCGGGTCAGCTTAGTCAAAGGAGAAGCTATCTTGGAGAAATCCTGGATAAACCTCCTATAGTAGCCTGCCAGCCCAAGAAACTACGAATCTCAGATGGCGTCTTTGGAGGTTCCCATTGTATCACCGCTTCAACCTTTGCAGGGTCTACCCTGATCCCTCGGGATTAACCACATGACCCAGAAATTGAACTTCTCGAAGCCAAAATGCGCATTTAGAGAACTTAGCATATAGCTTCTCGCTTCTGAGCGTCTCCAATACTTCTCGAATATGATCAGCATGTTCCTCTTCACTTTTTGAATAAATCAAGATGTCATCAATGAACACTATCACCGATTTATCCAACATCGGACGACATACCCGAGTCATAAGATCCAAAAAAGCAGCTGGCGCGTTGGTCAAACCAAAGGACATGACGAAGAATTCATAGTGTCCATAACGCGTACGGAACGCTGTCTTAGTAATGTCTTGTTCTTTCACCTTCAGTTGGTGGTAACCAGACTGCAGGTCAATCCTCGAAAACCAGCTGGCACCCTGAAGTTGATCGAACAGATCGTCGATCCTTGGTAGCGGATACCGATTCTTTACGGTCAGCTTATTGAGTTCGCGATAGTCAATGCACATCCGCATGCTACCATCTTTCTTCTTGACGAATAAAACCGGAGCACCCCATTGAGAGATACTCGGTCGGATGAAGCCTTTATCCAGTAAATCTTGCAACTGGTCCCTTAGTTCTACCATCTCCGAAGGAGCTAATCGCTACGGTGCTTTAGCGACAGGTTGTGCTCCCGGTAGCAAATCAATCTGAAATTCGATTTCGCGGTCAGGCGGCACACCGGTCAGGTCTTCAGGAAAGACGTCAGGAAACTTGCACACTACCGACACGTCTGATAATTGTGGCTCTGGTGCATCCACATCTTTTACATAGGCCAAGTAAGCGCTGCACCCACGTCTCAAGTACTTTTCAGCTGTGATCATCGACACGACCTTCGGTACACAGCACACCTTATCTCCACGAACCGTAACAGAACTACCATCGGGCGCTGTTAGACGAATTATCTTCTTACTACATACTATATTGGCTTCATAGGTAGCTAACCAATCCATGCCTAACACCACATCGAAACCTCCTAAGGCCATAACATGCAACCTAGCAGGGAACTTACAATCTTCTAACTCAATCAGGCAATCCTCAACCACCTCAGTTACCTTAGTGGACTTACCAATGGTTGTTTCTACATAGAAAGGCTCATCTAACTTTCTACTCTTATCATGCAACAAACGACAAAAGGAAGTAGACACAAAACTCCTACTAGCACCCAATCAAAGAGCACAGAAGCATATTCATGGTCTACAAGAAACATACCTGAAACTACTTATGGGTCTGCCCTGGCCTCCTCGCGAGTTATGTTGAATGCCCTCGCCTTCGCCTTTGAACCATCACTTCTTCCCTTTTCTCCAGCTTTAACAGTTCCTGATCCTTCTGGTTTTCCTTTCTTACAGTCTTTTCCCATATGACCCATCTCCCCACACTGGTAACACCTCCCCACCTTGCAATCCCTAGCATAGTGGCCCTCGCCTCAACATTTGAAACATTTTCCCGTCCCAATTCTGCACTCCCCTGAATGACCTTTTCCACATTTTCTACAAGCACCTCCTTCACCAGTATTTCCCTGTCTCCCAGACTGATCCTCAACCCTCATCCTCTTCTCTCCACTCCGGAAGTTATCACCTCCGAACCTCTTCCCATTTCCATTCTTGTTCCCATTCCATTTCTCCACCTTCTTCTGTACAGGCAATGGGTCTCTCTCATCGTACAACCTCCCAGCTAAATCCACCACAGACCTAAACGTACCCGGTCTGGCTGCAATCATGTGCCTTCTGATGTCCATAGTCAAACCCTGAATGTAACTTTTGATCTTCCTAGATGCAGGTGTCACCATGTCTGGCACAAGTCTTGCAAGTTCATTGAACATGGAGGTATACTCTTGATGAGTCATGTTCCCAGCCTTCAAATACAAGAACTCCTTTTCAATCTTGTCTGATTCCCGATGGGGACAATACTCTTCCAGCACTAACTCCTTCAACTCAGACCACTTCATTTTGGATATCGATCGCTTCCCTTCAGCCTGGACAATATTGTCCCACCAGCATAACGCTGAGTCAACGAAGGAATGAGTGGCAAACTTAACTTTTTGATCTTCTCGGCACTCACTAATTACCAGTACTGCTTCCATCTCTCTGACCCAACGATGAGCGGCAGTAGCAGTGCCGTTACCGTCAAAGGTTGGGGGCTTGCACCTTTGAAATGCCCCATTGTTCACCCTCTAGTAGTCTCTCTCTCGGACTCCTCATCACTGTCGTCATCATGGACTACCACTTTAGGGTTTGATGGCTCCTCTTCAGATTCCTCCGTCCTCCCAGTGGACTTTCCTGAATTCTTCTCACTTTCCTTCCCCTTCTTCTCAGCTTTCTCTCCATCCTTGACTGCTTTGATCACCTCGGTCACCACCGAGGGTAAGACATTTTGCATGACATTGTAGACCTCATCAGCGATAGCCTCCTTCACAGTGGGTTGAGGGTGGCTGATCCCTCCCCCTCCGGGAGACTATGGAGGTCTGACTCCTCGTGCACAGTCTCGGGAGCCTTAGCTTTGCTCCGGGTGACACGTGGCTCAGTAGTACGCCCGCCACGAGCACCTCCTCGGGATGCCTTTCCAGATTTTCTACCAGCCATAACTAATTCCTATGAGATTCAAACACCAAAATGGTTATTCAAGATAATTGCTCAGATCATTATATTACAGTGGCCAAGTGTGATTAACCACTTACCTTACCCTCCTGTCCCAAGCAATCACTATCCTAACACATATTAGTACTCAAATCTACAAGCACGTAAACAAATAGCACACGCACATAATTCCGGTTCTACTTGAAACTTTTACCTGATGGCACGTAGCTACTTGGATTGGCATCCTTCATTCGGTCCCATTTTCAATTTAAGTTTAGGTTTTGAAAACAGTTTACCCAATTCTCTTAAACTTTGGCTCTGATACCAACTTGTAAGGTCCCGTTCCCGGAAAACCTCACAGTTGGTTAATCATAGCATAAAATCAGTTTAATAACAAAATATTGCAGCGGAAAATAATAAGAAATTCATTTAAAACTTAGAAACCATATCGTACTCATACATTTGTCCGTTAATTGCAAAAAAAACATAATACTTGTTCTTAAATTACAATAAAGATTTCATAATATGAATGCCATCCATAGCTCCCCAAGTAGCTCCATGTCCCATCCTCAGCATCAGCACTTACCCGCCAACTATTATGCATAAAAGTCAGCTTCGCTGAGTGAGTTCTAGTTTTAAATAGTATAAGAAAATATAAACTTTATCCTTCATATAATGACCATGCATACATCTTAGTACATAACATTACTTGCATCATAATAAGCATGTTCATTATCTTTCATTATCTTTCACTTTCATCATAATCGAGATTGCACAAAGCAAGATCTCCATGTTGATCGACAACAAATGCCAATCCTTGTCGGTACACATGAATACGGTAGCTAACCCTGACAGTTGAGGCACACTACAAGGCACATAGCCCCTCATGAATACTGATCCATCATCATACATCAGACTCACATAAGTGAAGTCTATCATAGTGCTTGCAAGACTTTTGATCATCAAACGGCCTGGGGGTAACATTCATTAAGTTTCACTTTTCATTATATCATCTTCTACTTTAATATATAATACTTAATTTATTAAGTACATAACATGCCAAGTACTACTCATCAATAAACATAACCGACCCTCCGCGGGACAACGGGGGTCGGGGGGGCGGCAGCCTCTGACAGCGTGGTCCTAGGGGCAGCAGCCCCTAGTGGGGTCCAAGGGGCAACGCCCCTGGCTGGGGTCGGGCTGACCTGGATCTAGAACTCACCTGGATACCAAGACCAATCGTTCTTTCTGTTAAACCTCTTAAAATCTTGGTCATTTAAAAACGTAAATTTAGTATGCATAATAGCCCCAAAACATGGAAAACTTATAAATAGGGGATCTAGAACTCACCTGGATACCAAGACCAACTTCAAAACTAAGCTTACAAGGCTAGGATCACTCTACACAGCCTGCAAATAAGCTGACACTTAAAGGGGTTAATTTCTACCTAAATTCGCTGCTAATTTCGCTGCAAGATCAGCAATTTCGCAGGTAGGTTCGCCAACAGTTTCGCTGCTAGTTTCACCAGCAGTTTCGCTGCTAGTTTCGCTAGCACCTTCGCTGGCAGTTTCGCTGCAATTGCAGTAACTAAAAATCCGGTACAACATCTTAAGACCAAACACATCGGCATAAAATATCACAACATGACTGCTTTGAAAAGAATCTAATCGATGTGGTAAAAATAAACATTGATTTTCAACGCGCTGACCTCTATACAAAGGCTTTTAACAAACCATGTTTTCTATATTTGTTAGAGGTCGACGAAGTTAAAAAGAAAAGTGATGTAATTCCAGAAGATGAGCATGTTTAGTCAGATGCATTTAGTCAAATTTTTTATTTTATTTTCTTTATTTATTTTATTTATGTTTAAATTAAATTGATGTTATTTCTTCGCCTATTAAAATCCTAAAAGCGCAAATCGTTTATGGTTTTAGAATTATAGGGGAAGAATAGGTTTAGTTAACAACTTTAATAAAAACGAGGGAGAAGGAGAGGCTAGCTGATAGAAATCAGATTGTATTTGTGATACCGATTCAAAAACTTTGGAAGATAATAGTACACAGGAACAAACCATTTGGGACTTTTAAAAGTTTAAATTGTACTAGATTCAAAGTTTAAAGTATAAGTCTATGTAGTCTGAGCAATATAAGATGAAAAATGATAGTAAAACTGGTTACTACTAAGGTAACACAAAGAAAGTAGACCTAGAGGTTGCTAGACCACAAATGATATGTCAGTAGATTTCAACACAATAGATGATTAGACCTTGTTGGTGATCTCAGGAACAAACTAAGTTGTTCAACAAGCTATGGGTTATCACTGGTTACCACAATGAACAAAATTCCAATAAGGGGTGACGAGCAGAATAAACGCCGCAAATGTGTGCGTATGACCAAAATATGAGCAAAAGGACATGATGAAAAAGTGCAAAGCAATCAAACTAATAATCTATGTTGTTGGTGAGATCTGTGCAAAAAGAATAAAAGTGCTCAAACAAGAAGATAGGTTATGTGCCTCTCTACTGTGCGGTGGCACTGACCTGAGGATAAGCATAACCTATATATTCTAGAATTCATTGTTGTTTGCCGCCTCTCTGTTGTGCAATGACACTGACCTGAGGCTTGGCTTCTCCTTGAAAGCTCTAAGAATAGTTTCTTCTTGAATACTACCTTGAGACCGCTCAAAAATCTCCTGAGGAATGTTGATTACCATATAAGCGTGGGATCCACAAAAACTTGTTGAAATAATTAAACCTTAAACTATCACCAATGTGTGTCAAAAGTCTGTGTATGGATTTAAGAGGAAAAGTATATTGACAATCATCGTGGCTATAATTCTTGAAAGTCCAAATCGATGTGGGGATCTAATAGTAATAGTATGATTTTCTAAATTTGCTAACGTCTCTGGATGAAAAATAAGAATAGAGCATCAAAAGGTTTTTGATAACATGTCCCGAATGATTTAACTTTTCTTTATTATTCCAAATTGAATTGGTCCATGTATGGTCAAAATGAATTGAAGTTGATTTTTCAGGAAATGAAATCTTTAGATTTATATCTTAGGATTTAACCCTCACAAAACCACAAAAACATGTCTTAGTTTTGTTTTTCAGTTTTAGGTCTTTTATTTTGTTTAAATTTCATCAATTTAGTTTGTTAAACATCGGACTATGCCATGGAATTCAATCGGGGATTTAATCACCTAAAAGGGTCACGTCTGAGGTGACCACACACATTTTCAAATGTCAACTGAGTCACGTCTGAGGTGACAAATTGTTTTAAAAGGATCACATCTGAGGTGATCATTAATTTTCAAGTTAAAAGGATCATGTCTGAGATGATCGAGTGCTTAAAACGTTTTTTTAATCAATAAGTTACAGGTTGTAAAATGTCAAATGGTCATAATGTCAAAAATCATGAGTATGACCCATTCGCACGACTGGACCATGAGTATGGACCAACCGTACGAATGGACCATACTCATGCCCTAGATAGCCGAATGGAGCATGAGTATGAACCATTCAACCGAATGGCTCACAGGATTGAGCCAATCGCCCGAATGGAGCTGTGCGAATGAGTCAGTCGTCCGACTGAACCCAGTCGGCCGAGTGAATGTGATCGAATGAACCAATCGCACGAATGAGGTCCATTCGCCCGAATGAACCGACCGTATGGGTCCAGTCGCCCGATTGAAATCAGATTCAGTATAAATAGGGCCATAGTCGATCGCATTCAACTCATCACCCTCAATCGCCCTGATATCGCACACCTTACCGTTACCCTGCCCAAATTTCATCAGACCAAAATTTCCGACTTCTGCTGATATTCTGACAATTATTAGTTGTTCTACAGGTACAATGTGATGATATCTCATCGAAATCTGATGGAATGGTGCCCTAATTTTTGAATTTCGTCCCACACAAGAACCGAATAGTTACTAGACAAATAACCTAACTAAACTAAGTAAAATGTTGAAATTAAAGTTATTATGATATTAGTTAAGTGATTGCGAGTCTAAAGAACCAAAACACGACGTCTAATTCTAAGTTTTGGACCAAATTCGATTTTCAGTTGAACAAATAATGGGACATGCGACTGGACACACGGATGAACTACAATCGCACGATTGAGTTGAAGGAATGACTCAATCAGCCGAATGATTGATACGAATGAGCTCAGTCGGCCGACTAAACCACTCGCATGCTCAGTCGCCTGATTGAACTTAATCGCATGCTCAGTCGCCTGATTAAGCTCAATCGCATGCTCAGTCACCAGATTGAATACAGTCGCATGCCCGGTCAACCGACTGAACTCAGTCGCATGGTTCAATCCATGATTGAACCAGAATTAATTCAACTAGGTTAATTCAAACTGATTTGTGTTGTGTGGTGATCTAATGCATGTGTGTTTTGTGTTACAGATTGATGGCTGAAAGGTGGTCCATCAACCCTAAGCACAACATATGTGCTCACTTAGATGCTACGACTAGGAATGGTCCCGAGTTTGCGGGGATCATTGCTTTTCTCCAGCGATCCAGGATCTACAGGGCTATTTCTACTCAGTGCACTCCCTATAGGTCTATTCAGCAGGCCTTCTGGGAGGGGGCATCGGTTGACCGCTCACATGAGCCATACAGTATCAGTAGTTCCATTTTTGGGAGAGATATAGAGATTACTGCAGAGGATATTTGTCTGGTGCTAGGTTTGGGTGCGATGAAGACCACCCTACCAGACTTCACCCGCTGACTGTGAGAGGGTGCTTCTTAAGGATGAAGTACGCTGGGAATATCAACACAGGTGTGCTCAACAAGAGCAACCTGTGTCCCCAGTACAAGTACTTAGCACATGTCATACTTAAGTGCTTAGCTTTGCGAAGGGGTGGGTTTGATGATCTTTCAAACCAGATTCAAATGCCTACGTGGCACTGGTACTGAACCACCCTTTCAGCTTCTCGAGCATGATATTGTCTTACTTGATAGAGAATCTGGAGGCTAAGGGCAAAGAGGGTTTCTGCATGTACCCTAGTTTCTTCAGATGATCTTTGATGAGAAGCTGCCAACACTGCCCAAGAAGAAAGAAGACGCTGTGATGCTTGAGGTGATGAATGATACCACCTTAGGCAGGATGAAGGTTTATCGGGGCAAGCAGGGGAAGTCCCCGGTAAGGAGGCTGTTTGGGCATTTGATTCGAGAGGACTACGTGGCGCCAGCGAAGAGGAAGTGGCGTCACGATGATAGTGACTCAGATTCTAAGCCGATTGTGCTCCCATCCGACGACTCTAATGATGATGACAGTGGTGATGGTTGAGATACTGGCCCCACCCAATCTAGGGCCACTACCACAGATGTTATATCTCCATCATCCACCCATGGAGGAGCTGAGACGAAAATATTCCATCAGGACTTCCGGCCTGATAAGGAGGAAGAGAGTGATGAAGAACCTCTCACGAGGACTGTGGGCAGCAGGGTGGTTGCCACAGAGTGGGGTTAGAGGGCGGTTGGTGGACGCCCAGGGGAGTCCGGGGATGCTGGTGCTGATTCAGACCCACATATGCCCCGGACCCGCCCAGCAGTCGAGGGGGAGCCTCTGTTCCTAGAGGCTCAAGGAAGAAGAGGATGGAACAACCCTATGGCAAGAAGGGGAAGAGAATAAAGTTTACCTTGACCTCATCTACTACCACAGCCACTACCTCAGCCACACCTTCCACCACTTCCACCACCATAGCTACCACACCACCTGCCACCACCTCTACCACCTCACACACCACTACCACACCCACTCCATCCTGTACCCACATCCAATCCACCACCACTACAGCTTATCCACCACCACCTACATCTATACCACCCCCAATCTTCACAACTGCTACCACCACCACCTCTACCCAACGAGCATGACCGTCATCTTACCCCTCATTTCCATCTGGATCATCTCTACCTCCCAGTGGGGTAGAGGAACAGCTCTCAGCACTGAACCGTATGGTGCTGAAACTGTTAGCAGCCGATGACGAGAAGACAGCTCAGATTCGTCAGTTGGTAGATCTTACCGATGCACAATCTCAGCAGATATCTCAGCAGGCGCATCTTATTGAGCAGCAAGCACAGCAGATGGCTGCTCAGAGCCAAGTGATTGCCCAACTCCAGGAGCATAAAGTTCTATCAACAAAGAAGATAGAGGAGTTGGAGGATGCCAAAAAGACCATCATGCTCAAGCTCAAAGGAACTAAGGATGAGCCTCGGAAGATAAAAGAATGGGATGGTGATGATGATGGTGATGATGATGATGATGATGATGAAGATGATGATAGTGATGATGATGAGGCAAGTGATGATAAAGAGACAAGGGAAAGGCAGAATGATGATGATGATAAAGAAGGAGATGCAGCTGCATCTGCCTCAGCTCAAGGTCAAGAGAGACGTACAAAGAGAAATCAAGACCAACGTGCCTCGTCTTCTGCCTCACCTACTGATGAGCCTGCGATTCATGAGAAAAGTAATGATTAGACATTTATGTATTTGAAAGCTTTTGTACATGAATCATGTATTAAACTTCTGTACTTAATGTTTATATATATTTAATGTGTTTTCTGTTTTGATTATTAACTAATGATTGATGTGTTACATGTCTAAATCAAGCAGATCCAAATTTCAGAGGGACGAATACGATGTTGCTCCCCTTTAGCAGGTCAAGACTCAACTAACCATGATTCTTGATTTACATGTTAGGAGATCAGTGAGTTACACCCTTAAAGAGGGGGAAATAATTCATGATCTTACTAATGAGCAACTGGCCGAAATGTTCAAACTCAATCCCGATGAGATTATCAAGGACGCTCCAACATTTGAAGCAACCAGTGACAACGAGCTGAACGACATTGATGAGATCGAGATCAAGGACGTCACTGCAGAGCACTATCCAGAGTATGCTGACAAAGAGGGAAATGTGGTTCCCAACCTGGGTGATTCCCTGGTCAGTGATACGTTTGACATAATGGATAAAATGGAGCAAGTGTCCGAGAAGATTGAGGAACAAGCCCAAGCCTCAGACGCTGATGTCAACATCCGAAAGGCTGAATGGGCTGCATGTTTTGAGGAGATCCAAGCCCAACGTGCTACTCCTAAACCAAATGTCTACACCAAGCTCTACAAAGTGAAGAAACATCACAAGGTGTCAAGCAAGATTATCGTGTGGGCCCATCTTGATGATCTTAATATATATGCGGTAAAGAAAGAAGGGTATTGAGTACTTTAGATTCCCACATTATCTAAAGACTCTACCTGGTGGCCAAACTGAAGCTCCTATATGCTGACCCGAGAAAGATGTCAGGCTGGTTTGAGGCTGCATTAAAGAGAAAGTACCACACCAGGTGGGTCAACTTCAACCTCAACAACCTACGAGGTATATCAGAAAGTTTGAAGTTGATGCCATAACTGGAAAGCCGAAGATAGTGCTGAAGTGGAGTCCTCCATGTACGATGTCAAGAATCCCTTTAAGGGAAATGCCACAGGACTTCACTCCACACTTTAAGTGGTGGTACTATAATTGGAGAACAGGGGAGGTGGTCATAGTTCTAAACAAAGAGGGCAGAATGGATACTATCAGGGTATTTGACCCAATGTGGCTTACCAACTTGTCAGCTGATGATGTTTATACCTTATACAAGTGGCCACTGTTCTATGACTCGCAGGATTGTACAAGCCCTCCAATTCCAAAACGCGATGAGACTCTGCTTTGCATTTGAAATACATGTAGGAGTTACAAGAGAGGAGAAGTACAAGAAATATGAGGAGCTTATGAAGAATGTAAGACAATAGATGAATCTAGGTCCAAGGGGGAGTTTGTACATACATGTGTACCTAGTTTCTGAGCTTAATGTAATATGTCTTTATTGTCTTACACATATGTAATTGAATGGGTACTTAATGAAATAGAATGTGTGGTTGTGCTTATAATGTTTATAATTTCATTGTTAGTAGTGTGACGCTTATTGAACTAACTATATAGGTTTGTGGTTGTTTGAATGAATCTTGATAATGTAATGATTAATAAATACATTCAAACTCATTAATATGAAGTTCTCATGCGAATGGCCCATGCTAATGGACCATACGCATGAACAACTTCATGCGAATGACTCAATCGCATGACTAAACCAAGAGACTGGATCAGTCGCACGAGTGTAACATGAGATTGACTTAGTCGCACGACTGAACACTCAGTCGTGCGAATGGATCAACCGCATGGCTCAATCGCACGACTGAACCATGCTAATCGTTCAGTCGCTCGAATGAGAAACCCTAACCTATAAATCCCACTTAATTCATAGAAAAACGTAAGAATTGAGAACACTTCGACTACATACGTACCCTTGCCATCCAGAGACCTCTAAGAACCTGTTCCAAGTTCATAGATCGCACTAGATCGATTCCATATCGTTCTTAACGTTTAGATTCAATCCATAATTGATTCTATGTGCGTTCTCACTGATTGGATCGCCATTCAAAGAGGATTACGCACTATTTGATTCGGTTTACACGTTAATCAGTTAGTATTTTGTTCAATACACGATCCTAACAATAATGTTTAGTAGTGACGTCCTCGATCTCAATTTCATCAACATTATTCAGCTCATCGTCACTAGCCACATCAACTTTTGGAGCATCTTTGTCAATTTCATCAGGATCGAGTTGGAACATCTCATCTAGCTAGTCATCGGTTTAATTTAAGTATTCAACTCATCACACATTAATCATTAATCAAGACATTTAAACATAGATAATCATTAATTACATTAATGTAATAATTTAAGTACAAAAGTTTCAAATACATAAACATTTAATCATTACTTTTGTCTTGATCTGTAGTCTTTTCAGCTTGAGCCAAACGAGTACACCACGCCATCTTCAATCAGTTCCTTAAAGGATACTTGATCGGGCTGAAAGTATCAAACTGCGGATGCACCAGGAGCGTAGTTTCAACTTCATGGTCATCACTTTCTTCTAGGATCTTTAGTACTTCTTCAGCATGCTTTGGCTCTGTTGTGGATCAATCTGCTGTTCATAAGCCTGAGAGATATTCCACTAGAGCCAATAACCATTAACATCTTGTACATTAAGTGACATAACCTTGTTAGCTTCTTAAGAATCTTCATCATCCATACCACCACCCATTTGCATAGCATTATTCCCATCTCTGTCCAAAAACATCGTCTTTTTCTCCCCATCAAGTAGAAAAAGATCATGTGAGAGCACTTGAACAGGGGTTTAACATAAGTGCTACGTATGCCTTCTGGATTTGGTCAGACATCTCATCAAATTCTTCTCTCCTTGATGCTATGCACTTACGAATGACATGAGCTAAGCATCTGAACTGGGGGCACAAGTTTCTCTTGTTGAGAGCAAACCTGCATTGATGTCCTCATTGTACTTCATCTTTAGAAAAACATCTACCTGTGCACATATGTTGTGCTTGGTGCTCATAGTCCATCTGCTAGCCATGTTTCTGTAACACAAGACACATATACGTTAGAATTTGTGTAAATGGATGACATTTGAATTTTAATGAACTTGAATCATTTTGTTCAGTCGTGTAAATGGATAATGCGACTGAGTCTTAGTCGTGCGATTGAGCTCAGTCGTACGATGGAGCCTATGACTGAGCTTAGTCGTATACTATCCCATGCGGTTGAACCAGTCATGCGACTGAACTCACACGTATGATTCATTCGTGCGATTGAATCATACGCCCAGCTCATACGTGCGATTGAGGTTCATTAGCATGTACATTCGCATGAAGCTCTGTTTGACACTTTAAATTCAAATCTTGGTCTAAACTTGATGTTAAAAGTTGTGTTTTGGCTCATTAGACTCGCAAACACTCAAAATAACACCTAATACTTTTTAAATTAACGATTAAGTCCATTTAGTGGTTTATTTTGAATAGTATGTCTAAGTTCTTGTTTTGAGCGATTTCAGACATTAGGGCTTGATTAAGCCGAACATTGAAGTATTTTGGTCTCACATTACCTGTGGATGCAGAGAGTAAACGTTAGAATCACAGACAAGATGCTAAATCAATGAACCAAAATTTTGGCAGAGTAACGGTGCTTTCATGCGACTTGAGAGAGATTGAGGAGTGATGAGAATGTGCGACCGACTCCCCTCTATTTATACTGAGTTTACCTTCAGTCGTGCGACTGGACCTATTGGCACGCTTCATTCGTGCGACTGGGGCTCAGTCGTGCGATTGGCTCAGTCGCTCACATCCATTCTTGCGATTGGTTCATTCTGGTGATCCAATCACATGGATTGACCCATGCTTATGGTCCAATCGTACGTCTGGTCCATACGTATGGTTCAATTGTGCGATTGACTCATACTCATGATCCAATCGTGTGACTGGCTCAGACTTATGAGTTTGACCTCATGCACTTTCAAACACTTTACATGTTAACTATTGACAAGACGTTATGGCCGATGATCATCTCATACATGACCTTTTAATTTGAAAAACTGTTGATCACCTCAGACGTGATCTTTTTAACTTAAACCTTATGTGATCACCTCAGGCGTGACCCCTTTTAGTGAGTGATTCACAGATTGAATCCAGATGTATAGTCCGACTTTTACCTACCAAATGACTAAAAATAAATATATACAAACAACTTAGAAATTTAAAAACATAACAAGACATATTTTGTATTTTTGATTTGAGGTAGATTAAAATCTTAGATTTTCTTCCTGGACAGCTCAGCTTCAAGTTAATTTGATCATCACTGGAACGATTCATTATGGAATCATACATGTATATCAGAATCATTTGGATATTTTAATAAAACTTTGATGCTAGATTCTTGTTTTGACCGCAATAGCAATTTTAGGAAATCATACTATAGCTCTAAGATGCACACAATGATTTTGACTGTCCAGAATTGCAGCCATAATGATTGTCAGTATATTTGTCCTCTTTAATCCATACACAGATTTTGACTCACACTGGTGATGCGTCAGGTTATATATATTCAACAAGCATTTTGGATCCTACACTTATATGGTAATCAACATTCCTTAGGAGATTTTTGAGCGGTCTACGGTATTTGACAAGAAGAGACTATTCTAAGAGCTTTCAAAGAGATGCCAAGCCTCAGGTCAGTGCCATCGCACAGTAGAGAGGCGCAAACAACAATGAATTCTAGAATATTTAGGTTATGCTTATCCTCAGGTCAGTGCCATCGCACAGCAGAGAGGCACACAACCTATCTTCTTGTGAGAGCATTTTCTTTTCTTTTTGCACGTAACGCACAACAACATTAGTCATTAGTTTGATTGCGCTTACATTTTTTTCATGTGCATTGCTAATTTTTATGGTCATCCGCACACATTTGTGGCGTTTATTTGCTTGTCACCCCTTATTGGATATGCGTTGATTGTGTTAACCAGAGATAAGATGGGAACCCACAACAAGTTGAACAACTTAGTTTGAATTTCAATCACCAATGAGGTCTACTCGTCTATTGTGTTGAATCTACCGACACATCATATAATGAACTAGCAACCTCTAGGTCTACTTTTTCTATGTTACCTCAGTAGCAGACTAGTTTTACTATCATTCTTCCTTTTATTTTGCTTAGACTTCTCAGACTTATACTATGAATTTTGCATCTTCATCATTTAAATTCTTTTAAAGTTCCAAACTATTTGTTCCATGTGTACTATCATTTTCCATAAACATTGAATTAATATCACAGATTTGATGTCATTTCTATAGCTAGACTGTCCTCCTCCCTCGTTTTTTAATTAATGAAATAAAGCAACTAATTTAATACTAATATCACCTATTCTCCCCTTAAAATTCTAAAACCGAAAATATTTTTGTGTTTTTGGATTTTAATAAACAGGAAAATAAAATAAAACAAAAGAAAATAAAAAACATGTCGGACTATGCACTTTCTTCTCTAGAATCACATCACTTTTCTTTTTCACGCCATTAACCTCTAAAAGATATAAAAACATCGGTTTTATCAAATGCTTTTGTGTAGAGGTTGGTGCGTTGAAAATCCGTATTTATTTTAACCACTCGATTAATTGCTTTTCAAAACAGTCATGTATAAAGTGATATTTAATACCGATGTGTGTGTTTAGTTTTATGTTGGACTGGATTTTTGGTGACAGCAATAGCAGTAGAATTATCAACAAAAATAGGAGTGCTAGAGGATTGCAAACTGTCCGCGCATTTCTGTTGAATCCAAATGATCTGTAGACAGCAACTTGCAGCAGCAACGTATTCAGCTTCACAAGTTGACAGAGCAACCGATGTCTGCTTCTTACACTCCATGTGACTAACCGTCTACCAAAGAATTGACATCCTGTAGAAGTGACTTGTAATTCATCTTGCAACCACCAAAATCCGAGTCACTATACGCTGTAGGCTCAAAATCATCGTCATGAGGATACCACACTCCGAGTGTTGGAGTACCCTTCAGATAACAAAAAATCCGTTTCACACCAACGAGATGATTTACTTTTGGTTTTGCATAATATCTGGAGCAAAGACACGTCGCGTACATGATATCAGGAATTTACTTTCTTTTCCTTGTGAGACTTCTTGGTCTGTTTACCATTCTTACACGCTACAAAAATTCGGAAGTTGAAAATTCTTGACATTTACTCCATTCACTAAATCATTCTGGATCAGATGATTTATCTTCCGTGGATTGATATGTCCCATTCTCCTATGCCAGGAGATTGAGTCCCTTCTCTGTTTCCTCCTTGTGACAAGAGGCATTGAACTTTTTGATTATCGGTTGTGGAGGCTTTTGATAGATCCAAGACATATAAGTCATTATATCTTGAAGCTGACATTAAGATTTTGTCCTCCGAGATAATGTAATCCTTCTTCAATACGTATCACTTCTTGTTGTCAAAAACAACTATGAATCCTTTGTCACAGATCTGGGAGACTGAAAGCAAGTTATTCTGTAGTTGTTGAACGTAGTTGACCTTATCAAACTTGACTTTCTGGTTTCCCACTTCGCCTTGAGTGGTGATGTATCCTCCTTTATTTCCAGCAAATGATACATGTCCCTTTTTAATTTGTTTGACATTAAGAAGGAGAGACAGGTTCCCGGTCATGTGCCTAGGCGCCCCACTATCAACAATCCAGGTATTTGTGATAGCACCGTAATGGACATCCTGCACATTAAAAGGAAATAATCAGTTTAGGTTTGGGACCGAAGCCGTAACTGGCTTGGGTGACCAAGAGAATCACACATCATAAACTCAACCCACTGTCCATTTGAGAGTGAGGGCATATCATTCTTCTTATTGTTCTCGTTATCAAACAATGGACTTGATTTTCTTTCCATAAGCTAGTTTTGTGTAAGGCGTGTTTGTTATAAACAGACGACTGGCTTACAGTTTGAACTTTAGGTACATTAATTCTCTTTGGTGGAGTAATAGAATTCCTTTTCGAAGAACTTAGTTTTGTATCATAAAGTTCAATTTTCTGTCTGGGAGTCTGATAATAAGGACAGTTAGAAGAAATGTGTACTCTCTTTCCACAACTGTAGCATGATCTCCCTTCTACATGTTGAGGAAACTGTTTATGTTAAGTTGAGTGTGATACAAGTGTGACATGAATCTGGTTGGATTTGGTCACTACTCGTTTAGATGTTTCTGCTTCTTTAACAAAATTATTTGTTTGCACATTCTTAACATCTTTAGCCTTTAGTTTATTTGGACTTTGACGTGAAGCACGTGTTTGGTTAACTGATTTGGTCATTTTGGGTTCAGAAGTAGACATGTGCGAACCTGACTTTCCATTAACCTTTTCAAATTGATTATCCAAATTTTCAATGGCATCTTTCCTTTTGATTAGAAAGTAGACTCCTTCTATTTAGTGATAGAGTTCACCAGTTTACCAATGGAATCTGGATCACTAACCAGAGGAGTGGACACCACATGATCCTTAATTGGGTTGTTATTTACAGGTCTACATTTTGTATTTAACATGATCTCATGTGGTGGTGGAACTACTTTGTAACCCAACCCTTCCCCATTATTTCGTTCTTTCACTAAGTGTTGAACTATGTGAGAAGAACTGGTCCAACTAGGCAGTTTTTTTTTAAAGAATTACCTTGACTTCTAAAACTGCTTTTTCTTTCTTTCTTTGTTTCTTCCAAAGAGTTTAAATAAAACTTTATATCATTAGCTTGATTAAGAGCAACAACCTCTGTTTCCTTAGTTGTTTACCTAAAAGTTCTATTTTTTCTTTGTAACTGCACTCATTTTGTTTTAAAATACGATTAGCTTCACTGCACCATTGTAAATCATTTACTAAGTTATCATTGTGGTCTAATAACCTAGCAAATATCAAATCAATGCTTTCTCTAAATTTGTTACATTCAATACAAGCATATTTTTCAAAAGTTGGTCTTTCGTACTTACCTGTGAAGAATCAGTTGACTCATCAGCCATCAATGCGGAGTCAGACTCTTCGGATGCTGGAGATTCTGAACATGTCGTTCTGAGTTCTTCTTCAACCAGGTGATTTACCACATTCACAGCTTCTTCTTTATTTGACATTACTTGTTCAACTGTGATTTCACCTTCACTCACAATCGCAAGCCATAATCCAATCCCTCGACACAGGCAATGTTTGATTCACCTGGAGACACAAACGGAAGGTCCAGTCCTGCCCTTCGTCACCTTGAGCAGTCAAGGCCTTTGTCTCTTTGCTTGAAGAGGTAGTTCCACTCCTGTCTTTGTCTTCACGGTTGAAGGTTGAGAACGAATTTTCGTTACCTGTTTTCTTGGGCTTTACACATTCACGTTTGAAATGCTCCTTTTCGACCATAATTAAAGCAGGTAACTTTGGTTTTGTCGAAACCAAAGGTTGTGTCTTTTGTGGCCACTAAATTATGTCCTGTCTTTTTCACAAACTTTTTCGCCCTCTGACAGCACTCACCAAGGCCCACATTATATCCATTCTCTCTAGTTCATTTTCATCCACCTGCCTGTAATCTTCATCTGCAAGATGGCAATTGCCAATCTTCCCTACAACTAGACCATCATAGGAATGGACAACAACTGCTAGAAGATCCATATGCTCCTTTGCAACTTCCACTGTGATATTACTGAGATTCTCGGTCTTCAACTTAGTAGTATTGGCTTCAGTTACTATATATTGGGTGCAAGATGACCCTGTTTCTTATCCTGAAGCAGTGTTTGGGAAGGAGCTGCTGAACTAGACACAAAGGCGGTTTGAAGTGGTGCTCCTGAACTGGTTGGAGTGGGAGATGAGTTATAAAGTGAAGAATTCTGGTCGTAGGATCCTTTCTGTGATCTGTACTTCATTCTCAGTTCTTCCTCTCTTAACTTCATTATGAAATCATTTATATCCAACTTTGCATGAATTTCGTTCTGTCTCAGATTAGACACAAACGAGTCCCATTTCTCTGGCAAACCATCTGCAAAACTTGACACTTTATATTCCATAGATGTTGTTACCCCATGAGTGTGCAGCTCATTAATCAGATGGTAGAATCTGTTGATAATATCGTCCAAGCTTTCTTTCCCTATTGATGAGAAGTTATCAAACTCCTTCTTGAGAGCCTTTGCCTTCAAAGCCTTTAATGTTGCATTCCCATCATATATTTTCTCCAAAGCTTCCCGTAACTTTTTTGCCTATTTGTTCTCAGAAAACTGATGAAAGATATCTTTCGGTATCGACTGAGTCAACAGGGCATACATCTTCTTTTCAAGCATTGTACTTAACTTTATGGCTGTCAGTCATACCTCCCAAAGTTAGCTTAACACCATCATCATCACCGACTGGCATACTATAACCTGTCTCAGTGGATTCCCAAAGATTGGGATCTACTCCATTTAGATAGATCTTGAACCTCTGTGTCTATTGTGGGTAATCATCTAACGTTATAAGTTTTGGTGGTTTATTGTGATTCCCAATTTCATTTTCCTGAAGCAGAAGATTCTGGATGCAAGAGTCCCTTCCGGCAAGAAAAGCAGAGAACTCATCTTCCATCTCTTTAACCGTTGAACTTTATAACTAGACTGGCTCACTCGTGCGAATGGACTATACGTATGGATCACTCGCGCGAATGAGGGGTGTGAATGAATTCAATCTTGCGATTGGATTCAGTCGTTTGATTGAAATGGATGAATGGACTCAAACGACTAGAATTGTTTAGTCGTGCGGATAAGGTATGCGATTGAAGTGTGTGAATGAATTCAATCGTGCGATTGGATTCAGTCGTACATATGGAGTGTGCGATTGGAGACGAGTGAATGGGGTTGTTCAGTCGTACGAATGAGTGAGCGTCTGAGTTCAATCGTACGAATGGGGTGTGCGATTGAGTTCAATCATGCGATTGAGCTAATCATGCGGCTGAAGGCTGCTGTTTTTTGCAAACAAATCGAATGTTTTTGACAATTTGACACAAAAACACGATTTTTCAAGAAAGAAAGCCATCTGTCGTATGCCAAAATAAAAAAAAAAAACGTGACTTTTGAGACCTGAACGTTGAGAACGTTTCGAAAACACTGTTTTCTCAAAAAGGTGACTCCTTTGAATGAAAAACATGATTTTACACCAAGACTAGTCAAATCACGCGCAAAATCAAGAGCCAAGGCTCTGATACCAATTGTCAGGACCGTGTACGTACGGAGTACTAACTGATATCCGTGATGAAGATGGGAAACCAGATCAAATAGTGCGTAATCCTATTTGATTGGCGATCCAGTAAGTGGGAACGCAATCCGATCAATCTAACGATTAAAGAAACGTTAAGAACGAGTAGAAAAAGATCAGATGCGAACTATGAACTTGGAATAGGCTTTCTGGACGCTCTGGATGGCTAGGTTATGAATATGTGTCAAAGTCTCGTTTTACCATGAATTAAATGATATTTATAGGTTTGTAGTCTTCATTCGTGCGATTGAACCATTAGAATGGTTCAGTCGTGCGACTGACCCATGCGACTGATTCATACGCACGACTGAGAGTTCACTCGTGGCGACTGAGTCAATCTCATGTCTCACTCGTACAACTGATCCAGTCGTCCGGTTTAGTCGTCTGTGACTGGTTCATTTGCATGATGTATTCATGCGTATGGTCATAAGTATGGTCCATTAGCATGAATCATCATATAACAACTTCAAACCTATATAATAAGTTTATATATATGAATCAGATATAAGTAAACATCAAAGCACAAATCATATATTATTACATTGTTTCATTACACGTATGTAAGCCATGACAGATTTTTACATTAAGCACATAAACGAGGGACATATGTATCAACATTGATTCAAATTTCAACTGACAAACAATAGCTGACCTGTTTACTAATGCCTTTTTACTAGGAATGTTTGAGTATTTGGTTGAGTCTATTGGCCTTATTATGTTTTAAAAATGATTTTGCTTCATTAAAATGATAATAACCCTCCCTCCTTTTCATATCAACTCAAAAGGAAAATCATCAAAGTTGTCAGCCTGTTTGTACATAATGTGTGCGTGTGGTGTGCTAAATGAAAAAGCAAATACAAATTAGAATTTTAAATATCAATATAGAAACTTATAAAAGGAAAACACAAAAACATATAGACTACATGTTTTCTTTATTCAAAACTGAATCTGCCTTTGCAACATGTGAGCAATAATAGTACATCAGATGTAATCAGTTGCATACTTCACTCAATAATAAAGTTTGACATGATCAGATATGATGTTTTGGTATAATCATGCAATTATACTGAAAAAGTAGATTCTTGTGATTTAACTAAATCATTATGCATTTGGATATTCATTAGTTCTTATGAGTGGTGTTGATTTTTCTGGTTGATTGCTTGTCAAGTCACAAACTCACACCTGAAGGTGATATGAATAACCATGAGATCTGTTTACTGCATCTATTCACTTCTATGTTATAAGTTATCATAGACCTGAAGTGACGAGGTATCTCTGTTGTAAGTCATTACAGACTTGGATATTCTCACTTGATGCAAAAGATGCCAATGTGCACAATCCTTTCAAAAGTCCAAAATGGATGTCCTCTGATTCTTATGAATTTCTATATCCAATTCTTTATGAAACGGATTCGGGGATTACTTAATGGCTTTTCCATAGTGGTTTTCTCAGTGATTATCAAATGGTTTACCATAATGATTCTCTCGTTGACCTAAACATGAGACCTGGTTATACATATATGTCTGGTAATTAAGCTGAGAAACAGTGCTTGCTTGCATACCTTGACGAGGGTTAAACTCTCTAAGTCTAAGTGTGAGCTCCATAATGTCATATCTAATAGAACCTTAACAATCCAAGAATTGAAAAAGTAGTGTGCTGATACTTTTACCAAAGTACTCATTGTCTTTCCTTAGATCTTGTGTCTCCTTTGCTGCAGTACTGCACATGATCAGGATTTAAATCAGTGTTCATGACTATTCATCATTTCTTTTATTTTAATGTGCTGATTATTTTCTGATATGAGCTCACTGCAGGCATACGATTTGTGTACATCTAGTAGTTTATTATTCTGCCTTATTTTTAATTTTTGCATGTTTCTATGTGTGCAGGCATGTTGAAAATGATTGTTTTTTCAATTTTTAACTCATATAAACTTCTAAGTTTGTGAACTTAAAAGTTTAGGGGGATTAAAATTTGAAAAAGAAAAATCAAAATAAAATTGAAAAGAATGATGCTAAATTTCTTAAGTAGTATGTGTTTTGATATGCTTAAAAATGAACCTAACAAGATTTCAAGTGTTTAAAATGTGGAAATGATATGCAAAGAATGCAAAGAATTGAGAATGGTTATATTTCATGAAATTTTTGAGACTAAATGACGGGAAATTAAATAGGTCAAAAAGTCACAATTTGGTCAAAAAGTCAAAATTGATCAAAGGTCAAAGTCTTAGTCATTATTCAAAGTTTGACCAAAGTTTGAAAATTTTATGAAGAACAGTGAAATTGGTCAAAAGTATGGTTTGAATGAATTGTGTTTGTGTAGTATGGATGACAAGTGTTAGACGTATGGATGTCTCATGCGCCTAAACAGTGACCATAAGTCTAAGTTTAGAAGCATGATGAATTTACATTTATGATAAGTATTGGACGTTTGAGTCAAACTCATACGCCTAAACAGTGTTCATGAGTCTGAAAATTTTGGTTACGTTTGGCCGTTTTGTACAAGCTCATGCGCCTAAACAGTACCAGGCGTCTCATATTGAAAATTAAACAAGTGTTAGGCGTTTCATACTAGGTCATGTGCCTGAACAGTGCTCATGCGCCTATGTTCTCAAACAAATTTGACAAAGTGTAACTCATGCGTCTAGGTCTCATACGCCTGAACCGTGGTAATACACATGTATAGTGCCAATGCGCCTAAACCTCATGCGTCCCAACAGTGGTCATGCGCCAACATAGTTGCAATGCGTCTAAGGGTTTTTCACACTTGTATAAATTCAGCACTTGGACTGATTTCATTTCATTCGAACTTTTCACATTCTTATTCTCTCTGTTCTTACTCTCAAGTATCTGACAAACACATACACACTGATTGCTTTGATTTGCTAAGATTGTTGACATTCTGAGGTAAAATCAGTGTTTGTAAACAATATATTGAGTTTATTTCATCAAATCAGTGTTCATTGACATCACAAGCATTCGGACGTTTGAATCCTATTTAGGCGTTAAAAACCCTAAAACTTGAATATATCTGAAATTAATGTTTGATTGTGATTGTATGTTAAAAATGGAACATGAAATTTTAATGATACTTGATTACGACCTGTTTAACATCATCTAATCCAACTTTCATTACAAAAGTTTTGAACATTCAACAATCATCAGTGCAAAAAATAATAATAAAATATTGAAATTGAAATGAATCAACAAAATGAAATTTTCAAACAAGATTTGCCTGTAAATCATCAAATTCAATATGTATGTTCAAATCATCTAGAAACAAATCACTTAATTGATTGTATATCTTAAAATTGATTGAAACACTAAAACAGTAAGTTCAAAACACTCAGAAATGTTTTTATAGTGATCAATTTTAAAATATAAAATCTATTGAGTAATTTTTAAAACCTATTGAAGGATTTATAACTTGTTACAAGTTTTGTTAAACACTTAATCAAATCTTAAACCTCATTCTAATTCATGTTCCTTTGTGATTGATAGATGGCTACATTGAAGTTTGAGCCTAAGCACAATGTTGCTGCATTTCTGAATGATGAAGTTAGAGAATTTGCTGGATATGAAGAGATTATCAGATTTCTTCTAAGAACAAAATATGTATATGCTATGTGTGCAAGACCAGCTATATATGCAAGATTAATCAAGACATTATGGAGAAGTTAGAGGTTGAGCTTGATGACAACAGAAGGAAAGTTATAAGAGGATTCATTACTAATGATAGAATGATTAAAGTCTCAAAGATACTATAACGAGTGCATTAAGATTGGGTGAGAATGATGCAGAAGATTTATCTGAGTACATTCAGTGAGTGTAGGGAGATATTCATGCAGATGGGTCATCCAGATAACTTTCCTAAGAAGTAATTCTTTAGACCAAGAATCTATAATCACTGGAAGCTTCTTTGCTATATATTCCAACACTGTATGTCTATGAGAGAGAGTAGGATGGAATTCTTTTCGAGTAGACATTGCATCTCCTTTAGTAGCCATAGCCACAAATAGAAGATTCAATATGGCTAAGTGGATAATGAATGGGTTCATTTTCAAATTGGAGAAAGGAAAGAGGAACAAGTACTTAATGTATCCTAGGATAGTGAATAATGAAGATAAAGAGGAAGAGGAATCAAGAATTGAATGTGATAGATTTTCTTGATCATAAGAAGAATATCAGACATTCAAGCTTGTGTAGTACAAGGTGAGATTTGTAGGACATATGTCTGAAGGTTTGTATAAGAGACTTGCTGTGATTACAGGAGCTGATAATGTACCGTTATTTGAGTATATAAGAATGTAGCTGATGATAATGTTGATATTAATCAACAACACTTCCATTGACTGAGGATGAGCCTGTAAATCCTAATGATCTTATAGAAGATATGATGGAAGAAGAGGTTTTTGAAGAATCTGAAGAAGAGAAGAAGAAGAGATGATGATGATGATGATGATGATGATGATGATGATGATGATGATGAAGATGATAATGATGAAAGTTCTACTAATAATGATGATGATAATGATGAGAATGATAATCAAGGTGGTGATTAATGTGGTGAAGTAGAGGGAATATTGAAGAAGCTATTCATGAGATGGATAGTGAACAAACTATTTCTAATCATAGAGATGATGATGATAGAAAATGAAGACGCTGAAGTTGATACTGAAGTGAATGATCAAAGAGATGACGAGTTTGTTGATAATGAGAATATTGAGATTGTTGATTTCAATCAAGCTTTTGATTTTGATGCTATTTGATCTGAGCGTATCATAGAGATTGTTATTTCTCCTGTGCAATCACCAAGTGTAGAAGTTATGATTGTAAAAGAAAAAGAAAAAAAATGAAAAACAACTACTGATGTTTGTGTTCAAATAGAAATTGATGATAACTCAGATGTAATTGATGGGTTGAAGGCTCAGATTGCGGATCAAAATGAAGAAACTAAGAGATTGAAAGAAGAAAATGCTTTGTTAAAAGCAAATGATGAAAAGAAAACATCATAATGAATGAACTTGAAGAAAAGGTGAAAAGAAGGTTTGAAGAGATAGAAAAGTTAAAAGAAAGTTTAAAGGAACCAGAGAAAGAAACTGAAGTAATAGTTGGTGAGAAAGAAACTATACAAGAACATCAAGAGATTATAGTTGGAAAGTTCACTGAATCTGAGAAAGGTAAAAGAAAGATAGATGAAGTTGAACCATCATCAGTTCCTTTTAAAGTTCAAAAGACTGCTGATATAGCTGTGAATATAGAAGAAACTGAGATGCAACAGAGAATAGAGGCTCATCATGATATAGATTCTGATTTACCAGATGAATGGCTTTGCTATTGACGAGACCATGCATATGCCCTGCTAAATCAATCATGGTACCTGGTCCTATCCTCCTGACATGTTAGAAAAATAGGGCAAGAAGGTATGAAGGACTATTCTCCAGTTATGATATAGTACTAGTGATTTGGAGAATATGGTCGTCAGGAGGGTTTCTTCATCCCATCTCCTTGAGGGTGGCACTGACCACTTCTTTGGAGAAAGAAGATTCACCATTCGAATAGTTCAACTTTAGATGTTGACAAATTTTGGAGCAGGAAGAACATTTTCTGTTGAGATAGTGACTCATAGATCATCGTGTCTATTCAGCAGGAAATGGTGACCTTCATTCCTTGCACTGTCGCAAGATGAACATTTTCTCCACATAATTCCCTGATAGGGACTCAAAGATCAGTGTGTCTATTGATATAGCAAAAGCTTAATTTCTATTTCTTATAAATTTAAGAATAGGATCACCTATGGGTTGAAGTGATGCAGTGATGTCATGGTTTGGTCCGAATTCAAGGGTTTGATTTTGGGCAACAATTAAAGGTTTGTTTATTTTGGTTGGGCTTTAAAGATTTGAAGGTTTTGAGGGTTTGATTTGTCAGGATGATTGAAGACTACAATGGTGGGAAACCTTTGATTTTAACAGTTATGGATAATATAAAAATATGAATTTTAAAAAAGTTTACCACTGTAAGATTTTGAATCAATGGCGTGAGATGATGAAACAGTCTTTTCAAGTAACTAATTCGGCGCCACTATGCATCGGAAGATGATAGTGGGACCTACCTGATCTTTTTTAAAAGCATGTGTTGAATTCATCCTTTCTACCGAATCTTCCTATTCGAAAGATACCCTCTTTGCCTAGTTATCTGCTAAATTGCTTAATTCAGCAGATAGTCAAAATATGCCAATATTTGGAAGATACCTATTTGTCAATTGATTTGCAAATTTCGGCACGTGTGTAGTTTTTTTTTAATTTAACAAGAAAAGTATTGCATTACAATATTTCTAAATATCATTAATATAAATCATTTAATTATTTAAAGTTAATTATCCCAATAGTAGCTACAAGATATTTAAATCTGGATTCATCAAAAGCTTTTATGATTAAGTCTGCATATTGTTCATTTGTATAGACCTTAATTATTTGATGATTTTCTTTTCTAGACAATCTCTAATGAAATGATACCTGATATCAATATGCTTTGATTTATGCTAAACAAGATTGTTGGTGATTAAGATGGCACTGTTGTTGTCAATGTCTAAGTTGAGTTGAATCCATAACCATAGCATAAACTTGATGAAGCAATGTATTCTGCTTCAGCAGTTGATTTAAGAACACAGGTTTGCTTCTTGCATTGCCATGAAACAAGTCTTCCCCATAGAATTTATATCCTCCTGAGGTGGACTTTATTATGTTGCAGTCTCATAATCCCTATATGTATATCCATAGAGATTAAATTCAGCAATTTTAGTATACCATAATCACAACTTAGGTTTTCCCTTAAGTCTCTTCAGCAGTCTTGCCAGCCACATGTGACACCTTGGAGCAGCTTGGAATCTGTTAGGACCTGGTATTTGAACGAAATACCGAGTGATTAGCGTGTAAACCAGATCAAATAGTGCGGAATCCTATTTGATTGGCGATCCAATCAGTGAGAACACACGAAGAATCAATCAAGAATTGAAACTAACGTTAGAAATCGATTGGGAATTGATCTAATGTGTTCTATGAACTTGGAGAACGAAATGGACGGGTAGGCTTCTGGACGGGTAGGGTACATCTGGAGTCGTAATGGAATGAATGCCTTTGTTTTCCACGAATTGGGTTGTATCTATAGGTTAGTATTGTTCATTCGGGCGACTGAACCATTAGTATGGTTCAGTCGTTCGATTGAACCATGCGGTTGATCCATCCCACGACTGAGTGTTCAGTCGTGCGATTGAGCCAATCTTATGTTACAATCATACGACTGATCCAGTCTCCTGGTTCAGTCGTGCGACTGAGTCAATCGTATGAAGTTATTCATGCGTGTGGTCCATTCGCATGGGCCATTCGCATGAGAACTTCATTAAGTTAAGTTTGAATGTATTAATTAATATAAACATTATGTGTAACCATTCAAACAATCACAAACCTAATTAACCAATTCAATATCGACTCATTAATGAAATATTAGACATTACAAATCACAAACAATCAATATCATTTCATTAATCATTTCAAATTACATCAGAATCAGATAACCAAGATCTATTACATTTCATATCATGATCTAGGGACATACATGCATCAACATAATCTTGAACATAGGCATGTAACAAACATGATATCTTGTTTACTGGCTATGAGATACATGATAGACCAATGATGGCTCTGTACTACTGCTGATCAACTCTGTTCCTACATAAGATCATGAGTAATGAACATGTCTTTGACATTAGGGTCTTAGCAGCCTTAGCATCAATAGCTTGAACTCTTACTAACATGTCCTAGACGTACTTAGATTGATTTATGAAGATACCATCAGATATTTGTTTCACTTGTAGCCCTAGAAATAAGGTGAGTTCACACATTGAACTCATCTTATGTTTTGACTTCATGAGACTTTCTTAGCTCTCATTTGTAGACCCAAAGATGATATTATTAACATACACTTGTACCAAGATAATATAAATGACAACCTTCTTGATTAAGAGAGTTTTGTCTACGAATCCCCTAGTATATCCATTTTTCAGGAGAAAGGTAGAGAGTGTCTCATACCATTTCCTTGGTTCTTGATGAAGACCACAAAGGGCTATATCAAGTTTACATACATGATCAAGATACTTGGGATCTTCAAAGCCTATACATAAACTTCTTTATCAATCTCAACATAGAGGAATGCACTCTTGACATTCTTTGAAACACCTTGAAATCTTTGGAGGCTGCAAATGATAGAAAATTTATTATTGCTTCAAGTCTGGCCACAGAAGCAAAGACTTCATCATAATCAATCCCTTCTTCTTGTGTGTACCTTTATACCATAAGTTTGGCTTTGTTCTTGATAACAATGCCTCTGTCACCTTTCTTGTTTCTAAAAACCCATTTAGTCCCTACTACATTTTCCCCATGGAAGTGGACATAGTTTCCAAACCTTTTGCTAGGTGAATTGGAGAAGATCTTCATGTATTGCTTCTACCGACTGTTATCTCTTAAGGCGTCATCAACTTTCTTTGGTTCCAATCAAGAAAGGAAGCATGAAACAAACAGATGTTTGCTTCATTCACCCTACTTCTTGTCTTGACGCCAACATCTACATTGTCAATGACATTCTCAACTGGATGCTCTTTGTGAACTCTTAGTCTAGGGATTACTTGGAGTTGTTGCGATAGATCCACATTGGAGAAGTTTGTTTCATGAAGTTCGGTAATGGATTTACTAGTTCATCTGCCGAATTGACTTTATATTCAACACTTGTCATACTTGGATCATTTCCAGGAGATTTTCTAGTACCACAATGATCATGAGACTCTTTATCTGATGAATCATAATGAGCAAGTGATGGATGGCCCATATTGTTTATGGTACTAGCATCCACCTCTGATGTATGTGGCTGGACTATTTCAGCAGATGACCTATTCTGAATGTCTTCCCCACACATTAGGCATATGATTTTTATCTGCTTCTCTGTTGACTTCATTATCTACCTGATCTTTTGTAACTCATTCATTTTCTCAGTCTTGCCTCCCTCAATTCCACTAATCTTCTTAATTTTCTTCTGATCAACATGAGTGGAGAATCTCTTGTTGTGAATTTCAACATCTCTAGAAATGGACATTTGAATACATGGTTGGGATCTCTTTCTGAAAAGTCTAAGGTTCCAGCACAACAACTTCTTGTTGTGGTTCTTTTTGTTACAACTGTGCTTTGAGTGGAGCTTTGTCTGGGTGGAGGAATCTGACTCGACAGATAGCTAGAGTGATTCGGTGGATGGTTTTTCTTTTACAAATTTTCTTTCTAATCACATCATGTTTTGATTTGTGCCTTCAGATCTTATCTCGTTCTATTCTTCTCTCTTTTTGCTCCACTTCCTTCTATTCCTTCTTATCCTCCTTTTCATCTACATCCTCAATGGTTACATATTTTTTTCTTCCTTCTGCTGTCTTAATCTTCTCCGCAGATGTCTTTGTACAGATAGGTTTGGTAGATACTTGCTTTTTTACATCAAGGGTGCACTTAAGAGTATATGTAGGACACTGAACGTTCCACATAATTATACCCAAAACTTGTCTAGATATGATACAACGTTTGGGTGTTTTCAGTAAATGCAAGTAATTTTTAAACTTTTTAGTTTGAACATTATTTATCAGCATAGGTTTTAGGTATGGCCAAATCACATTGTGTTGATTTCAATATGCTTAGAATATCACCAATTTGGGTCTCTAAGTTGGTTTGTTCATGTTTTAGTTGTGAAACAATGTTTTTAGATCCATTATTTTTTATTTATGAGATTGATCATTTTTCTTAAAATCAGTTTTAAGAAGATTGATTGATTCAACATCTTTCATGAAATCCAAGTTATGATTTCTGTACAAGTTAACCTTAACTATGCATTAGGAGTACAACATGGTTTAGAAGTTACCTGAGGTAAGGTGGTTGAGCTTCCAGCCATCATTGCCTTGTTGATGGTTAGAACATCTTCCGGTTGGAAGCTCAAGTCAGTCACCTCTTCTCCTGAGGCTACAGTTGTTGTATTTCTCTAGCTGAATGAAGAGAGAGGACTTTGATAAATTGAGTGTTGTGGATGGTTTGATGGGCTAAGAGAAGATAGGTTGGACTTTGGTGCTTTGCATTTCTTGGAAAAATGTCTCAGCTGGCTGAGATTGAAACATTTCACCTTGCTTTTGTCAAACCCAAATCCTAATCTTTTCTACTTTAGGAACTTTCTTCTTATCCTCTATTGAAACTACTTGGCCCTAAAGGATATCATTGCTATCAGGTAGTTGATATCCATTTCATCAAGGTCATCTGGATGAATACACTCTAGATTGTCCTCGGATATTTGAAAGAAGTTATCTTGGTCACTGATGAAGGCAAAGTTTGTAGGATATGATTATGAAAAGGATGATGAGGCAGGCTAATTCTATCTGCTAAATGAAGGTGATGATTGAGATTTAGCATTTGGAGATTTAGGGTAGGTGATTATAGGTACTTGATGAGTTACCATGGGAGTTTGATGGATTTGGGAGTGGGAGTGATAATGAATTGGCTCATGAATAGGGCCATCAGAGTTGTTGACTTTGAGGTGTTTGACGATCTACCCAGTGAATCTTCATCTACATCCATCTCCATTTGTTAAGCACTGATGATGTTGTAAAACTTCTCAAAAGTCATTGTCTTCATATTCTTAGTTCTTCTGATAGACAAATTGTAAACTGTCCATGTCTATGGTAAGGATTTTAAGAACTTGCTAAGAATATCATGATTCTTCATCTTCACTCCAGCTTCATTAAGAGAGTCTAGAAGTTCAAAATATCTAAGATATGTAGTAGTCATGGTTCTTCCCTTATGAAACCCAAATTTTGAACTTTGGTAATACATCTCTTTTGTTTTTCTTCTTGTCCTTTATTCCTTTAAATCTGGCCTTCAAAGCTTCCAATAACATTTGAGCAGTTATGAATTTCTTAAATCCATGCATGATGCAGTTGGGTATGCCTATTCTGATCAGCCATAGAGATTTTGAATACACATCAATTCTTCAAATCTTCATTTGAGTACTTTGTAGGATCTTTTAGGAATCATTGCTCCACCTTCACAAGCAGCTTGAACCATGGGGCCGTATGGTCCATTCAGAATTAAGAGACAAAGTCTTATGTCTTGATTTCTTATGAAATCCTCAATTTGGATTTTTTAGGTTTCATAGTCATTTGGAGTATACATGGGAGGTTTGGTTTGAGTGTCGTTCTCCAAATCATGTTTACTAGAAGTGGCTATAGTAGTTGTTGTGAGAGAGTAGAGAGATATGAGGATAGGTTGTGTTTGATAGTGTGATCAAAAGAAAACAAATGATTTGTTGAAAGATGATTTCAAGCAAATCAAGAGCCAAAGCTCTTATACCACTTGTTGGATCGAACTAGTTTACACAATCAAGAACATCTTCTAAGTTCAGTAACTATCGAATGTGGAATCTAAGTTAGTTACTTACTATTACAACACAAATACTTTGAGAAAAGATAAATACACAATGAGTTATTTCAAATATTTACTTGATTAATTTGTTTTGTACAAAGTTTACAATTCGGTAGATACGATCAAATGGCTTAAAAAGCTTGCCTCTCCTAAACAATTGTGAAAACTTGTATACTAAACAATAAGAAAAAACTATTCTATGTCCATATACTACAATATAACAGGTAACATGTGTATCGGAGTTGGCAACTTCAGTACTATGTTGTCTCCTAAAGGTGAAACACAATAGTCGTTGGCATAGACACACTTGTTCCAAATAGTAATCGATCAACAACTTATGGAGTTCACCACTGATCGGTAGTTGATCTGCATATGCTGATAAGTAGTCTTTCAGCACATGTAGTTCAGCAGTTGCCTGGCATATGCTAATCAGTTGTCATTCAGCATATTCACTTCGGCAGTTGATTCAGCACTTGGCCTGATTCGGCAATTGGCGGCCAATGTTAAAATCTATAGTTTTTGGTAGTTTCATCCTTCATCATTCGATTGGTTTGTCGAGTACTCGCAGTTCAAGGCGGAGCGAGTAGTTCGGTTGCGGCACTAATCAACCACGGAGTAGGCTGCGGGAGGGAGTTAATCACCGAGAGAGGCTACAACCAGGAGGTGTTATGTCGAGGAAAGGGAAGTCGTGTGACAGAGCTATCGTCGTTATCGAATGGGAGAGGAGAGGCCAAGAAGGCGGGTAGAGATTTTAGGGTTTAAGGATATAATGGAACTGTGAAGGAAGGAGTCAGTTGGGGGGGTTAATATCAATTAATTTATATTGCAAGGAATATGTTATTTAATTTAGTTTAGGTATAAACAACTAATCATTCTAGTAATATTTTGTTTAGACAAAATTAAGGTAGTAACATTAATTAGGGTAGAATTATTGTTATATTCATTTACAAAAGAAAATTAAATGATGTTAACCTAAAAAATACGGGGTGTCACATCATCCCCTTGTTGAAAAAATTTTAATCCCGATAATTAGGATACAAGGATCACTAAAGAACATAAGATTCAATGATCTGAAACATGCGTAGGATAAGGTTTCTGAAGTTCTAAGAAATTCGAAAACAAAGCCAAAAGAAAGAATTATGAACGTGTCGCGAGAGTTACAACACTAATCATGGCACATGTCTTCATTGTTTTGGATGATGTCATGACAAGTTGGTTTTCATCATTAAATGTACCTTTATTAACTATCAATGTGTTATGACGATCACGTCCGTTATATCATTGTGTTTCTGCTATTAGCGAGGGGTGTGACAGTTTATGCCTAGTGATCTACTTAAAGGTTTATCTGAAGATGTTGATTTGTTTAAAATGTTGGTGTTAATGAAAGTATTAAATATTTGTCTATGTTAAAAGAAGATTTTCAAGGATCAGGGGATTGTGAGTTTGTTCAAGGAACTAATGTCATTTCAGATGGTATTTTCGTTGATGCTAGTGAAGTTGAAGAAAAGTTGGAAGTTCATGTTATGGATAGTATTGAAGCTGAGACAACCGTTGATAGACATGAGTGTGAAGTTTGGAGAAGACTGGGAGTGTTAAAGTTGATCAAGTTAAAGATACAAAGTAATCAGATGTTGTTAAGCCTACTCTAGAAAATTTTGATTAAGCAAAGGTTATGGAAGGAAAAGTTCCCAAGGCATTCATGATTGATGTTGTCAAAGACATACCCATGTCGTCAAATAAGAAAACTAAGGTAAATGTATACAACTTTAATAATTGTTGTTAGGGGTATGATTATATTTTAGCGGACCCGTTTTGATATGATTTAAGTGACCCGCTCTTTGATGAAACTATTTTTTGCCCCTACTGACATGAAATCCTAGCTCCACCACTGGTTACCAATTTATCTATTATTAGTTAAAAGATGTCAATTTTAATTTCATTGTTCGTAACTTGAATAGACGATCGTCAAATCAAATTTAATCATTGAAATATCTAATCAGCATCGCTTTGATATCACATGTTGATTATATCGTAAAACATGAATCAAATCATAAAACCCTAATCATGTGATTTAATTTCGAATATGAAACTAAACATCAAAACAAGAAAACTTACATGTGAGAATAGAGATCTTTATCGAGGAGGATGGATGATGCCATAATAAATTGATGTGTTCCCATTAGGATGCCTAGAAGGATCGATGAATAATCATAGAGAGAAAATTTATTGGTGTGTATTGTTATCTCCCTTACTCATCTATATATAAAATCTAACGGGAAATCCATGATTTATAACTATGAGTTAATATCTCCATCAAATCGATACAAGTATATAAGGAATGTAGCTGATGATAATGTTGATATTAATCAACAACACTTCCATTTGACTGAGGATGAGCCTGTAAATCCTAATGATCTTATAGAAGATATGATGGAAAGAAGAGGTTTTTGAAGATCTGAAGAAGGAAGAAGAAGAAGATGATGATGATGATGATGATGATGATGATGATGATGATGATGATGATGAAGATGATAATGATGATGAAAGTTCTACTAATAATGATGATGATAATGATGAGAAATGATAATCAAGGTGGTGATTAATGTGTGTGAAGTAGAAGGGAATATGAAGAAGAAGCTATTCATGAGATGGATAGTGAACAAACTATTTCTAATCTAGAGATGATGATGATAGAAATGAAGACGCTGAAGTTGTTGATACTGAAGTGAATGATCAAAGAGATGACGAGTTTGTTGATAATGAGAATATTGAGATTGTTGATTTCAATCAAGCTTTTGATTTTGATGCTATTTGATCTGAGCGTATCATAGAGATTGTTATTTCTCCTGTGCAATCACCAAGTGTAGAAGTTATGATTGTAAAAGAAAAAGAAAAAAAAATGAAACAAACTACTGATGTTTGTGTTCAAATAGAAATTGATGATAACTCAGATGTAATTGATGGGTTGAAGGCTCAGATTGCGGATCAAAATGAAGAAACTAAGAGATTGAAAGAAGAAAATGCTTGTTAAAAGCAAATGATGAAAAGAAAACATCATAATGAATGAACTTGAAGAAAAGGTGAAAAGAAGGTTTGAAGAGATAGAAAAGTTAAAAGAAAGTTTAAAGGAACCAGAGAAAGAAACTGAAGTAATAGTTGGTGAGAAAGAAAAATATACAAGAACATCAAGAGATTATAGTTGGAAAGTTCACTGAATCTGAGAAAGGTAAAAGAAAGATAGATGAAGTTGAACCATCATCAGTTCCTTTTAAAGTTCAAAAGACTGCTGATATAGCTGTGAATATAGAAGAAACTGAGATGCAACAGAGAATAGAGGCTCATCATGAATAGATTCTGATTTACCAGATGAATGGCTTTGCTATTGGACGAGACCATGCATATGCCCTGCTAAATCCAATGGTACCTGGTCCTATCCTCCTGACATGTTAGAAAAATAGGGCAAGAAGGTATGAAGGACTATTCTCCAGTTATGATATACTAGTGATTTGGAGAATATGGTCGTCAGGAGGGTTTCTTCATATCCCATCTCCTTGAGGGTGGCACTGACCACTTCTTTGGAGAAAGAAGATTCACCATTCGAATAGTTCAACTTTAGATGTTGACAAATTTTGGAGCAGGAAGAACATTTTCTGTTGAGATAGTGACTCATAGATCATCGTGTCTATTCAGCAGGAAATGGTGACCTTCATTCTTGCACTGTCGCAAGATGAACATTTTCTCCACATAATTCCCTGATAGGGACTCAAAGATCAGTGTGTCTATTGATATAGCAAAAGCTTAATTTCTATTTCTTATAAATTTAAGAATAGGATCACCTATGGGTTGAAGTGATGCAGTGATGTCATGGTTTGGTCCGAATTCAAGGGTTTGATTTTGGGCAACAATTAAAGGTTGTTTATTTTGGTTGGGCTTTAAAGATTTGAAGGTTTTGAGGGTTTGATTTGTCAGGATGATTGAAGACTACAATGGTGGGAAACCTTTGATTTTTAACAGTTATGGATAATATAAAAATATGAATTTTAAAAAAGTTTACCACTGTAAGATTTTGAATCAATGGCGTGAGATGATGAAACAGTCTTTTCAAGTAACTAATTCGGCGCCACTATGCATCGGAAGATGATAGTGGGACCTACCTGATCTTTTTTAAAAGCATGTGTTGAATTCATCCTTTCTACCGAATCTTCCTATTCGAAAGATACCCTCTTTGCCTAGTTATCTGCTAAATTGCTTAATTCAGCAGATAGTCAAATATATGCCAATATTTGGAAGATACCTATTTGTCATTGATTTGCAAATTTCGGCACGTGTGTAGTTTTTTTTAATTTAACAAGAAAAGTATTGCATTACAATATTTCTAAATATCATTAATATAAATCATTTAATTATTTAAAGTTAATTATCCCAATAGTAGCTACAAGATATTTAAATCTGGATTCATCAAAGCTTTTATGATTAAGTCTGCATATTGTTCATTTGTATAGACCTTAATTAATTTGATGATTTTCTTTCTAGACAATCTCTAATGAAATGATACCTGATATCAATATGCTTTGTATTTGAATGCTAAACAAGATTGTTGGTGATTAAGATGGCACTGTTGTTGTCAATGTCTAAGTTGAGTTTGAATCCATAGCACCATAGCATAACAACTGATGAAGCAATGTATTCTGCTTCAGCAGTTGATTTAAGAACACAGGTTTGCTTCTTGCATTGCCATGAAACAAGTCTTCCCCATAGAAATTTATATCCTCCTGAGGTGGACTTTTATTAATGTTGCAGTCTCCATAATCCCTATATGTATATCCATAGAGATTAAATTCAGCAATTTTAGTATACCATAATCACAACTTAGGTTTTCCTTTAAGATACTTCAGAATCTCTTGGCAGCCATCAGATGTGACACCTTTGGAGCAGCTTGGAATCTGTTAGGACCTGGTATTTGAACGAAATACCGAGTGATTAGCGTGTGTAAACCAGATCAAATAGTGCGGAATCCTATTTGATTGGCGATCCAATCAGTGAGAACACACGAAGAATCAATCAAGAATTGAAACTAACGTTAGAAATCGATTGGGAATTGATCTAATGTGTTCTATGAACTTGGAGAACGAATTGGGAGGCTTCTGGACGGGTAGGGTACATCTGGAGTCGTAATGGAATGAATGCCTTTGTTTTTCCACGAATTGGGTTGTATCTATAGGTTAGTATTGTTCATTCGGGCGACTGAACCATTAGTATGGTTCAGTCGTTCGATTGAACCATGCGGTTGATCCATCCGCACGACTGAGTGTTCAGTCGTGCGATTGAGCCAATCTTATGTTACAATCATACGACTGATCCAGTCTCCTGGTTCAGTCGTGCGACTGAGTCAATCGTATGAAGTTATTCATGCGTGTGGTCCATTCGCATGGGCCATTCGCATGAGAACTTCATTAAGTTAAGTTTGAATGTATTAATTAATATAACATTATGTGTAACCATTCAAACAATCACAAACCTAATTAACCAATTCAATATCGACTCATTAATGAAATATTAGACATTACAAATCACAAACAATCAATATCATTTCATTAATCATTTCAAATTACATCAGAATCAGATAACCAAGATCTATTACATTTCATATCATGATCTAGGGACATACATGCATCAACATAATCTTGAACATAGGCATGTAACAAACATGATATCTTGTTTACTGGCTATGAGATACATGATAGACCCAATGATGGCTCTGTACTACGCTGATCAACTGCTTCCTACTCAAGATCATGAGTTAATGAACATGTCTTTGACATTAGGGTCTTAGCAGCCTTAGCATCAATAGCTTGAACTCTTACTAACATGTCCTAGACGTACTTAGATTGATTTATGAAGATACCATCAGATATGTTTCACTTGTAGCCCTAGAAATAAGGTGAGTTCACACATTGAACTCATCTTATGTTTTGACTTCATGAGACTTTCTTAGCTCTCATTTGTAGACCCAAAGATGATATTATTAACATACACTTGTACCAAGATAATATAAATGACAACCTTCTTGATTAAGAGAGTTTTGTCTACGAATCCCCTAGTATATCCATTTTTCAGGAGAAAGGTAGAGAGTGTCTCATACCATTTCCTTGGTCTTGATGAAGACCACAAAGGGCTATATCAAGTTTACATACATGATCAAGATACTTGGGATCTTCAAAGCCTATACATAAACTTCTTTATCAATCTCAACATAGAGGAATGCACTCTTGACATTCTTTGAAACACCTTGAAATCTTTGGAGGCTGCAAATGATAGAAAATTTATTATTGCTTCAAGTCTGGCCACAGAAGCAAAGACTTCATCATAATCAATCCCTTCTTCTTGTGTGTACCTTTATACCATAAGTTTGGCTTTGTTCTTGATAACAATGCCTCTGTCACCTTTCTTGTTTCTAAAAACCCATTTAGTCCCTACTACATTTTCCCCATGGAAGTGGACATAGTTTCCAAACCTTTTGCTAGGTGAATTGGAGAAGATCTTCATGTATTGCTTCTACCCACTGTTATCTCTTAAGGCGTCATCAACTTTCTTTGGTTCCAATCAAGAAAGGAAGCATGAAACAAACAGATGTTTGCTTCATTCACCCTACTTCTTGTCTTGACGCCAACATCTACATTGTCAATGACATTCTCAACTGGATGCTCTTTGTGAACTCTTAGTCTAGGGATTACTTGGAGTTGTTGCGATAGATCCACATTGGAGAAGTTTGTTTCATGAAGTTCGGTAATGGATTTACTAGTTCATCTGCCGAATTGACTTTATATTCAACACTTGTCATACTTGGATCATTTCCAGGAGATTTTCTAGTACCACAATGATCATGAGACTCTTTATCTGATGAATCATAATGAGCAAGTGATGGATGGCCCATATTGTTTATGGTACTAGCATCCACCTCTGATGTATGTGGCTGGACTATTTCAGCAGATGACCTATTCTGAATGTCTTCCCCACACATTAGGCATATGATTTTTATCTGCTTCTCTGTTGACTTCATTATCTACCTGATCTTTTGTAACTCATTCATTTTCTCAGTCTTGCCTCCCTCAATTCCACTAATCTTCTTAATTTTCTTCTGATCAACATGAGTGGAGAATCTCTTGTTGTGAATTTCAACATCTCTAGAAATGGACATTTGAATACATGGTTGGGATCTCTTTCTGAAAAGTCTAAGGTTCCAGCACAACAACTTCTTGTGTGGTTCTTTTTGTTACAACTGTGCTTTGAGTGGAGCTTTGTCTGGGTGGAGGAATCTGACTCGACAGATAGCTAGAGTGATTCGGTGGATGGTTTTTCTTTTACAAATTTTTCTTTCTAATCACATCATGTTTTGATTTTGCCTTCAGATCTTATCTCGTTCTATTCTTCTCCTCTTTTTGCTCCACTTCCTTCTATTCCTTCTTATCCTCCTTTTCATCTACATCCTCAATGGTTACATATTTTTCTTCCTTCTCTGCTGTCTTAATCTTCTCCGCAGATGTCTTTGTACAGATAGGTTTGGTAGATACTTGCTTTTTTACATCAAGGGTGCACTTAAGAGTATATGTAGGACACTGAACGTTCCACATAATTATACCCAAAACTTGTCTAGATATGATACAACGTTTGGGTGTTTTCAGTAAATGCAAGTAATTTTTAAACTTTTTAGTTTGAACATTATATTTATCAGCATAGGTTTTAGGTATGGCCAAATCACATTGTGTTGATTTCAATATGCTTAGAATATCACCAATTTGGGTCTCTAAGTTGGTTTGTTCATGTTTTAGTTGTGAAACAATGTTTTTAGATCCATTATTTTTATTTATGAGATTGATCATTTTTCTTAAAATCAGTTTTAAGAAGATTGATTGATTCAACATCTTTCATGAAATCCAAGTTATGATTTCTGTACAAGTTAACCTTAACTATGCATTTAGGAGTACAACATGGTTTAGAAGTTACCTGAGGTAAGGTGGTTGAGCTTCCAGCCATCATTGCCTTGTTGATGGTTAGAACATCTTCCGGTTGGAAGCTCAAGTCAGTCACCTCTTCTCCTGAGGCTACAGTTGTTGTATTTCTCTAGCTGAATGAAGAGAGAGGACTTTGATAAATTGAGTGTTGTGGATGGTTTGATGGGCTAAGAGAAGATAGGTTGGACTTTGGTGCTTTGCATTTCTTGGAAAAATGTCTCAGCTGGCTGAGATTGAAACATTTCACCTTGCTTTTGTCAAACCCAAATCCTAATCTTTTCTACTTTAGGAACTTTCTTCTTATCCTCTATTGAAACTACTTGGCCCTAAAGGATATCATTGCTATCAGGTAGTTGATATCCATTTCATCAAGGTCATCTGGATGAATACACTCTAGATTGTCCTCGGATATTTGAAAGAAGTTATCTTGGTCACTGATGAAGGCAAAGTTTGTAGGATATGATTATGAAAAGGATGATGAGGCAGGCTAATTCTATCTGCTAAATGAAGGTGATGATTGAGATTTAGCATTTGGAGATTTAGGGTAGGTGATTATAGGTACTTGATGAGTTACCATGGGAGTTTGATGGATTTGGGAGTGGGAGTGATAATGAATTGGCTCATGAATAGGGCCATCAGAGTTGTTGACTTTGAGGTGTTTGACGATCTACCCAGTGAATCTTCATCTACATCCATCTCCATTTGTTAAGCACTGATGATGTTGTAAAACTTCTCAAAAGTCATTGTCTTCATATTCTTAGTTCTTCTGATAGACAAATTGTAAACTGTCCATGTCTATGGTAAGGATTTTAAGAACTTGCTAAGAATATCATGATTCTTCATCTTCACTCCAGCTTCATTAAGAGAGTCTAGAAGTTCAAAATATCTAAGATATGTAGTAGTCATGGTTTCTTCCCTTATGAAACCCAAATTTTTGAACTTTGGTAATACATCTCTTTTGTTTTTCTTCTTGTCCTTTATTCCTTTAAATCTGGCCTTCAAAGCTTCCAATAACATTTGAGCAGTTATGAATTTCTTAAATCCATGCATGATGCAGTTGGGTATGCCTATTCTGATCAGCCATAGAGATTTTGAATACACATCAATCTTCTTCAAATCTTCATTTGAGTACTTTGTAGGATCTTTTAGGAATCATTGCTCCACCTTCACAAGCAGCTTGAACCATGGGGCCGTATGGTCCATTCAGAATTAAGAGACAAAGTCTTATGTCTTGATTTCTTATGAAATCCTCAATTTGGATTTTTTAGGTTTCATAGTCATTTGGAGTATACATGGGAGGTTTGGTTTGAGTGTCGTTCTCCAAATCATGTTTACTAGAAGTGGCTATAGTAGTTGTTGTGAGAGAGTAGAGAGATATGAGGATAGGTTGTGTTTGATAGTGTGATCAAAAAAAAAACAAATGATTTGTTGAAAGATGATTTCAAGCAAATCAAGAGCCAAAGCTCTTATACCACTTGTTGGATCGAACTAGTTTACACAATCAAGAACATCTTCTAAGTTCAGTAACTATCGAATGTGGAATCTAAGTTAGTTACTTACTATTACAACACAAATACTTTGAGAAAAGATAAATACACAATGAGTTATTTCAAAATATTTACTTGATTAATTTGTTTTGTACAAAGTTTACAATTCGGTAGATACGATCAAATGGCTTAAAAAGCTTGCCTCTCCTAAACAATTGTGAAAACTTGTATACTAAACAATAAGAAAAAACTATTCTATGTCCATATACTACAATATAACAGGTAACATGTGTATCGGAGTTGGCAACTTCAGTACTTGTCTCCTAAAGGTGAAACACAATAGTCGTTGGCATAGACACACTTGTTCCAAATAGTAATCGATCAACAACTTATGGAGTTCACCACTGATCGGTAGTTGATCTGCATATGCTGATAAGTAGTCTTTCAGCACATGTAGTTCAGCAGTTGCCTGGCATATGCTAATCAGTTGTCATTCAGCATATTCACTTCGGCAGTTGATTCAGCACTTGGCCTGATTCGGCAATTGGCGGCCAATGTTAAAATCTATAGTTTTTGGTAGTTTCATCCTTCATCATTCGATTGGTTTGTCGAGTACTCGCAGTTCAAGGCGGAGCGAGTAGTTCGGTTGCGGCACTAATCAACCACGGAGTAGGCTGCGGGAGGGAGTTAATCACCGAGAGAGGCTACAACCAGGAGGTGTTATGTCGAGGAAAGGGAAGTCGTGTGACAGAGCTATCGTCGTTATCGAATGGGAGAGGAGAGGCCAAGAAGGCGGGTAGAGATGTAGAGATTTTAGGGTTAAGGATAATGGAACTGTGAAGGAAGGAAGGAGTCAGTTGGGGGGGTAATATCAATTAATTTATATTGCAAGGAATATGTTATTTAATTTAGTTTAGGTATAAACAACTAATCATTCTAGTAATATTTTGTTTAGACAAAATTAAGGTAGTAACATTAATTAGGGTAGAATTATATGTTATATTCATTTACAAAAGAAAATTAAATGATGTTAACCTAAAAAATACGGGGTGTCACATCATCCCCTTGTTGAAAAAATTTTAATCCCGATAATTAGGATACAAGGATCACTAAAGAACATAAGATTCAATGATCTGAAACATGCGTAGGATAAGGTTTCTGAAGTTTCTAAGAAATTCGAAAACAAAGCCAAAAGAAAGAATTATGAACGTGTCGCGAGAGTTACAACACTAATCATGGCACATGTCTTCATTTGTTTTGGATGATGTCATGACAAGTTGGTTTTCATCATTAATGTACCTTTATTAACTATCAATGTGTTATGACGATCACGTCCGTTATATCATTGTGTTTCTGCTATTAGCGAGGGGTGTGACAGTTTATGCCTAGTGATCTACTTAAAGGTTTATCTGAAGATGTTGATTTGTTTAAAATGTTGGTGTTAATGAAAGTATTAAATATTTGTCTATGTTAAAAGAAGATTTTCAAGGATCAGGGGATTGTGAGTTTGTTCAAGGAACTAATGTCATTTCAGATGGTATTTTCGTTGATGCTAGTGAAGTTGAAGAAAAGTTGGAAGTTCATGTTATGGATAGTATTGAAGCTGAGACAACCGTTGATAGACATGAGTGTGAAGTTTGGAGAAGACTGGGAGTGTTAAAGTTGATCAAGTTAAAGATACAAAGTAATCAGATGTTGTTAAGCCTACTCTAGAAAATTTTTGATTAAGCAAAGGTTATGGAAGGAAAAGTTCCCAAGGCATTCATGATTGATGTTGTCAAAGACATACCCATGTCGTCAAATAAGAAAACTAAGGTAAATGTATACAACTTTAATAATTGTTGTTAGGGGTATGATTATATTTTAGCGGACCCGTTTTGATATGATTTAAGTGACCCGCTTTGATGAAACTATTTTTTGCCCCTACTGACATGAAATCCTAGCTCCACCACTGGTTACCAATTTATCTATTATTAGTTAAAAGATGTCAATTTTAATTTCATTGTTCGTAACTTGAATAGACGATCGTCAAAATCAAATTTAATCATTGAAATTATCTAATCAGCATCGCTTTGATATCATGTTGATTATATCGTAAAACATGAATCAAATCATAAAACCCTAATCATGTTGATTTAATTTCGAATATGAAACTAAACATCAAAACAAGAAAACTTACATGTGAGAATAGAGATCTTTATCGAGGAGGATGATGCCATAATAAATTGATGTGTTCCCATTAGGATGCCTAGAAGGATCGATGAATAATCATAGAGAGAAAATTATTTGTGTGTGTGTATTGTTATCTCCCTTACTCATCTATATATAACATCTAACGGGAAATCCTGATTATAACTATGAGGTATCTCCATCAAATAACACTCTCATACTTGTAGAGACTAATTATGTTATTTGGTAAATTTTATTTAAATGATGCATAGGCAACATATTGCGATCAAGGTGGCAAACTTCTAGGTCTTATAGAGGACCCCTTCCAGCCCTCAATCATGTTTGGCTTTGATTTCCTTCATAACTTTCTTTAAACGAGCGAGCTCCTTTGCCTCCTTCTCTATCACCTTTCCTTTGGTAGCAACTATCATCTTAAGATCTTTAACCTCCATCTCAGCATCATCGCCCCTCTTCTAGACCTATTTATAGCATCTCTTCATATGCTCCAATCCCTCTGGTAAACAAGTGCATTTAAGCCTCTAGGTATAGAAACATGTTAAAAATACTGAATAAACATACAGAGTACATGAGGACTCCAATTTTCCACAAGTGTCTACATAATCCTTTCCGGAAAATAGCTTAACATCCACCAGCAGTTTTCCTCTTTTTGCTTGTGGAACCGAGACACCTTTGGACATCATGTTTTCAATATCGGCAAGCGCGAAGCTGGATGTCGACCATAAAAATCTATGTAAATCATCAAAGCACATTAGAGTTATACGTGTATATATAAGGCAAACATGTAAAAAGTTTTACTTACCACTAGACATCTTGGATTCGAAGTGTTGAGTATCGACACTTCCTTTAGCGAAAAAGAACTTGAGACCGAATGACCTTTTAACAGTGGGGATCTCCAAAAAGTAGTTGACTCTCTTGATGGTGTTTGCCTTGGCTAGAGCCAAATCAGAGATTTTGGGTGATATGCTTGACAAAGAATCCTATGGAGTGATTTCTATCCTTTTTAACCCATTCAAGTGGCACTTGATCCCCACTGGTAATAGTGCTACCCTTGACAAAGAAGAATTTCTATTTCTAATCGGGTATCATTCTGAGTGGTTTTTCAATCAAGTGTGACTAACCAAATTTGATTTGAAACAAAAACTAGATGAACTGTGGCTTCTAAGGTTGTAGACATGAGCTAACTTAAATGTTAGTTAGATTTATTTTTTAATATATGTAGTAGCAATCATTTCAAATCCTATATTGTAATTCACTCTATAACACTTAGTATCAATCTGATGTTCCTCTCTTTTTGTAATATCTACTACAATTCAATCTGATATTCCTCTCTTTTTGTAATATCTACTACAAATACTAAGAAAAATTAGAGGTAGAGTGACGATTAGTCACATACCGAGATTTTATGCTGGAAATCTCCATAGATCAAGGGCTTTTTGTAATGAGTTGTGTCATTTATTTACTTTTACTATCATTTTGTTACATAAATCTATCAACCATATCACCTCACATATGAATTTTATCATAAAGTTATTCTTGTTATTTTTTTGCTTAATATGAATGACCATCGTGACCCCATAAATTTTAGCAAAATGAGCGCGATAAGTAAACTGGAGAATAAAAGAATCAAAATTACGTACTTTGTGGTTTGTGATACTCCAACTTCATAAAAGACTACGTAAAGTTTCCAAAAAAAATTAGGTTCCAAAGATTTCTTGACTAATATCAGATTTAAAAATATGCTTTAATAACCTTACTTATACAAAAACAAAAGAAGTTAGCAGTTTGTACACAAGGTAAACCTTTCAACTTAAAAAAAAAGTTATTTAACGAATATGAAAAATGTGATATTGTCTTGAATGACATTAATACAAGTACAATCCAACCATTCAGCTTCATGTAAACACCCTTTCAACACTTTATTACTTAATACCTCATTTATATTCTATGTGTAAGGTAAGAGAATATAATGTTATTCTTGTAAATTCACTATCTAATTTATATATGTGTGTTGTTTTTATTCTCTACAGAATTAGGGCAAAGATGATTAAACAAAAAAGTCTGAGAGCGGGACTAAAAACCGCGTGAGAGCCGATAGCACTGGCAAGATTAAAGTAAAAACAAATCCTTTGTCCAATCATCTTTGTCAGTATACCGAGATCTCTTGCCAGTATACCGAGATCTCTTGCCAGTATATCGAGATCTCGGTATACTTATTAACAAAATTCTATTTCTATGTAGAAAACTAAAATGGGTAGAGAACCTAGATTTAGAGAAGTCTTTCTCGAAACTCACCTCACAAAAGAGTCCAAAGCAAGATTCAAGGCCGGAGAGCTTGAAATAAATAACTTGGAGGGGATGGATTTTTGTACAGGTCGAGCTGCAGAAATATATGTGAGTTATCATTATTGTTTTTATATAACTATTGTATTAACATTTATAATAGTAACATTACTCTTCTATATAATAAAGAATTATTAGCTACAGTTCTTTGTTATCATAGGACCAAATATTTGTTTGTCTGCATGTGTTCCACCTGCTCTTCTTTGATCCACCTGTACCTTCCCTGTTATTAATGCATTCTTTTTATTTACATGTCTCTTATTATTAGTGAATATCTTTGAATCTTTCTGTAAGGCCCCGTTCCCGGGACGCTTACAGCTGGCCAATCATCGCACATAAAACATATAATTACATTAATTTAAATAAAACGTTGCAGCGGAAACCTTAAAACAACATTCCATTTCATCATAAAAGCTTTTGCAAAATATTTCAATCGTTCATTTCAAAACATCGCTCGTTCGCATAACAATGCAAAAAAATTAAACAAAAGAATGTCATCCAAAGAGCTGAGTAGCCGCCCCGTGCCATCCTCAGCAACCATTACCTGCCAGCTAGAAACACATAAAAGTTTACGTTGCTGAGTGAGTTCTAGTTTTATAATATAAAAAATACTTTAATTCCTTTTTAAAACCATCCGTTAATTTCGTACGCGATCACACAACATACATACGTACAGATAATATAATATTATTTGCCATTACGTTCGTTACATTCTTCCATTGATTAATCATCACACGATACTTTATCATTCGCTTCATTCGTTCATAAGTTCTTTTCTTATGTTCGTTCATATCACACATATCGCACGCTCGCACATTTCGCACTTTCGTTTCTTCGTACCCATCGTACATATCGCAAAAATCGTACAAATGGAATGGTCACTAGGACAGACTCCCCCTGTGTGTTACTCTTAGGGGTTTAGCCAAAATCGCACGCTGCCTCATGGGTTATCCAAAATCGCACGCTAAATAGCACACAGTGAATACCACATCACACGTATCGGGGCAATTACCGAAACTGAACCCCCTACTGTGTGTATGAACCCACATGAGTTAGCCAAAATCGCATGCTACATAGCACACAGTGAATACCACATCGCACGTATCGGAGCAGTCACCAAGACTGAACTCTTATTGTGTCTATAGTCCCTTATGAGTTAGCCAAGATCGCATGCTGTAAATACACACACACAGTTGAGCTAACAACTCTTAATGAGTTGTGAACCTCCTTTCTTTTACTTGCAAGCCAATCTTACTCTCATTCATTCATTCATGCATGCATTCATTCATCATGTTCCTATTTTTGTTATCTTCCACTTTAAGTTACATAATACTTTCATTTCATTCGTTAACATTCATTGCAAAACCACAGGAAGATAAACATACATAACAGGAACGTCAACGAGATCATGCAAATCATCATACATATCAACATGCATACATAACATATATCACACATACCATCATGTATATCATCATACATAACATCATACATCAATCATACATCACATACACCATCACACAAGCATCAATCATACATCGCACATGCCCATCATATCATCTATGACCTCCAAAGTCAACTTACATTAACCCCCGGAATCTCCCAAGTCAAAACCTACATCTGCACTTTCCCTCGAAAGTCATAAAATAAACCATTGTTCTTTAGGGCGCGTGAGCCCTATTTGGGCGTATGGACACCCTCCAGTCGCATGGCCTCTCAAGAGACTGAACACTTATGCGAATAGACACCAGGCGAATGGACTCTATGCGACTGGACCTATGGGCCAATGGACACCTATGCGTATGGACTCTCAATCGCATAGCTTTTATGCGCATGGCCTTGAGTCGCATGACTTCAGCGCATGGGCTTCAGTCGCATACCCTTCGTGCGAATGAACCTCAGTCGCATGGCCTCCAGGCGCATGGACCTTAGCCGCATAACCTTCGTGCAAATGATCCTCAGCCGCATGGCCTCCAGGCGCATGGACCTCAGTCGCATAACTTTCAATCGCATGCCTTACAGGCACATGATATTCAGTCGCATGACTTCCATACGTATGGACCTCAGTCGCATGGAAATCATGCTCATGGACCTCAGCCACATGTCGTTCGGCCGGATGGCCTCCAGTCGCACGCCATTCGGTCGTCTAGCCCTAGCTGATGTAGAATGCAATTCATCAAAACGCAAACTGCCATTTTCAGCCTCCAAGCTCACCCAAACTCGTTCTAAGCTCAAATCAACCATCCTAAGCCTTAGAAACACCTACCACAACATCATTCAAGCACACACAAGCCCGAAATCAAACCCCACCCGCATCAAACATATACACATACGCATACATTCAGGTTCAACACCCAACTTTTCAAAAACGGGTTTCTAATGTGTTCCAGCCCCAAAATCATTCGAAAGTGTGTAAAAGAGGGGTCCTAGAACTCACACAAACAACCCTGACGAGTAGAGCTTCGATCCAACCCGCTACACCTCAACTTTCACGCTCGAATCCACAAAAACCCGAAGCTTGAGACCACTTTCTTCTTCTTTTCTCTCTATGACTGAAATGTGTGAGTGTGGGCTGCCCTACTCCATTTATACTCCCACTCGTCAAACCTTCTCCCGTTTTGGCAAGTTTTGGTCCCTCGAATTTGGACTTTATTTCTTTTTCTTCCTTCGCCGGGTTCAAAGAAAATTTCCGGGTGTTACAAGTCCACCCCCTTATATAGGTTTCTTCCCCGAAACCTGTTATTCCTCGAACAAACATGGGTAATGTTGTCTCATCTCTTCTTCGGTCTCCCACGTAGGCTTAGATCCCTTTCTGTGCTTCCACAATACGCGCACAAGTGGGACCACTTCATTCCTCAATCTCTTCTCTTTACGGTCAATGATTGCCACTGGTTGATCCACATAATTGAGTCGTTCATCTACCTCGATATCCTCCTGTGGTAAAACTATATCCTCATCTTCTAAACACTTTCTCAGATGAGATACATGGAATGTCGGATGAATTCCACTTAACTCCTCTGGTAATCCTAGTCTATAGGCCACGCCTCCTACTCGAGCAATGATTCGGGAAGGCCCTATGTACCTCGGGCTCAACTTGCCCCACTTTCTGAAGCGAATGATACATTTCCAAGGTGAGACTTTCAATTTAACTCTATCACCCACCTTGAACTCAATCGGTCGACGTCTCTTATTGGCATACAACTTCTGCCTATCTTTAGGCTTTCAGCCTCATGAACCTTCAACTGTCGGGATGCATAGGCTATAACCTTTCCTCCAAGCATCGACACACATCCAAGCTCCTAGTAGGAAGCATCTGAATAAACCACAAAATCTTCACTTCTATCGGGCAACGACAAAACAGGAGCTTGAGTCAACCTCGCCTTTAACTCCTCGAACACTTACTCTTGAGCTTGACACCATACAAATTTCACACCCTTACACTACCATCCCTCTTATTGAGCAACTCCTGCAGTTGTTCCATCAATTCCTTCATCTCAGTCGGAGCCAACTAATACGGTGCCTTAGCTACAGGCTGAGCACCCAGTATCAAGTCAATCTGAAACTCGATCGCGCAGTCAAGTGGCACTCCTGGTAAGTCTTCGGGAAATACATCTGGAAAGTCACACACAACCGGTACGTCGGATCGTTGTGGTGTTGGCGTATCCACATCCTTTACATAGGCCAAGTAGGCACTACATCCACGCCTCATACACTTTCCCGCCACCGCCGTTGAAATCACTTTCGGAATCGTCGTGATCCGATCACCATAAACCGTCACCGAACTCCCGTCAGGCACTGTCAATCAGATCATCTTCTTGCGACACACAATGTTCGCCTCGTAGTCCGCCAACCAATCCATTCCTAGGACTACATCGAAACCGCCTAAGGTCATCACAGACAGTCTAACAGGAAACTACTTATGACCTTCTAATTCAATATTGCAGCCTCCTATCGCCTTAGAATTCCAGGTAGACTTACCTATGGCAGTTTCTACATCGAAGGGCTTAACAACACTTCTACTCCTAATGGGCAACTTAGCACAAAAGCAGCAGAATTTAAACTCCTACTAGCACCGGAATCGAACAACCCAAGAGCAAGAGTTTGATTACTAGATATGTACCTGACATGACATCGGGGTCCGTCCTAGCCTCCTCTTGAGTCATCGTGAAAACTCTGCGTTCGCCTCCTGCCCTCCAGTTCTGGTCGTCTTCCTTGTTCCAGAACTCTCTGCCCTTGGCCTCTTGCAGTCCTTGCTTATGTGACCCCTTTCGCCACAGTTATAACACTTCACCACCCCATAATCTCTTGCCAGATGACCGGGCCTCCCACATTTGAAGCAAAGGTTTGTTCCCCACCTACACTCTTCTGTATGTTTCTTCCCGCAATTACCACAACTCTTCACCCCCATACTGGGATGTGACCACACGTCGGTCATCCACCCTCGCCGCCTTGTGTTTGGAGTGAAACTCTCACGTTCAACCCGCTTTCCTTTCCAATTCTTGTCGATGCTACCCTTCTTGTTTACTCAATCACGGTCGTCTCCTTCACCGCCCTGATTACCTCAGTCACCATGGATGGCAGAATCGTCTGCATAACTTTTTGAACTCCTTCAACCACAGCCTCTTTCAATGCGGTCCTCAGGTTAGCACTATCATCACCGCCTTCCGGGTGATGGATCTCAGGCTCTTTGAGTGCCATATCAGCAGCCCTAGACATACTTCTCGTGACACGCGATCCAGCACCACGTCCACCACAACCTTCACCTGTCGAAACCTTCGAAGATCTACCACCGGCCATCATCTAAACACACTATAAGATTCAAACACTAACACGGTCATTAAAGGGAATAGCTCAGTTTATGTCAAGTATAGTAAGTCCCTAATTACAGTGGCCAGTTGTGATTAGCCACTTACTTTACTCTTCATACCCCGAGTATTACCTATCCTGACTACATCAGTATCTAAATCTACATACAGTACATAACCCACATAACATGCACACGTAATACCGATTATCATTAAGAAAATACCTAATGGCACGCAGCTACTCGGATTGGCATCCCATTCCCATTCAGTCCTATTTTCAGTTTAAGTTAAGGTTTATTTTGAAAATTTACCCTTTTCACTTAAACATTGGCTCTGATACCAACTTGTACGGGACGCTTACAGCTGGCCAATCATCACACATAAAACATATAATTACCTTAACTTAAATAAAACGTTGCAACGGAAACCTTAAAACAACATTCTATTTCATCATAAAATCTTTTGCAAAATAATTAAATCGTTCATTTCAAAACATCGCTCGTTCGCATTACAATGCAAACACATTAAACAAAAGAATGCCATCCAAAAAGAGCTGAGTAGCCGCCCCATGCCATCCTCTGCAACCATTACCTGCCAACTGGAAACACATAAAAGTCAGCGTTGCTGAGTGAGTTCTAGTTAACATTAAACATACTTTACTTCCTTTTTAAAACCATCCGTTAATTTCGTACGCGATCACACAACATACATACATACAGATAATATAATTATTATCTTCCATTACATTCGTTACATTCTTCCATTCATTAATCACCGCACGGTACTTTATCATTCGCTTCATTTGTTCATAACTTCTTTTCTTACGTTTGTTCATATCACACATATCGTACGCTCGCAAATTTCGCACTTTCGTATCTTCGTACCCATCGTACATATCGCACAAATCGCACAAATATAGTGGTCACTAGGACAGACTCCCCCTGTGTGTGTGAACTCTTAGGGTTTAGCCAAAATCGCACGCTGCCTCATGGGTTAGCCAAAATCGCACGCTACATAGCATACACTGAATACCACATCGCACGTATCGGGGCAATTACCAAAACTGAACCCCCTACTGTATGTATGAACCCACATGAGTTAGCCAAAATCGCACACTACAGAGCACATAATGAATACGACATCGCACGTATCGGAGCAGTCACCAAGACTGACCTGTTATTGGTCTATAGTCCCTTATGAGTTAGCCAAGATCGCACGCTGTAAATACACACACAGTTGACCTAACAACTCTCAATGAGTTGTGAACCTCCTTTCTTTTACTTGCAAGCTAATCTTACTCTCATTCATTCATGCATGCATTCATTCATCATGTTCCTCTTTTCGTTATCTTCCACTTTAAGTTATATAATACTTTCATTTCATTCATTAACATTCATCGCAAAACCACGGGAAGATAAACATACATAACAGGAACGTCAACGAGATCATGCAAATCATCATACATATCCGCATGCATACATAACATATATCACACATACCATCATGCATAACATCATACATAACATCATACATGAATCATACATCACATATACCACCACATAAGCATCAATGATACATCGCACATGCCCATCATATCATCTATGACCTCCAAAGTCAACTTACATAAACCCCCGAGAATCTCCCAAGTCAAAACCTACATCTACACTTTCCCTCGAAAGTCATAAAATAAACCATTGTTCTTTCGGGCGCATGAGCCCTACCTGGGCATATGGACACTCTCCAGTCGCATGGTCTCTCAAGCGACTGAACACTTAGGTAAATGGCATCAGGCGAATGGACTCTATGCGAATGGACCTATGAGCGAATGGACACCTATGCGTATGGACTCTCAATCGCCTAGCTTCTATGCGCATGGCCTTGAGTCGCATGACTTCAGGCGCATGGGCTTCAGTCGCATACCCTTCGTGCGAATGAACCTCATTCGCATGGCCTCCAGGTGCATGGACCTCAGTTGTATAACCTTCGTGCGAATGAACCTCATTCGCATGGCCTCCAGGCGCATGGACCTCAGTCGCATAACCCTAAATCGCATGCTTTACAGGCACATGAACTTCAGTCGCATGACTTCCATACGTATAGACCTCAGTCGCATGGCAATCGTGCGCATAGACCTCAGTCCCATGCCATTTGGCCGTATAGCCTCCAGTTGCATGCCATTTGGTCGCCTAGCCCGAGCTGATGCAGAATGCAATTCATCCGAACGCAATGTACCATTTTCGGCCTCCAAGCTCACCCAAACTCGTTCTAAGATTAAATCAACCATCCTAAGCCTTAGAAACACTTATGTGACATCCGTCACTTAAAGGTCGTCAATTGACGTGTTTGTCCGTCATCTTTTCTATATTTGGTCATTCCTCATCATTATTTGACTCATTATGTGGATATCATGTGTGCAATATTACCGTTGTGTGTGCATTCGCTATAATCGTGTGTGAACCTTAAAAAGGACCTTTAAAAACTTTCATTTCTGAAAACGTTAAATATATCATTTTATAAATATAATAAATGTTTTAATATAACCATTTCTTAAGTCATGACAACATTAAATGAACTTTTACAATTAATATAAAACACCTAACAAAGTCGTTTTTCAACCGAACAAATTTGGGAAAACTCGGGGGTAAAGTGCAGGGACTAAACTTGTAATTTTGGAAACTTGGGCTGGGTATAAATACCCCATTTCCAGCCCTAAACCCCCATTTCTATCATCTTCTTCATCTTCATCTCTTTCACACACAAAACACCATTTTAGCACCAAATCCGACCCGAGAGGTCTCGTTTTCTTCGTCTTGACACCGTCTACAGCATAGACTAACCCTCCTTAGCAGGTAGTTGTCTTTGGTTGTCCATTTTAGAGCCTATTCACGGCTGTCCAAACTAGGGTTTCGGGTGTTCGGGTTCAACCCGAACACACAAGGTCGTATGGGTGCGTGTGAGGTCTCTTTGCTTGTGTTTTATGCTTGGGTATGTTTGTTGAGTGTTTCTGGAGGTTCTTGTGGTGTAAAACCCGTGTTTAGAGCGGCTCGGGGGCTGCTCCTCCCGACCACAGTCGCGATTCTGCAGATTGGGCGACTGGGTCATCCATGCGATTGAGCCGTGCGACTGAGTGGGTCGTGCGACTGGATCATGCGTCTGAGTCAATCGCGCGACTGAGTTGTGCGACTAGGCATGTCGTGCGACTGAGTTGTGCGACTGAGTGTCGGTGTGCGATTGAGTCATGCGTGCGAATGAGTGTATGCGAATGAGTCATGCGATTGAGTGTTGTTGTGCGATTGAGTCAGGTGACCGACTGAATGTGTGCGAATGAATGTGGTTCACACGACTGGAGTCCAATCGCACGAATGAAGGTTCAGTCGTACGAAAGTAGCTAATTCGCACGATTGAAGGTTGATTCGTGCGCATGGAAGTTGAGACGTGCGTTTGGGTGTTGTGTGGTACGACTGAAGGCCAATCATACGAATGAAGGCTCAATCGTACGAATGTAGCTGATTCGCACGATTGAGGGTTGATTCGCACGAATGGAGGTTGAGTCGTGCGTCTGGCCTTGTATGCGACTGAAATTGTTGTGTTTGACCCCTTGTGCGTGGCGTGAGTATGTCGTGTGGTGTCGAGGTAACACTAACACAATTATGCCATTGTTTGGCCACAAATATTAAAGTCAACGTGAGAAAGGGCACATAAACTATTTTGAGCAAATTAAACTAACGCTTTTACAACGACCAAATCGACTTATAACTATTGACACTTATTCAATGTTTCTTCGATAACAACAATACTTTTACTTAAACACCATCGTTAGTGGCAACATGTTTGAGGGATCTACTATAGCTTAACTATGTTTTACTTCGCACGTATCCTTATATCAACTAGTACGTTCATCATATGTTGTAATTACTATCAGTAATAACATCGTTAGTCTATGAATGTAATATATTAGATTGTCTATGTACTTTATTACTGTTACTGATTGTGACATCTTGTACTCATATCATACTATACGTGCACTTACATGCATATCATTGGCTTCATACTTCTTTTTATGCTTTATTATTTTCAACATATCAAATATTTGAGTGAGCTTTATTACAATTTTTATATTATACAAATTACATTTACAAATTGGGGGAAAAGTATGCTTACACAATTTTATGCTGTACAACTTACATACATACATACAGGACAAGGAATCAACGTATGTTGCAGTACTATTTGATACATGCTTGGGTCTGCTGTGTGGTTCTATCTTTGCAACTATTTAATTCCAGTGTGGGAACCGACGGTTAGGTATTGGTAGTACTACTGGGTTGACACCCCCACCCTCGTTCGATGGTATACTAGTTGGTACCATCAGTGGCCAGGAACGGGCCCTTGGGTGAATATATGCCGACAATTTCTTTGTGTACGTCGCTAGGTTTGGTTGCAAAGCTCATGTCATGTGATATTTACTTGTGTAATAACTGTATTCACGGTATTCCGACGCGCTTATCTATTACAGCATCACTTACATTTTTATTACATAAACCTGCGAGCTCACCAACAATTATGTTGACCGTTTTAAGCATATCTTTTCAGGTGATCATGCAAGTCCAGGAATCTAGGTGTGCTGCCTTAGTGGAGACCCTAGGATGCATTTTTGGACTTAGCTCATGTTTGATAAACAATATTTTGACAATGTTATCGCATGTAAACAATTATCAACTTTTGAACTTGTTCCCGGGTTGTGGGAATTAACATTTACCTGTTTCATCAAATGTGTATATGTGTTATCATCATGTTGCCTATGGCTATGTGTTGTGGGCATTGACTAAACACGACACAAGTCCCCTTGTTGTGTCGGGTGTCGCATGACACGCATGTCATCATATTTATATCTATCGCTGCTCTACCATGTGTTATGACGATCCCGGTCTCGTTACATCCTCGTGTTTCGTTTTCCGCTTTTGGGCGGGGTGTGACAGATTGGTATCAGAGCCATTGGTTATAGAGAATTAGGCAATACGCTTGACCTAGACTATAACCTAGGAACCTTCATGTAGATTTGCATGCTAGGACTCTGTATGCATATTATATCTCGGTATGTGTTCCTCGCTGCTTGATTTGCTCATCTATTTGTTATGTGATCATTTCTACCCTATGAGAGAGCCCTTGTGCTCACTCTTTTATGGGGATGCTTCTATTGGATCTTCCGTTCCCTCTGCGCGCCGAGTTAGTTTATCAGATCCGGGTATAACCCGAAGAGATCATCACAGATCATGTTATTGCGCTTGACCTTGGACATTGAGATTAACTCTGAGGAGGAATATGTCTGAAACCTCGAAGGATGAGGAATAGACAACCTCCGTTAGACTAAACGTGATTGTATACATGGACTTACAACTGTTATGATGGATTATTATGGATATGATGTAAAGGAAAGTCGGATGTCATGTAACCGGATCAGGCATCATTCTCGGTACATCGTGGGTGTGGTGGGAACGCTGCGGGGAACCCTATATATAAACATCACCGGTATACCGAGAATATGCTTGAAATGGGCTGCATGGTGGTCTGGCTGACCGGAACATGAACATTGGAATTTGTTAAGTGGAATACATTTGTATCGTATGGTGACTAAAGTTTATATGTTACCTCTTTTATGATTAGAACATGCCGCCTCGAAGAGTCACCCGTAGCAGTAGTGGCGGGAGTGAAGCCCCAAGGGGCAGAGGCCGAGGCAGAGGCAGAGCACCAAGAACAAGCGATGCTCCTGCCAGCAACAGTCAAGGAACAGGGAACGCCGACATGGCAGCCCTGATCGCTCAGCAATTGGCCGCGCTTATTCCTACTATAGTGGCCCAAGTGAGCGACGCACTTCAACAACACCACCCTCACGGGGATGGTGGCAACGATGAAGGAGCCCAAGGAGGGATCGAAACTGAAACGGGAAACGGGAACCCGACTGGAAACGAGAGCAACCAGGAAACCGGAAATGGTGGTACTACCGGTATTGAAACTGGAGTGGTCAATGCTCGTCGGGGATGCTCGTACAAGGAGTTCGTGGCTTGTAAGCCAAGGGAATTCGATGGGAAGGGTGGGGCGATAGCCCTAACCAGGTGGTTGGAAAAGATGGAGGCAGTAATTGACATCAGTGAGTGCCTCGACAGCCAGAGGATCAAGTATGCTACTTGTTCTCTACAGGGTAAAGCCCTAACCTGGTGGAACACTCAGATTCAAGCTCGAGAGAAGAGAGTCCGCGATGCAAATGTCGTGGGATGAATTTAAAGCTTTGATTACCGAGGAATACTGCCCTCTCAACGAGATGCAGAAGCTGGAGCATGAGTTTTGGAATCATGCCATGGTGGGGGCAGGGCATGCAGCTTACACTGATCGTTTTCATGAGCTGGCAAGGTTGGTTCCGCATCTGGTAACGCCGGAATCAAAGAGGATTGAAAGATATATTTGGGGACTCGCGCCTCAAATTAGAGCTATGGTCACAGCAGCCGCTCCTCCTACTATTCAGAGCGCAATTCTGAAGGCTGGCGCTTTAACTGATGAGATGGTTAGAACAGGGGTTTTGGGCCGAGGAGGCCGAGAAGAGGAAGGATGTTGGGGAATCGAGCCGGTCGAGTGCCGGAAGGTTTGAAAAGAGGTCTAAGCCGACCAGGAGTTTTGTGGCCGTGTCCCAGGCCAGAAGGGAGTATGTGGGGCCGCACCCCAAATGTGACAGGTGCAATTATCATCATCCCCCAGGGACACAGTGCCGGGTGTGCGCTAACTGTAAGCGCCCGGGTCATTTTGCAAGAGATTGCAGAACTGCGCCAAATCTTGTAGCACCCGTCAACGCGGTTAACCCCCCGGGAATGCAAGGGCTTGCTTTGAGTGTGGGAGCCCCGATCACTACAGGAATATGTGCCCCAGGCTGAATCGGGCACCGGGTCAATAGGGGAACAACCAGCAGCAGGTGTTGGCTATCGCTGGGAATCAAGGCCCGGCTACTCCGGGAAACGCAGCTCGGGGACGTGCATTCGTCATTGGAGCTAATGATGCTCGTCAGGACCCGAATGTTGTCACGGGTACGCACTTACTCAATCATCACTTCGCATCTATATTATTTGATACTGGAGCAGACAATAGTTTCGTATCTTCTGAGTTTGTGCAATTGCTTGATTTGAGTCCTAGTAGGCTAGAAACTAGCTACTCTGTAGAAATGGCCAATGGTAGGGTTGCTCAGGCCGATGAGATTATTAGGAAGTGTTCGTTGACGTTGGAGGATCATACATTCGACATAGATTTGATACCCTTCGAGTTAGGGAGCTTCGACGTGATTGTGGGTATGGATTGGTTGTCGCAGAACGGAGCAGAGATTGTCTGTCGGGACAAGGTAGTACGAATCCCTATGCCTAATGGGGGAAGTACTCAAGGTTCAGGGAGAACAACCGGGTAAGAGCTTAAAGTTGATTTCCTGCATGAAAGCACGCCAGAGTCTACGAAAGCAGTGCTACGCTTTTCTGGCCCATGTAGTTGAGAAGAAAGACGAGGAAAGGAAACTGGTGGATATTCCAGTAGTACGGGATTACCCAGAAGTATTTCTGGATGACTTGTCTGGTTTACCTCCTCCACGACAGGTGGAATTCCGTATTGAGTTGGTTCCTGGAGCTACACCGGTAGCGAATACGCCTTATCGACTAGCGCCATCCGAGATGCAAGAGTTGTCTAGTCAGTTACAGGAACTACTGGAGAAAGGTTTCATTTGACCAAGTCATTCACCGTGGGGAGCACCGGTACTATTTGTCAAGAAGAAAGACGGATCGTTCCGTATGTGCATCGATTACCGTGAACTGAACAAGTTGACGGTGAAGAACCGATATCCTCTCCCCAGGATCGACGATTTATTTGATCAGCTGCAAGGAGCTTCGTATTTTTCAAAGATCGATCTTCGTTCTGGATATCATCAGCTAAGGGTTTTTGAAGACGACATACCGAAGACTGCGTTCAGAACTCGTTATGGGCACTATGAGTTCTTGGTCATGCCGTTCGGATTGACTAACGCACCAGCTGTGTTCTGTGTTGGATCTAATGAATCGGGTGTGCAAACCGTACTTGGATAAGTTCGTGATCGTGTTCATAGACGACATACTTATCTATTCCCGATCAAAAGAGGATCATGTAGAACATCTACGGGCTATTCTGGAGCTGCTACGCGAAGAGAAACTTTTCGCCAAGTTCTCAAAGTGTGAGTTTTGGCTGCGAGAAGTGAAATTTTTGGGTCATGTGTGTTAATGAGGACGGGATTCACGTAGATCCCGGCAAGATCGAAGCGGTGAAGAAGTGGGATACGCCCCAGACACCATCAGAAATACGACAATTCTTGGGATTGGCCGGTTATTATCGTCGCTTCATCGCGAATTTCTCAAAGATCGCGCAACCGTTGACCCTGCTTACTCAGAAAGACAAGAAGTTTGACTGGGGATATGCACAAGAGCAAGCGTTCCAAACGTTGAAAGAGAAGTTGTGCAACGCGCCTATACTGTCTCTCCTAGACGGAACAGATGATTTTGTGGTTTACTGCGATGCGTCACATCAAGGATTGGGATGTGTATTGATGCAGAAGGACAAGGTGATTGCCTACGCTTCGCGACAACTTAAAGTGCACGAAAAGAACTACACCACTCATGATCTTGAGTTGGGTGCTGTAGTAGTATTGCACTCAAAATTTGGAGGCATTACTTGTATGGCACCAAATGCATCATCTTCACTGATCATAAAAGCCTTCAACATATTCTGGATCAGAAAGAACTCAACATGCGCCAACGACGTTGGGTAGAGCTTCTTAGCGACTACGATTGTGAAATCCGGTATCATCCGGGGAAGGCTAACGTGGTGGCTGATGCCTTAAGCCGTAAAGAACGTGTAAAACCACTACGTGCACGAGCGTTGGGTTTGACCATCCAAACCAACTTGAAAGCTCAGATTCAAATTGCACAGAGTGAGGCATTGAAAGAAGAAAACCTTGCGGGAGAAGAATTCCGGGGGTTAGACAAACAGATGATACGCAAGGATGACGGTATTCAGTACTTCATGGATCGCATATGGGTACCCAAATGGGGAGGTGTTCGAACCTTAGTCATGGATGAAGCCCACAAGACGCGATATTCTATTCATCCTGGTGCAGACAAGATGTATCATGATCTTAAGGATCTATACTGGTGGCCAGGCATGAAGAAAGACATTGCCTTATACGTCAGTCAATGCTTGACGTGTTCGAAAGTCAAAGCTGAACATCAAAAGCCATCGGGATTATTACAGCAACCTGAGATTCCCGAGTGGAAATGGGAGAACATAGCTATGGATTTCATCACCAAACTCCCTAGGACGAACAGCGGTCATGACTCGATATGGGTCATTATTGATCGAATGACGAAGTCCGCACATTTCTTGCCTATCCGAGAAGACTACAAGATGGATAAGTTGGCGAGATTGTACATCAAGGAGGTCGTGACACGGCACGGGGTGCCCGGTGTCAATCATATCCGACCGTGATAGCCGATTCACTTCACGCTTTTGGCAGACACTACAGAAAGCGATGGGTACTCGGTTAGACATGAGTACAGCCTATCACCCTCAAACAGATGGCCAAAGTGAACGCACTATACAGACGCTAGAAGACATGTTGAGAGCGTGTGTAATCGATTTTGGTGGTAGTTGGGATGCTCATCTGCCGTTGATTGAGTTCTCCTACAACAACAGCTACCATACAAGCATTGGATGTGCTCCATTTGAAGCGTTGTATGGAAGGAAATGCAGATCTCCCGTCTGTTGGGCCGAAATTGGTGAAAGTCAACTGACAGGCCCAGAGATCATCCAAGAAACAACAGACAAGATTTTCCAAATCAAAGATCGACTTAAAGCCGCGCGAGATCGCCAAAAGAGCTATGCCGACAATCGTCGGAAGCCTCTAGAATTCAATGTTGGGGATCGTGTGTTACTCAAAGTTTCCCCTTGGAAAGGAGTCGTTCGATTCGGAAAGAAAGGGAAGTTAGCCCCAAGATACGTTGGACCATTTGAGATCACTGAAAGGATCGGTCCAGTGGCTTACCGATTAAGGTTGCCACAAGAGCTTAGCGGTGTACATGATACTTTTCACGTGTCAAACCTCAAGAAATGTTTGGCCGATGAATCCCTTCACGTGCCATTCGAGGAAATCAAGATTGATGACAAGCTTCATTTTGTTGAAGAACCCATTGAGATCATGGATCGAAAGGTCAAACAACTGAAGCGCAGTAGGATACCTATTGTTCGCGTAAGGTGGAATTCAAAACGAGGGCCAGAGTTTACATGGGAACGTGAAGATCAGATGAAACTCAAATATCCACATCTTTTCGAGGATGACACTCTTGGACCTAACTCCAGCTGAATTTCGGGACGAAATTCTCTCAACTGGGGGATACTGTGACATCCGTCACTTAAAGGTCCGTCAATTGACGTGTTTGTCCGTCATCTTTTCTATATTTGGTCATTCCTCATCATTATTTGACTCATTATGTGGATATCATGTGTGCAATATTACCGTTGTGTGTGCATTCGCTATAATCGTGTGTGAACCTTAAAAAGGACCTTTAAAACTTTCATTTCTGAAAACGTAAATATATCATTTTATAAATATAATAAATGTTTTAATATAACCATTTCTTAAGTCATGAAAACATTAAATGAACTTTTACAATTAATATAAAACACCTAACAAAGTCGTTTTTCAACCGAACAAATTTGGGAAAACTCGGGGGTTAAGTGCAGGGACTAAACTTGTAATTTTGGAAACTTGGGCTGGGTATAAATACCCCATTTCCAGCCCTAAACCCCCATTTCTATCATCTTCTTCATCTTCATCTCTTTCACACACAAAAAACACCATTTTAGCACCAAATCCGACCCGAGAGGTCTCGTTTTCTTCGTCTTGACACCGTCTACAGCATAGACTAACCCTCCTTAGCAGGTAGTTGTCTTTGGTTGTCCATTTTAGAGCCTATTCACGGCTGTCCAAACTAGGGTTTCGGGTGTTCGGGTTCAACCCGAACACACAAGGTCGTATGGGTGCGTGTGAGGTCTCTTTGCTTGTGTTTTATGCTTGGGTATGTTTGTTGAGTGTTTCTGGAGGTTCTTTGTGTGTAAAACCCGTGTTTAGAGCGGCTCGGGGGCTGCTCCTCCCGACCACAGTCGCGATTCTGCAGATTGGGCGACTGGGTCATCCATGCGATTGAGCCGTGCGACTAAGTGGGTCGTGCGACTGGATCATGCGTCTGAGTCAATCGCGCGACTGAGTTGTGCGACTAGGCATGTCGTGCGACTGAGTTGTGCGACTGAGTGTCTGTGTGCGATTGAGTCATGCGTGCGAATGAGTGTATGCGAATGAGTCATGCGATTGAGTGTTGTGTGCGATTGAGTCAGGTGACCGACTGAATGTGTGCGAATGAATGTGGTTCGCACGACTGGAGTCCAATCGCACGAATGAAGGTTCAGTCGTACGAAAGTAGCTAATTCGCACGATTGAAGGTTGATTCGTGCGCATGGAAGTTGAGACGTGCGTTTTGGGTGTTGTGTGGTACGACTGAAGGCCAATCATACGAATGAAGGCTCAATCGTACGAATGTAGCTGATTCGCACGATTGAGGGTTGATTCGCACGAATGGAGGTTGAGTCGTGCGTCTGGCCTTGTATGCGACTGAAATTGTTGTGTTTGACCCCTTGTGCGTGGCGTGAGTATGTCGTGTGGTGTCGAGGTAACACTAACACAATTATGCCATTGTTTGGCCACAAATATTAAAGTCAACGTGAGAAAGGGCACAGAAACTATTTTGAGCAAATTAAACTAACGCTTTTACAACGACCAAATCGACTTATAACTATTGACACTTATTCAATGTTTCTTCGATAACAACAATACTTTTACTTAAACACCATCGTTAGTGGCAACAATGTCTTGTACTTGGATCTACATAAGGTCTAGTACGCGTGTCAGTCTGTGTGTGTTGTACGTGACCCATCCGATACGACCCGAACCGACCCATCATTATTGCGCGCTTATACATGTAACATATCATTAATGCTATACAATAACTGTCAATAGGTGTTTGACTGTTTATTTGCATTCAACATTTGGGATACATCGCTCATACATACTTACCACTTAACAAGTGAGTTTCGTGGCCCCTTTTTACGCTTATACAATATTTCAATCATTTACAAATTGGGGGAAAAGTATGCTTACACAATTTTTATGCTGTACAACTTACATACATTTTACATACAAGGAATCAACGTGATACTGTGTTGCAAGTACTATTTGATACATGCTTGGGTCTGCTGTGTGGTTCTATCTTTGCAACTATTTAATTCCAGTGTGGGAACCGACGGTTACGGTTAGGTATTGGTAGTACTACTGGGTTGACACCCCCACCCTCGTTCGATGGTATACTAGTTGGTACCATCAGTGGCCAGGAACGGGCCCTTGGGTGAATATATGCCGACAATTTCTTTGTGTACGTCGCTAGGTTTGGTTGCAAAGCTCATGTCATGTGATATTTACTTGTGTAATAACTGTATTCACGGTATTCCGACGCGCTTATCTATTACAGCATCACTTACATTTTTATTACATAAACCTGCGAGCTCACCAACAATTATGTTGACCGTTTTAAGCATATCTTTTCAGGTGATCATGCAAGTCCAGGAATCTAGGTGTGCTGCCTTAGTGGAGACCCTAGGATGCATTTTTGGGACTTAGCTCATGTTTGATAAACAATATTTTGAACAATGTTATCGTATGTAAACAATTATCAACTTTTGAAACTTGTTCCGGGTTGTGGGAATTAACATTTACCTTTCATCAAATGTGTATATGTGTTATCATCATGTTGCCTATGGCTATGTGTTGTGGGCATTGACTAAACACGACACAAGTCCCCTTGTTGTCGGGTGTCGTCATGACACGCATGTCATCATTTATTTATATTGCTCTCTATCGCTTACCATGTGTTATGACGATCCCGGTCTCGTTACATCCTCGTGTTTCCGCTTTTAGCGGGGGTGTGACAACTTACCACAACATCATTCAAGCACACACAAGCTCGAAATAAAACCCCACCCGCATCAAACACATACACATACACATACATTCGAGTTCAACACCCAACTTTTCAAAAACGGGTTTCAGATGTGTTCCAGCCCCAAAATCATTCAAATGTGTGTAAAAGAGGGGTCCTAGAACTCACACAAACAACCCCGACGAGTAGAGCTTCGATCCAACCCGCTACACCTCAACTTTCATGCTCGAATCCACGAAATCCCGAAGCTTAAGACCATTTTCTTCCTCTTTTCTCTCTATGGCTGAAATGTGTGAGTGTGGGGGAGGGTGTGGGCTGCCCTTCTCCATTTATACTCCCACTCGTCCAACCTTCTCCTGTTTTGGCAAGTTTTGGTCCCTCGAATTTGGATTATATTTCTTATTCTTCTTTCGCCGGCTTCAAAGAAAATTTTCGGGTGTTACACTTTCATATTCAATAGCAATTTCCCCGATCGGTTAGAGAGAGAAACATGGCAGGATCTTGGGTAAAGAGAGAGTAGACCGGAGTCCGGCTATCATCGGTTCTACCTGTCTACTATGTCGGCGATGTTTTGTTTATTTTCGTCATTGTCTCTTGCGTATGTTTTTCTGTCTTTGATTTCCCTAAAGAGGATTTCCTTTTTCTTACTCTTTGGTTTATTTTTGGATCATGAGGGTGAAGCTATACTCATTCGAGAGGTGTTAGGATTTCTGCTATGGTTTTGATGGATGAAAGTCCTAACTTTGTGTGGGTTTTCTATGTTGTTTGCATGTTGTCTTCTCGATGACGTTGGGTCTATGGTCAGCCGAGAGATGTTTTAGTTTATGATGCTATTGTTTTGATTTGATTCATATGGTTGTTATATTGTTTTCATTTTTGGATTGATCATGAATAGAAACCTTGATTTTTTATCGATCTCTTATGTTTTGATTGTTGCCTGATCGACGACTTCAGACTTCCTTTTCGTGGTCTTTTGGTTTCTTTGTTTTACCTTTAGGTTGCTTTATTTACCTCGATGGTGATAAAGTTATGCTCATCCGAGAGGTATTGGGATTTCCGGTTTGGTTCTAATAGATGAAGACCCTTTGTTTGGCGAATACATCATAAATTTATGGGGATCTTATGTTTCGATTGCTATGTATGTCCATGATAATGGCCGTTTCCTCATCTGAGACTTAGTATGGCTTCACCGTTTAATTTGATAAACATCACTTGATAATAATGAGCACAAGTTCACGTTAGTATAAAAGAAATTTACTTTTATTTTTGGATATCAATAATGTCATTTGAATGTTGATGAAAATTAAAATTTGCAATCAACCATCAATCCATGATTCAATGAAATTAATTTGTTGTCTTGGCATGGTAAATTTGTTATTTGCGGCCACTACAAGTTATAAGCCTCTTAATGCCTGATTTTTATCAATTTATTCATATTAACAAGGGTGATGAATAATTCTACAAAACAAGCCACCTTCTGATTTCTCAATGCTTGGTACACGAGTTATATAATTTTTCGTGTTAGTCCAATCTAAAAATTGAGAGGCTGTGATGATAAACTACCATTAACCATATGTGTTTCTCTTTCAAAGAATTTATTATGGTAATATTTCTTTTGGAATTAGTATTTTTGTCGTGATTTCATCCGTGACATTTATATTTCTAATGATCAAACAATTGATCACAACAACAATATCTTTTTAATGACCGAACAAAAGGTCGCTACGAAAATGCTATGACGCAACGCGCCTATGTAACCCTCTAGTTATATATTATATTAAAACCCTTTGCTATAGTGTAGTTTTAGAAGTTTTATTTGGACCCTAATGATTAAAATGTTTTATAGTAGTTCATGTTATTTGAAAAATTCTAGGGGGAATACTTGAAAGATATGAATGACTTGCACGGACCAGAATTCACCGAAGATGATATTAAGGTCTGGAAGCGTGTGCAGACCGGAGGTAGTACGTCTCGCGTATTCGGAATAGGATCTACGGATATAAATACCTGATGACCGACACCCCAACCTCATCTTTTAATGTTGGACCATCTCATGATAAGGTATTATATTTTGATATTTCACAATATCTGGCCTTAATATAACCATTTGAATAACAAGCATATATCTTAAAAGATAGTACTACAATCGTATATTATAGTTGACTTTTCATTTGTTGACTTTTTAGAATTGGACCAACCGTGGTTGTTAGAATTATGTGATTACTGGACTTAGAAATTTTAGGTTCTTCAACCTTTATAGCTAACACAACTTTTGACAAAACCCATCTGAAGTAATCATACCATTTCTGTTGTGAATTTGAAGTTTGATATTTTGGTTGATTCTATGTATTATACTTAAAATTAGATTTACTAAACGCATCTTGATATGTTAGAAGCTAGTACATCGAATATGTAATCCATTCTTTCATTCTGAAAGATATTGATATCTAATATCATATTGTTTAACTTGAGGTTGGAGCTAATTCTTGCTTTAGTTTTATATATTAGATGATCAAATTATTAAATTTTTAATTAGTCATCATTGTTGAATCATGTTTTATATTCTACTCAAATTCAGTTATGACACTTATTACATCTATGTTGACCCCTTTTGTTACCTTGTTAGAAGGCTTAATGGGTGATCCAACTTGTCTAAGGTAATTATTTATATATGTTTTTACTATTATTTTAGATCCTAACTTTGGAAATTCAAATTCAAGATTCTAAGACTCGATTGAAAGCTCTTGAAGCTCGGCTTCAAGCTCAACGTGAATCTGATAGGAAAGCATTCGATGACGCACTACAAGCTCAACTTGAAGCTAACAGAAAATGCAGGGAGAACGAGAGGCAAGCGATGCAAAAGAACTTTGAAGATTTTATGAAAAGTTATCAACCTCATAGTAATTAATTAGTAGTAACTGTTAGATGTTATTTTAGATACTATTTATGGGTTACGCTATTTAACTTTGGTTGTAGTGTGTGATTTTCTTTTCTAATTTAGGTTATTTGATTTGTGGTTTTGTTGGTTTTTTATTATTTTTATCAGGATTTTTAAATTTTTTAGTAAAAGATAAGGATTTTTCTATTTATTAATTGTTACATTTTTAACAAATTATGTAGCAAATGTGTCTCAAATATTACGTCACAAGTATGTAGCAAAGAGTAATTCAATGATGTGTCGCAAATGCGCTTAAAGTTTAAAATTTCAATTAAAAATATGTGTCGTCACAAATACGTAGCAAAGTAAATATAATTAATTAAAATATAATAATTTTAGTAATATTAATAACTTTAAAATAAATTTATGACAAATAATAATAATTAAGGGTCCGCGTAGCAAATGTATAGCAAAATTCTAACGGCAATTTTTTATCTCAAATTCGTTGCAACACGCGTAGCAAATGCGTCGCAAATGATTTTGCAACGGGGTTTTTTTCTACACAACATTTGCGTCGCAATTGCGTTGAAAATGGCAGTTTGCTACGCATGAGCGACGCAAATATGCGTAGTAAATGACCCAATTTTCTAGTAGTGTTTTCCTTCAAACTCCTTTGTCGAATTCCCGTTCCATAAAAAATAATTTCACATCAAAACAATGAATGAAGGAAGCTTTCTTTTTGATATTTGATAGCTGGCCAGTCACTTATTTATTACCCTATATGTTAATAAAACGAAGGGAAGAAGCAGTTAAGTAATTGGGTTTTAAGAATTGCCACAGTTGTATTGTATATTTACAGTGTCACCCCCTTGGCTTTAAAGAGGAGAAAGAGCTCAGATCCCCATTTAACATCCGCTCATTTCTAGAGAGAGAGAGTGCTCTCTCTTTCGCCGTGATTCACCGTTTTTACCGCCGCCTGCGTCGGCTGCACCGCCACACACTGCACGCCACCGCCTGCAAAGCAACTAGCATTTGTTTCATCGTAGGCATGTTGGCAGGCCGTCGTCTGTGTGTGCGGGTGTGTTTCCGCCCACCGCCATCATTGGTGGTGGTTTGGTGGCAAATGACGATGTGTGCGTGGCGGAGATGAGGCTTTAGAGGCAGAGATTGCTGCCACCATTACATGCAAACGCATCGCCTGCGATGTCTGATGGCCGTAGATCTAGGGATGGATGTTGTGATGGCTGAGTCGATGGTGGTGTCTCTGATGCATGATCTGTCGCCCTGCGTGTCGTCTGTGCTCGTGTGTCGCATCGTTGGTGCTGTGGTTCTCTCTCTTTTATGAGCTCTGTTATGGTGGTAGGGGTGATGGGTCATTGTCGTTGTCTCGGAACCCCCAGCCACCGCAGATGCTGTGCTATGGAGTGATGGTCGTTGCTGCCCGGAGTTTCCTCACCGGTATTCCGATGGCGGTGACTGATTACTTTAATAATGTTGGTTCTTTGAATCTTCTATTTTGGGAATCGTTGTCTCGATTACAGCTTAATCTATGATCTTGGTATACAGGAGAGTAAACTGTGACCTCTTTTGGGTTTTCCTATGGTTGATGTTGTTAAGTGATGTGTGGCAGATTCGTTGTGTCGATGATGATGAGGAATAACTCATGTGAGTCTTTGTTGGTGTTTTGGGTTTTTATTTGGTCAGCTACATTTACCCGGACCATGTTGTTGGCTTAATGGTTTCTCATAGTTGTTCGTTGGTAATGTCGATGATATTCTGGTTGATCATCTCATGTTGTTGGACGATGTTGTTTGTCAATATGGGTGTGTGTTCCTTTGTTTGGTGTTCTATGGCTGTGATGACACACCAAACTGGTGTCGGTTGCTTTGGCGCGGTCGTTTTCGGTGTGCAGCCGCAACCGAATATGTCTGAGCCTCAGTTTTAAGACGTGCAACGCGCGTGGGGGTATAAATCCTAGTTACTTTTATAATTTACGTTCTTTTAAAAATAAAATATAATAGTTATTCAATGGTTTTGTTGGGTTAATCTTGAATTTAGTATTATTATTAGGTGTTTATTAATTAGTGTTTGTTTGTTTTCATTAGAAACTGAATAGAGGCAGTCAAGTAATTTGACCGGGTATGTGAAAGAAAAAGAAACGTTTGAGAATGGCTTACAAGTAGGAGAACGTGGGTTTTAGTTGGGTAATTGTAGGCTATTTATAACCTTTACTTTGGTTGAATAAAAGAACATTTTTTTCTGAATATACATCTTCTATTCTCCTTCTACGAAATTTACTTTCATATATACATATAACTTACGTGAGTGTGTGTGGTTGAGAGGGTGAAGCGTGGGGCTGAACCAACAAATTTGCATCATGAGACTTGGTTAAATGTTGGTTTCGCTCCTTTAGTTTTAGCAATTGGAAAAATAACATCAAGGAAACGAAAAGAGTACAAAGAAAGTAAAATTGAAAGTTTTGGAATATGATTATTGTAAAACACAAAGACAGCAAGTAGTTTTTATAGGTAATAAGAAACATGACAAGATCCTGAACATATACCATGGAACGCTAAAATGCATTCTTAACATCAGTTTCAACTTTAACAACCTTTCATTAATAATAAACATATTACATGCTAGTTCCAAGTACAACTTTTCCAGAGGGCATGAACATACAACTAGTTATGACGAGAGCTTCCATGCTTTTCCTCCTTTCATATTAAATTTCTTTAGCCTACCGAAGATCATAACAACAACTAGAACGAGTTTCCCCTCGTCACTCCACTTCCCGGCAAACCCATACCACTTGTTTTGACAAGTTCCGTCTTGTTTCAATCGACGATCACAACTATAGCCTGTTGAGAATCCAACGTTTCCATATGCACTGCAATATGTTATGGTCCCCAGTTATTCTTTAACGTTGTTAAGATAATTAGTACTCACTTATTGACAATACAACATATGATTGTCCCCATAACGTGTTTCAAAGTGATCTGGTTTTAGTATTCTGTAATCAAACATTGTACAAATAAATAAAACGCAAAATTACGGAAATATCTCTTTGATCATAAACCAAAGTTGGTTTTACATTTCTATTTAAAAACTTTTCATTATCCATAATCTCATCCTCTCCCCAATAGAGATGACGTAACGTGCTTGATTAAAACCAACTTTATTGACCGGGGAGGGGGCCGCCTCTATACTTTTTTATATAAAAAAGTTGCTAAAGGTGAATAGAATCGTAACAAGTCAATAGAATCAGAGGCTCTACTATAGTGGTGAAGCTTCTATTGTAGAGTCGCGTCTCACTTTTTGAACTTCTTTTAAGATTTAAAACTTAGAGGTAGTGACGATCGTGACTGGAGGTGTAAGAGAGGTTGTATCTAGATGTGGCAAAAGAAGTCAAGGAATGTGATTTTGGGTCATAATGAGTGTTTTAAAAATAGAGATGGGTTAGAATGGATTGAATAAAAAAACACAAGGGGGTCAAGAGGGGTTGTTAAAAGCTTTTTTGAAAAAAAATAAAAATAGGTCAAGATGGGTTTTCAAAATTAGAGCTTCAAGTCAAAAATAAATCAAGGTTTCTTTCACTCAAATTGATCATATTCGTCGAGTTTCATCATCGCGCACCACCACCACGCAACACCCGAACCACCACCATACCACCACCACACCACCACCCCCACACCCCCACCACATCCACCACCGGTCCACCACATCACATCCTCCCCACCTCCGTCAAGTTTTATCGTGCACCATCACCGCACCTATAGTTGGGCTCCGCATTAGTCTCCACCTTCGTTGAGTTTCATCGCTCACCACCACCACACCTACGGTCGGGCATCCGCTTCACCATCGCACCATCATCGTCGCTTTATTAAAGGTATCACCCTTTATAAATGAAAGTCGTATATGTATCTTTTTGAGCTCATATAAGCATCTGTCTATATGTGTTGTTGGATTGTTGAAAACTAGTAAAATAGTATTGGTTTTTAAAAAAATGATCCATCTTGACCCGAACCTATCCTGACCCGAACCCATCCTAACCCAAACCCATCCTGACCTTTTTTCTAAATGACCTATCCTACCCCAAACCCATCCTGACCCAAATCCATCCTAACCTAACAACCAACCCAATCCAACCCATCCATTTTGCCACCTCTAGTTGTATCGTTTAGGTTGGGGATTTTGAGGTAGAATTCAGTTAAAAATAACAAATTTCAAAAAGAAAAACATCATCAAAATAATATTTTAAAGGAAAAACTTGACTACTATACGTAGCCAAAATATATTTAAAGCGTGTGATAGTAAGCAAAATTTAACTTATTTGTGCAATATATGTACAGTGACACATCTTAAGCAAGAATAATTTGTGCAATATTGTACGGTGACAAATCTTAGCAAGAATAATTTGTGCAATGCATATGTACAGTGACACAAGAATTAATATATAAAATTATGCTCTCTTTTTTTTTCATGATTTAAGCATATTATTTTGTGGTGGATGTTGGATTCTGGTTTCCTTATATTCTATGTGGTATATTGATTGAACATAGATATTCTTATTTTTGAAAAGAGAAAAGAAAATTGTTCGATAAGATCAATATCTAGAATTAAAGTCATTTTGTCCCTTCAGAATATAAAGTGGAAGCAGCAACCATTTTAGGATCGGATATAATATTAGTGTATTTTTTTATCATACCATTAATATTTACTTTTAAACATACATCTTTTTGTTTGAAACTAAATAATTCAATCGTTAATAGTAACACTATAAATGACACTTGATAAAATTTCTTTTAGTAACCTGTCTTTAACAAAAGAATACGGTATGTTACAATACTTAAGATAAATGATCGTTAATTTAGCAGTTTACCTCCTTCAGATATGCAAGTTATGATTTATGTGGAATTTGGTTTAATAAAGAAATATTGTTTTTTCAGTTGGATGCTAGATTTCTTGTCGAAATTCATATTTTTATTATGTGCACGAGACATCATTTTGACCACATTAACTTATGTGCATGCATGCATTTTTATAAATACGAGGGTACGTAAGGTTTCATACCTAACAACTTCAACTACAATGTTCAAAACATTGAAGTTGAGGGGATCGTTAACCATCTGTTTCCTCTCGGTTATGCAAACAAGTATGATGAAGATCACTATATATGTTTGTTGTGAGAAGATTAAGTTTTCCATGAGTTTTCTACTTCTTTTGTTTTGTTGCTTACAATTCTCTTCAGCTACCGTTAAAATGAGGTATATGGTGGAAGATACCTGCAAAAATATAATTTGATATCTAAACTGGAGTATGTTAATGAAACCCATATGATATCATTAGGGAGAAAGAGACTAACATCATTAGGACAAACAACACCAATACCGCACCACTAACAGTGGAGATCGACGATTGATTCACCAGTATGTCGTGTGTTCACTGTCTGAAACAAAATCCCAACAAGTTTTTGATACACATTTAGGCCACTCAAAGATTGTGAACTCCACTCCATTGATGAAAACAAAATAAACTGCACCGCGATAAAAACTAATACGGTAATCAAATGAAGGCATGAGTACAGGTAAGAAAGCAGATGATGATACCCTATGCCGTTGGAGTTGTTTAACAAGTATCTAGCTTCAGATTTCTTAACGAATTTTCCTGCGGTCCAAATCGAAAATCGCAAAAAGGACGGGTACAAAGTATTTCCTAATAGCGCTTGAGAGATGAGGATTAACAACAAACCCGAGTTTTGTCTAAAGATTAACATGTTCTCATTGGTTGGAACGAACCCGCAGTTCACAAAGGTTGAAACCACGGTAAAGACGGAGAAAGTGAGAGGGTGCAGACCCTTGTGCTTGAGTACATTTTGAGCGCTTGATATCACATTTATGTATATCAAAACTGAGACCACACCAAAAACTGGACAAAAACTAGGTAAAAGAACACAACAACACCCAAAACTGTAACGATTTGTACTTCAAATCTTCCGTATAGTTCTCAGTTGAATAAGTTTCACTAGATGAGTTGTCAGATTTTGGATTTCCAAATTCAATGATTTTTATGTTATGGAGCACGAATTTACCCAAAGAACTGCACTGTGTGTCGCGATAGCGTGTAGAAGGATCAACGATATCACTATCTTTCGGAGAATCATTTGCAAAGAACATACGGATATAGTGTGATACCATAGAAGTGAACACCTCACCACCAATGAACATCAGAATAGTCAAAATGACAAGTTGGGTGTTGGAAAAAGACTCCATTTCTACAGTAGACATGCTCGAAACGGTGGATGCAGAGACAGAGGTAAAGAATAAGTCCAGTTTTCTTGGGGTGAAAGTGATGGTTCTTCCATCCAATGATTGGAGAATGAAAAACCCTAAGGATGAAATAAAGAGAAAATAGAACAACTCCAATGAACATTTGTTTACACGGGGATGAAACCATGTAAATTGACACAAACGTGAAGTATTGAAAAACGTTTCATTGTTGTTCTTCTATTTAAAACGAATATCTTATTTGTGGAAATTGATGACAGAATACCGGATGTTTGGAGGCTTATATAAGCCAACGGAAGCATGCATTTACTATTATTAGTAGGGTCATTCTACTTGTATTTTTCTAGAGCACTTGCAATATTTTAAAAGCCAGGGATATATTCCACTACCTTAGCCCTTGACTGTTTTTCTCTAGGTGTGTTATTCTAACGCAAACATAAGTTATATAAAATCAGTTGTATAAACGATTAATGCAGAGATATATTTATAATTTGAATGAACTGAAAATTTACAATTATTATGTGTATATATGGACAAATTTATTTACTAAAAACTAATTACTTTCAACATATGCATCTGTTGAGTTTGAAATTCCCTAGTGAAAGCGGTAGCCTTTGACATTCTCTTGTGATATTACATCAGATAACATATCATTTGTATATAACTTAAAGGATGCTATCAAGAGATCACCAACAGGACTCACCAATAGATTACTTACTCACATGGTCTGTTGACGCTTCATACGCTATGTCACCAACTCGTCACGAAGTCTTATTGACGGAATATTATATCGATGATATAGTTGTTTAATAAAGAAGATAAATATAAAAACATTAGAGTAAAATATCATTTTCGTCCCTGACGTTTAATTGAATTTGTCATTTCAATCCAAAAACCTTCTTTTTCCCATTTCAATCACTGTAGTTTACTAATATTGTTATTTCATACACTCCACTAACTTCGTTAAGATCTCCGTTATATATGATGACATTTAGTCTTTGTCAACATCCTAATTATCCAATTAAAACAAATTAATCAATTAATATTCAATTAAAACTAAAAAACACATGAAGAGACAATGAGACCGGACACTTCGATTAACTCATGTTGTTCGACTGAGGTCTGTTATGAGATTTCAATTAATCTTCACGTTTTGTTCGAACGTGTACCATTGTTGATTGAGGTCTGCTATGTAATTGAGGTCTGTTGTGGGATTGAGGTCTGTTGTTGTCACGTTTTGTTTGATTAAGGCATGTTATTGTTACGTTTGTTCGAACATGACAACAACAGACCTCAATCAAACGAAAAGTGACAACAATAGATCTCAATCGAACAACGGTACATGTTTAAACAAACGTGACGGTTAATTGAAATCTCACAACAGACCTTAATCGAACAACATTGGTTAAAGTTGATCGAAGCTTTTAAATCGAAGCGACTAGTCTAACTAGTCGCTTCATGTGTTTTTTAATTTTAATTGAATATCAATTGGTTAATTTGTTTTAATTGAATAATTAGGGTGTTGAAAAACACTAAAATGCCATCATATTCAATGGATATCTTAACGGAGTTAGTGGAGCGGACAAAAATGGTAACATTTTGTAAACTATATTGACTGAAATGACAAAAAAAAGTTGGATTGAAATGATAAATTCAATGAAACGTTAGGGACGAAAATAGCATTTTACTCAAAACATTACTAGCTTTCTGTATATTTAAATTAAGTTCAAATAATAAAACAAAATTACTATGATCTAACATTTCATAAAAATCAACAGGGGAGAAATCAATTGCACTTACTCTTATATACGAACCTATAAACCCTCTAAACTAATAGAAATTTTTGATATCTTACATTAATCAAATAAAAAAGTAAAATGAGAGTTAGCACAATAAGAAAGTGTTAACTAAAGATGCAATACTAAAATATTTATACCCCCCGCCGCACTGCGGGGGTTTCACTCACTATATAAACATATATATAATATTTTTATATGTATGTAATATTATGTTATAACGTATATGTAATATCATGTCATGCACATGTAATATTTTGTTACCCATATGCAATAGCTAGTAATCATCATACACTATATTTATTTGCAGTTAGGATTATCAACTAGAAGTGCAAATACAAAACCCTATATTTCATTGAATAAGTAAATAATCAAAAGAATTGTTTCATTTATATAGAGATATGAATATATATATATATACATATATATATATATATATATATAATATATAGATATATATATATATATTCTATATAGATGATATGGAACATATATATAGATATATCTATATATATATATATAAATATCTAGATAGAGAGATCTATATATATACTATATATCTATATCTACTATATATATCTATCTATAGTTTTCCTATCCTCTATATATATCTCTATCTCTCTCTCTCTCTCTCTATTTTGTTTCATCTCACTCTCTCTCTCTATATCTTATCTCCTCTCTCTATCTCTTTCTCTCTTTTCTCTCTCTCTCTCTTAGTCTCTCTCTAATCTATCTCTCTCTCTCGATATCTCTATTTCTCTAATCTCTCTTTCTCTTCCCCTCTCTATCTCTCTCTCTCAATCTCTCTCTCTATCTATTCTCTCTCCTCTCCTCTCTCTCTCTCCTCTTCTCTCTCTCTCCTATCTCCCATCTCTCTTCTCCCCTCTCCTCTCTCTCTCTCTCTGTCTCTCTGTCTCTCTATCTCTGTCTATCTGTCTCTCTTCTTCTCTGCTCTCTCTCTCTTCTATCTATCTCTCTCTCTCTCTATCTCTCTCTCTCTCTCAATATCTATCTCTCTCTAATCTCTCTCTCTATATATCTATATATATTTCTATATATATATATATAAGAATTGTTTCAAGTAAGAACCCTCACTAATTGTAAGAACTCTTAACTTCATCACACCATTGATATAATTAAAATATAAAGATTCTTAATCATGGTATAGATAAGATCAGGGGTAATTTGGACATTTATATAATCTCAAAAGTAATTGATTCAGATTTAATATGGTGTGACAAGTGTCACCACATACCATATTTTACTACTCACCCCATTTTTTTTTTTATAAAAAAAGTTTACCCCCTTTATTTATTTTATAACTTCTATAACTTTTTATAAATGTTATATTTTTATGATAATTACAACATCATTAATTTCGTTTAAATTTTCTCTTTAATTCCAATATAGTCTCGAAATTTTTAATTTTTTTTTTTTTGGACGTTACGTATTACATTATTGTAAGTTGTAGATAATGTATAGTATGGATGTAATTTCAATGTTACAACATTGATGTACACAAATGCAACATACTTAGTTACAATTATTTACAATTATTTTTATTTGAGGTACATGAATTATATTTTGTATTGTAATTTCTTATGGTGAATTACATAAAATATCATATATATAAAAAAAAATAAATCCTTATAAAATGGGTTCAAATCCCTTTTCAAATGCAAATCCAAACTTTAAATAAAACTTGACAGATGCACATCGTTACGATGAATTACATTATGTTTTATTTGAATGAAAATCCTAATATTTACATTTTAGGACCTGGTATTTGAACGAAATACCGAGTGATTGCGTGTTAAACCAACTCAAATAGTGCGGAATCCTATTTGATTGGCGATCCAATCAGTGAGAACACACGATGAATCAATCAAGAATTGATTTCAACGTCAGAAATCGATTAGGAACCGATCTGATGTGTTCTATGAACTTGGAGAACGATTTGGGAGGCTTCTGGATGGCTAGGGTACGTCTGGAGTCGTAATGGGATGAATGCTTACGTTTTCCCACGAATTGGGTCTATTTATAGGTTAGTATTGGTCAATCGTGCGACTGGGCCATAAGTATGGTTCAGTCGTGCGATTGAACCATGCGGTTGATTCATCCGCACGACTGAGTGTTCAGTCGTGCGATTGAGTCAATCTTATGTGTCAATCATACGACTGATCCAGTCTCCTGGTTCAGTCGTGCGATTGAGTCAATCGTATGAAGTTATTCATGCGTGTGGTCCATTCGCATGGGCCATCCGCATGAGAACTTCATTAAGTTAAGTTTGAATGTTCTATTTAATATACTTAATGTGCACTCATTCAAACATTCATAAACCCAATCAATTCAATCACAACTCATTAATGAAATATTAAACATCACAAGTAACAACCAATTCATATCATTTCATTAATCAATTACAATTACATCAAAAACAGACAGACAAGTTCATTACATTACAAATCATGATCTAGGGACATACATGTATCAACAAACTCCCCCTTGGACCTAGATCTATCTATTCTCTTGTCTTCTGCATAACCTCCTTATATCTCTTGTACTTCTCCTCTTTAGTGACTCCTGCGTGTATCTCAAAAGCAAAGCAGAGTCTTATGACGTTTTGGAATTGGAGGGCTTGTACAATATCTTGCGTGTCATAGAACAGTGGCCACTTATATAATGTGTAAACATCATTAGCAGATAAGTTGGTTAGCCACATTGGGTCGAATACCCTGATAGTATCCATTTGGCCCTCTCTGTTTAGAACTATGACCGCTTCACCTTCAGCTGTTCTCCAATCGTAGTACCACCATTTAAAGTGGGGAGTGAAGTCCTGTGGCATTTCCCTTAGAGGGATTCTTGACATGGTTCGCGGAGGACTCCACTTCAGCACAATCTTTGGCTTACCAGTTATGGGATCAACTTCAGAACGTCTGATATACCTCGTAGGTTGTTGAGGTTTGAAGTTGACCCACCTGGTGTGGTACTCTTTCCTCAGGGCAGCCTCAAACCAGCCTGACATCTTCCTCGGGTCAGCATACAGCAGCTTTAGTTTAGCCAGCTGGTTGAGCTCAAAACCAGGTAGAGTCTTCAGATCATGTGGGAACCTGAAGTACTCTATGCCCTGCTCCCTCTTAACCGCATACGCGTTAAGGTCTTCAAAATATGCCCAAGAGATAATCCTGCCCGACACCTTATGGTGTTTCTTGACTTTGTAGAGCTTTGTGTAGGCATCTCTCTTTGGTGCAGCCCGCTGGGCTCTACATTCCTCAAAACAGGCAGCCCATTCAGCCTTACGAATATCTACATCTGCATTGGAGGCTTGGGCTGTTTCTTCTGCAGTCTTTTCTGCTTCTTGCTCCATCTTGTTGAGTACCTCAAAAGTATCACTGACTAGGGATTCACCCAAATTGGGGACCACATTTCCCTCGGCGTCAGCGTACTGAGGATACTCTTCTGCAGTGATGTCTTCAATCTCAACCTCATCAATGTCGTTCAGTTCCTCATCACTGGTTGAGTCCACTGTTGGAGCATCCTTCACGATTTCATCGGGATTGAGTTTGAACATTTCAGCTATTTGCTCATCAGACAGGTCATGAATTATCTCCCCTTCTTCAGGGGTATAACTCACAGACCGTCTTACTATCCCTTGTAGGTCAAGAATCATAGTTAACTGAGTCTTGACCATTTGAAGGGGAGTAAGTCAAACTCATCCCTCTGAAAGTTTGGATCTGTTTGATATAAACATTCAACACATAAATCATTAGTAATTAATCAAACAGACATACATTAACTTAACTTAATATATATAAACATTTAATACATTTGTTTTTCATTACATGATTCAAGTACAAAGTAAATAAACAAATAAAACATCTAATCAGTACTTTGATCCTGAATCTGTGGTGTGTCGCTCGGAGGAGCAGAAGTAGTGGATGACTGGTCTTGTCGACGTTTGGATCTGCGCTCCTGACCTGAGGCAGAGGCCGATGCAGCCGCATCCCCTCCTTCTGCCTCGTCATCATCGTCATGTCCTTCTGTCCTCTCTTCTTCTGTCTCCTCATCATCATCATCATCTCCCTCATCATCATCATCCTCATCTTCATCATCATCATCTCCATCTCCGTCGTCTCCGTCACCCTCCTTTAGCTTCAGGGGCTCATCCTTCGACCCCTTCAGCCTCAGCATGATCGTCTTGTTGGTCGACTCCAACTCCTCAATACGTTTGGCGGACTGAGCCTGAGTATCTTGGAGTTGGGACCACCTCAACTCTCTGCTGGTCTATGACCCGAGCTTGCTCTGCCAATTGCTGAGATTGGGCAGCAGCCAAGTCGGTCAGTCTGGCGGATCTGGGCCGCCTTCTCCTCGTCAGCAGCAAGCAGACGCATAACCATCCGGTTAAGCGCTGAGAGCTGCTCCTCTACCCCAATGTGAGGTAGAGTGAATCCATGTACCTGTGAGGGCTGGGCTGACGGTCCAGCCTGATGTGTGGTGGTGGTGGCAGTGGCTGTGGTGAATATGGGTCGGTGAGCTGATGGTGGTGAAGTGGGGGTGAATGGTCTGGTGATGGATGGGATAGATATAGTGGTGGTGGGTAAGGTGGTGGATGTGGTAGTAGGAGTGGCTGTGGTGGCTGTGGTGATGGGTGGAATCTCAGTAGTGGTGGTGGTGGTGGCTGTGGTGGTAGAAGTGGTAGTCACGAAGGTCAACCGACGCTTCTTCTTCTTCTTCAACCCATGTGGTTGAGCCATCCGCTTCCTCCTGGTCCCGGAGGAAGTGGATGCTCCCCCTGCAACTCTGCTACCTGACCCCGGAACGTAGTTGGGGTCAGTATCTCTCTCCCGAGGAGTCCCTTGGGTGCTCACCAACCACCTTTAGCCCGTGGTCTGTGGGAACGACTTTGCTTCCCACAGTCCTGGTGAGGGGCTCCTCGTCTGACTCCTCCTCCTCAATGTCACCAGCGACAAACTCCTGATGGAAGCCGGCCATCTCTGCGACCTCTCCGGCAGTGGCGACTGACCCGGGGAATAATCTCTGTATCTGTGCCTCTAGATGGGGCAGGCATGTCATCCCCGGCATCGCCACTATCATCATCATCAGAGTCTGACTCTGGTATAGCAATGTGCTCCACGTCTGAGTCACTGTCCTCGTGGCGCCACTTCCTCTTCGCTGGCGCCACATAATCAACCCGGGCCAGATGCCCAAACAACCTCCTGACAGGGGGCTTCACCTGCTTCCCCCTGTAGACCTTCATCCGTCCAAGAGTCGTGTCGTCCATGACCTCGAGGATAACAGCATCCTCCTTCTCCTTCGGTAGGGAAGGAAGCTTCTGATCAATGATCATCTGTAAGAATCTAGGGTACATACAGAAGCCTTCCTTCCCCTTCCCCTCGAGGTTCTCCACCAGATAACTGAATATCATCCTCGAGAAGCTGAACGGATGGTTCAGCACCAACGCTGCGTAAGCGTTCTGGATCTGGTCCGAGAGCTCATCAAATCCACCCTTCCGTGATGCTATACACTTCAGCAGCACGTGGGCCAAGTACTTAAACTGGGGACAGAGGTTACTCTTGTTGAGTACCCCGCGTTGATGTCCCCAGAGTACTTGGCTCTCATGAAGCATCCACGGACAGTGAGGGGGTGTAAACGTGTGGGACACTCAGCATCGTCCCCAAACTGAAGTACTATCCTCAGATCCTCCTCAGAAACGGTGATAGCCTCACCGAAGATCGAGCTCCTGATGCAGTGTGGCTCGGTGGATCGGTCGACTGATGCGCCAGCCCAAAAGGCCTGCTGCACTGATCTGTACGGTGTGCAGGGAGTAGATATAGCATACGCGATCCTGGATCTCTGAAGGAAAGTAATAATGCCAGCAAAGTCGGCTGCATTCCTGGAAGTCAAGTCCAGGTGAGCACAAATGTTGTGCTTAGTGCTCATATTCCATTTACCCGCCATCTGTAACACATAATAACATAAACGTTAGTTTCATTGGCTAAGAGTATAAAGCAACACTTAAACTTTGAATAAACATATCTGTCATGCGATTGGGGATGTACGACTGAAGACAGTCGTGCGACTGAATCATGCGATTGAGGTTCAGACGTGCGATTGACCTCATACGCACGACTGAGTGTGCGACTGGACTCATGCGCATGAACTCTTGTGCGGTTACACTAGTCGTGCGACTGAGTCTCATTCGCATGGTTCAGTCGTGCGATTAAGTGATTCGCACCCTTCAGTCGTGCGACTGAAGTTCATCCGGACGACCAGTCGTCTGTCTCATTTTTTCAGTCGTCCCAAGATCAAATCTACGCAGAACACGTTTTAATCATTCAATTAACCGGTTCTTTAGTGTCGCCTATCTTCCCTAATAACCTTTTAACCAATTTTAACATATTACTTAGTTTTAATAGGTTATTAGGGTTTGACTTTGCGGTTCGCCTTCACAGTCGTTTTATCCAATTAGGGTTTCATTTTTGCTGATTTCGATGGAATACACTTCAAAATACCTGTACTATGAAGCGAACGTTAGAATCACAGAATCAGCAAGTAAAATCAAATAGAGAAAATTTGGGCAGAGTAACGGTACTATATGCGATTTAGGGCGATTTTGCGAATGAGGAGTCTCTGCGACCGACTCCCCTCTATTTATATCCACCCTAGATTCCAATCGTGCGACTGAGTTCATTCGCACCTTTCAGTCGTGCGAGTGGGACTCAGTCGTGCGATTGGGTCAGTCGCCCTTCTCCAGTCGTCCGACTGAAGTTCAGTCGTGCGACTGACTCACTCGTTCGCATTTAAGCATCCGATTGGACTAATCGTATGTTCCATTCGTGCGAATGGACTTCATTCGTATGGTTAGACCATACGTATGGTCCATTCGTGCGAATGGGTCATACTTAGTTAATTTTTCTGCTATTTTCCCAATTTACCTTTAACTCTTTTATATTAGTTTAATTAACGTTATGAACTATTGATCATCTCAGACATGATCCTTTTAATCTAGAAAACACATTGATCACCTCAGACGTGATCCTTTTAACCACTTTGGTCACCTCAGACGTGACCCTTTTAAAAATACTTTGTCACCTCAGACGTGACTGATATAACTTTTCAAAGAACATATGGTCATCTCAGACATGACCCTTTTAGTGAGTTTATTCCTTCTGATTTTCCTGATGTAGTCCGACACTGACTCAAGTTAAAACTTAAAACAACGAACTAATTTAAGAAGTTAAACTAATTACATAATCAGACATATTTTTGGCTTTTTGTGAGAGATAAATCCAGAGATTGATATCTACGGGATTTGGATCGGGAGTAGATAGCTTCAACTTAGGTTGATCACATCTGGACCAATTCAATTTTTGGAATCATACAGGCAATTCAAATCATTTGAGACTTGTTATAAAACCTTTTGATGCTCAAGTTCTCGGTGTTCATCCAGAGTCGTTAGCAACATAAGGAAATCATACTGAAACTCTTAGGTTTTCACATTGATTTGGACCTTTGAGAAAGTAGCCACAATGATTGTCAGTATGTTTGTCCACTTAAATCCATACACAGACTTTTGACACAGACTGGTGACTTATTTAGGTGTAATTATTTCAACTAACACTTGTGGATCCCACACTTATATGGTAATCAACATCCCTCAGGAGCTTTTGAGCGGTCTACGGGTATTGTTACAAGAAGAGACTATTCTTAGAGCTTTCAAAGAGAAGCCTGTCCTCAGGTCAGTGCCATCGCACAGCAGAGAGGCGGCAAACAACAATGAATTCTAGAATATCTAGGTTATGCTTATCCTCAGGTCAGTGCCATCGCACAGCAGAGAGGCACATAACCTATCTCCTTGTTAGAGCAGCTTATTTTATTTTGCACAAAATGCACCAACAACATAAGTCATTAGCTTTATTGCATTTGTCTTTCATTTTTTTTTTTTCTTTGCTTGCTCTAGTTATGGTCATCCGCACACATTTGTGGCGTTTAATTGCTCATTACCCCTTATTGGAATATTGTTGATTGTGTTAACCAGTGATAAGATGGACGCCCACAGTCAGTTGAACACTTTAGTTTTATCTTGAAATCACCAATCAGGTCTAGTTGTCTATTGTGTTGAATCTACCAACATATCATATATGGTCTAGCAGCCTCTAAGTCTACTTTCTTTGTGTCACCTTAGGAGTTGCCAGTTTTCTATCATCTTTCCTTTTGGTATTGCTTAGACTACACAGATTTATTACTTTGAACTTTTGCATATTACTAAAACTTAAATTTTAAAGTCCCTCTTGATTTGTTCCTGTGTACTATCATTTTCCAAAGGTATTGAATCGGTATCACAGATACAATCTACCTTATTTCAGCTTGCTACTCCTTCTCCCTCATTTTTTTTTTTTTTTTTTTTTTTTTTTTTTTTTATGTTAACTTGCTGACATATTCTCCCCCTAAAATACTAAAATCATTTCTGGTTTAATTATTTTAGGATTTTAATAAACAGCAAGAGAACATGAGTTTAAATAATTAAAATCAAATAGACAAATCAAAATAAATAAAATAAAAAAATTTAAGTACACGACATCGGACTACACATTTTCATCATCAGGAATTACCTCACTTTTCTTTTTAACACCGTTGACCTCTAATAAATATTGAAAACGTGGTTTATCAAAAGCTTTAGTATAGAGGTCAGCGCGTTGAAAATCAGTATTAATTTTAACCACATCAATTAAGTTCTTTTCAAAACAATCCCTTATGAAATGGTATTTAATACCGATGTGTTTGGTCTTAGGATGTTGGACCGGATTTTTAGTTACTGCAATTGCAGCAGAGTTATCAACAAAAATAGGAGTAGATGAGAATTTTAAACCGTAATCCCGCATTTGCTGTTGAATCCAGATGATTTGAGAACAGCAACTTGCAGCAGCAACATATTCGGCTTCACAGGTTGACAAGGCAACCGATGTCTGCTTCTTACACTGCCAGGTAACTAATCTTCTCCCAAAGAATTGACACCCTGCTGATGTAGACTTGTAGTTCATCTTGCAGCCCCGTAATCCGAGTCACTATACGCGGTAAGCTCAAAGTCATCATCATGAGGGTACCACAGTCCAAGTGTAGGTGTACCCTTCAGATAACGAAAGATCCTCTTGACCCCAATCAGATGGTTGACCTTTGGTTTAGCCTGATATCTTGAGCATAGACATGTAGCATACATAATATCAGGTCTTGAGGCAGTGAGATACATGAGAGATCCGATCATTCCTCGGTACATGGTGGCATCTACTAGATCTCCATTATCATCCGGTGCTATATCATGATTAGTAGCAAGTGGAGTCCCAGCAGCAGAAGCATTCTCCATGTCAAAGCGACTGAGAATGTCTCCTACATACTTGGTCTGATGTAGAAAGATCCCATTAGGTGTTTGATCCACCTGTAACCCGAGAAAGAACTTCATCTCCCCCATGGCACTCATCTCAAATTCTTTCTTCATTACTGCTTCAAACTCTTTACATAACTCTTCGTTCTTTGACCCGAAGATTATGTCATCAACGTATATCTGTACAAGCAGTAGGTCGCCATCCTTTCCTTAATAACATGTATACAGTCAATTACTCCCCTGCGAAAGCCGTGTTTCACAAGATGAGTTGAGAGTTTCTCATACCAAGCTCGAGGAGCTTGATGAAGCCCATATAAAGCTTTGTCAAGCTTGTAGACTCTATCCCGATGATAGGGATCTTCAAAACCCTCTGGTTGACTTACGTAGACTGTTTCTCTGATTTCCCCATGAAGGAATGCACTCTTTACATCTAATTGGTAGACTTTGATCTTCATGTACGATGCATAGGCAAGGAAGATACGAATCGCTTCCATCCTTGCCACGGGTGCAAACACCTCATTGTAGTCAATTCCCTCGACTTGGCGAAAACCTTGAACCACCAGTCGAGCTTTGTTCCTGATAATGACCCCTTGGTCATCCTTCTTGCATTTTAGTACCCATTTAGTGCCAATGACTTTAGCACCTTTAGGTTTATCAACTAGTGTCCATACACCTAACTTCTTAAACTGCAGAAGTTCTTCTTGCATGGCACTCACCCACGCCTCATCATTGAGTGCTTCACTGACATATTTTGGCTCAACCTGCGAGACAAACATCGATAGGCACCATCATGAATGTAACCTTTCTCCATAACCGAGGCGTAATCAGCTGAGTACAACTGATTTCGGGTTTGTACTCCTGATCTGACATCTCCAATGACATTGTCAAGGGGATGATAAACATTTAGTCGTGATCCTGGAGTAGTAGGAACAGCTACCTCAGAGCCAAGATTATGAACATTTGGTTCTGCATCTGAGGTAGTTGGAGTTTGAGGTTCTGAAGTCGAAGGTGCATCACTCGTAGATGCTTGTGGACTTGCTGGTACTGGAACCTGTTCCTCCTGACTGTTCTGGTCATCTTCTTCAGCTTCATCTTCAGAGGAGGAGTCACTGTCGTTGACTACTCCCCCTGACTGAGTAGATGATTCTCCCTGTGTGCTAGATGGTGTATTCAGAATATCATACATCATCCTAGTTGCTAGCTCATCATCCGAGGGAGAGAGAGGTATGTTGAAGGATTTGAAGAATCCATCATAATCGAAGAAGTAGGCGGGTCCTTTTCCTGTAGGTGGTGTGGTATATCTCTGAACGTCGACATTACACCACACTTCTACAAGACCCGTTGAGTTATTGTAAACTCGCTTATTCGGTATGTTGTATCCTAGAAAGATTCCTTCATCTGCCTTCTCGCTGAATTTTCCTTCTTGCGTCTTCTTCAGAAGTGTACATGGTGCGCCAAAAGGTTCAAGATACTCCAAATTCGGTTTGCGTCTTTGGAGTAGCTCATAACATGTTTTCCGTGGCGCTTGACTATTAGGACTCGATTAGTGTATAACATGCATTTGCTACTGCCTCATTCCAGAATTGGATAGGCAGTTTCGAGTCCGCTAGCATAGTCCGTGCAGTCTCTATCAAGCTTCTATTTTTCCTCTCAGCAACTCCATTCATCTGAGGCGTGTATGCTGAAGTGAATTGATGAACAATCCCCTTTTCCTTGCAGTATGCCTCCATCCATTGATTCTTGAATTCAGTCCCGTTGTCTGAGCGTACTTGTCTAACCTTTAGCTTGTAGAGAGATTCCAGAGTGGTGACTAATTCCTTGAATGACTCAAATGTTTCTGATTTGGATTTCAGAAACATTACCCAAGTGAACCTTGAGTAGTCATCAGTGACCACAAAACAGTACAGATCGCCTGCAATGCTCCTTGTACTGACTGGACCAAACAGATCCATGTGAAGAAGTTCAAGAGGAAGTTCTATTGAATGAACTTTCTTTTCCTTATGAGACTTCTTTGTCTGTTTGCCTTTCTTGCAAGCTACACAAAAGTCAGGAAGTTGGAAGTTCTTGACATTTACTCCTCTCTTACTAAGTCCTTCTGAATCAAGTGATTCATCTTCCTTTGACTAATGTGTCCCATTCTCCTATGCCAGGAGATTGAGTCCTTCTCAGTAGCTTTAGATAGAAAGCACTGCACTTCTTGATCCGTTGGAGCAGCTGTTGACAGATCCAAGACATATAGATCCTTATATCTTGAAGCAGTCATTAGAACTTGATCCTCTGGAATCATATAGTCTTTCTTCAGCACGTAACACTTGTTGTTGTCGAAGATGACTTTAAATCCTTTATCGCAGATTTGGGAAACAGAAAGCAAGTTATTTTGAAGTTGTTGAACATAGTTCACCTTATCAAACTTAACTTCTGATTTCCCACTTCTCCCTGTGCTGTGATGTATCCTCCCTTGTTTCCTGCAAAGGAAACATGCCCTCCTTTTATTTGTTTGACATTTGATAAAAGGGCTCTATTTCCTGTCATGTGCCTGGATGCTCCGCTGTCTATAATCCACGTGTTAGTCTCAGCGCTATACCGAACACCCTGCACATATCAAGTAAATGTATTAGTTTAGGTTAGGAACCCAAGCCTTTACTGTCTTGGGTTTCCCAGAGGCATCACACATCATAAACTCTACCCATTGACCTTTAGAAGGTGAGGGTAACTCAGATTCCTTCTTGTCATCAGTATCAGTCACACAGGTAGTCTTCTCTTTCCATAAACCAGATTTGTGCAATGCCTGTTTATGATAAACAGTCGTCTGGCTTACAGGTTGAACTTTAGGTTCACTAGATCTTCTAGGTGGAGTTAGAGAACTCCTCTTAGAAGACCTAGGTCTAGAGTCCTGAAGATCAATCTTCTTCCTAGGTGTCTGATAGAAAGGACAAAAGGAAGCAATATGTCCACATCTCTCCACAGTTGTAGCACAATCTGCTATCAACCTTATAGTTTGACTTTCTTTGTGGAGAAATGCGTGACACTTTAGTAACATCAATCACTTTAGGTTTTGACTCTTGCATGTTTGATGTTTTCTCTGGTTTAACAAATTTAACTGATTTAACTTGTTTAACTTGTTCAACTTTTTGGTTAACTGGTTTTGGACTTGTAGCATGTGAAAATTAACATTTGAAGTCTTTTTGGGTTCTGATTTGACTCTGTTTGACCCTGACTTTAAGTTAACCTTTTCAAATTCATTTTCCAGATTAACACAAGGCAATTTACCCTTTGCCTTTGAAGTGGCCTCCTTTTGTTTCTGTCCAGATGCAGTAGATGAACATGATGTGTCTGGATCAGTAACAAGAGGAGTGGTCACCACATGATCCTTGATTGGGTTGTTGTTTACTGGTCTAGACTTGGTGTTCATCAAGGTCTCAGGTGGTGGTGGAACCACTTTGTATCCTAATCCCTCCCCATTATTTCTTTCTCTCACTAAGTGTTGAACTATGTGTGAAGAACTAGTCCAACTATGCAGTTTCTGTTTTAAGGAATTAACTTCTACTTCTAGAACTGCCTTTTGTTTCTTAGTGTCCTCTAGGGAGTTTAGATAGTACCTAATGTCATTTGATTGATTAAAGGCAACTACTTCGGTTTCCCTAAGTTGCTTAGTCAATAGGTCTATCTTTTCTTTATAACTATGCTCATTTTGTTTTAGAACTCTATTGGCCTCAGTGCATAGTTGTAAGTCCTTTACTAAGTTATCATTGTGATCTAATAACCTAGCAAATTTTTCATCAATGCTATTCCTAAATTATCACAGTAGAACAAGCATGATTATTAAACAATTGGTCAGTTGTACTTACCTGTGTTGTTTCAGAGGAGTTAGCCATCAACGCAGCATCAGACGTCTCTGGTTCTGGTGATTCTGACTTTTCTGAATCTGACTTGGAAGTTTCCTCCTTTGGTGTGTAACTGACTTCAGCTGCAGTTGTTTCTTCACTGTGTGACATTGCTATATCAACTGCTATATCACCTTCACTCGCAGAATCATCATCAAGATCTTCAACACTGGCAATGTTGGATTCTGGGTTGACAAATCTAAAACTCCAGTCCTGTCCTTCATCATCATGAGCAGTCAAGGCTTTTGGGTCCTTGTTTGATGAAGTAGAACTAGAGGCTTGCTTGTCTTGGTGAGTAAAGGATGAGAACGGGTTCCCATTACCCGTCTTCTTTGGTTTGACACATTCCCTCTTGAAGTGCCCTTTCTCTCCACAGTTGAAGCAAGTCACCTTGCTCTTGTCAAAACCAAATGTGGTATCCTTAGTAGCTATCAAGTTCTGTCCAGTCTTCTTAACAAACTTCTTCGCCCTTCGGACAGCGCTAGCTAAGGCCCACATTATATCCATCCTTTCCAGCTCCATTTCATCTACCTGCTCGTAGTCTTCATCAGCCAAATGACAGTTTCCAATCTTCCCAGCTACAAGTCCATCATATGAGTGAACTACTGCGCTAGAAGATCCATATGCTCTCTTGCTACTTCTACGGTTACATTACCGAGATTCTCGGTCTTCATTTTGTAGCACTTGCTTCTGATCCAATATAATGGGTACATGATGACCCAGACGTGTCTGATCCAGAAGTAGAAGCATGTGAAGGACCTGACGAGCTAGACACAAATGCTGTCTGGAGAGGTGCTCCAGAAGTCTTAGCTTGAGGCGTGGCATTGTATAAAGCTGGGTTTTGTGTATATGATGACTTCTGTGCTCTATACTTCATCCTTAGTGCTTCTTCACGCAGTCTAAGAATAAGGTCATTTATATCCAGCTTTATAAGTATACCATTCTGTCTAAGATTAGACACGAATGAGGCCCACTTATCAGGCAATCCATCAGCAAGTTGCTTACTTTCTCTTCCATAGTAGTTTCCACTCCATGTGTATGCAACTCGCTCATCAAGTGGTAGAATCTGTCTATGACTTCATCTAAACCCTCGTTACCAATTGACGAGAAGTTATCGAACTCCTTCTTTAACTCCTTTGCTTTGATTGCCTTTAACGATGCATTCCCATCATACCTTTTCTCTAGCTCATCCCACAGTTTCTTGGACTGCTTGTTCTCTGAGTACTGGTGGAATATATCTTTGGGGATTGACTGAGTTATCATAGCATAAACTCTTTTCTCAGCATTATACTTTACTTTCTGAGCATCAGTCATCCCACTCAACGTTAGTTTCACTCCATCTGCTCCCACCGGTGTACTATACCCTACTTCGATAGCTTCCCACAGATTAGGATCTACTCCATTGAGGTAGATCTCAAAACGTTGTTTCCAGTGAGGAAACTCATCTAACGTCAAGAGCTTTGGTGGTTTATTGTGAATACCCACCTCACTCTCAAGCAGCAGCAGGTTCTGTATTCTTGAGTCCTTCCCCGCAGTAAAGGCTGACATCTGATCTTCCATGGTTACTAAACTTAGAGTCTAATCAAATCAACTTTAACTGGTGCGACTGAAGAATGCGAATGGTCCTCTCGTGCGTATGAACTGGCGATTGGTCCAACCGTGCGACTGAACAGGGCGAATGGTTCAGTCGTGCGAATGAATCTGGTTCGTGTGAGCTATGCGAACGAAAGGGTTCAGTCGTGCGAATGAGGGTGCGACTAGGTCCAGTCGTGCGAATGAACGATGCGAATGAGTCTAGTCGTGCGAATGGGTCACTCGTGCGACTGAAGCTGCTGTTTTGCGAAAATTTCTAGGTTTGACGGGTTTCAGCCGTAAAAATTCGAAATTTTGCAAGTCCAAATCGTCTAAGTCCGTAGAAACTGAACTTTGATGAGCAGGGAACGTCCAAGATCACTTTTGATGCAAAAGATTGCGTTTTTCGTGCAAAAACACAAACTTTTATGCAATCTTGATTGAATCAACACGAAATCAAGAGCCAAAGCTCTGATACCACTTGTTAGGACCTGGTATTTGAACGAAATACCGAGTGATTGCGTGTTAAACCAACTCAAATAGTGCGGAATCCTATTTGATTGGCGATCCAATCAGTGAGAACACACGATGAATCAATCAAGAATTGATTTCAACGTCAGAAATCGATTAGGAACCGATCTGATGTGTTCTATGAACTTGGAGAACGATTTGGGAGGCTTCTGGACGGCTAGGGTACGTCTGGAGTCGTAATGGGATGAATGCTTACGTTTTCCCACGAATTGGGTCTATTTATAGGTTAGTATTGGTCAATCGTGCGACTGCGCCATAAGTATGGTTCAGTCGTGCGATTGAACCATGCGGTTGATTCATCCGCACGACTGAGTGTTCAGTCGTGCGATTGAGTCAATCTTATGTGTCAATCATACGACTGATCCAGTCTCCTGGTTCAGTCGTGCGATTGAGTCAATCGTATGAAGTTATTCATGCGTGTGGTCCATTCGCATGGGCCATCCGCATGAGAACTTCATTAAGTTAAGTTTGAATGTTCTATTTAATATAACTTAATGTGCACTCATTCAAACATTCATAAACCCAATCAATTCAATCACAACTCATTAATGAAATATTAAACATCACAAGTAACAACCAATTCATATCATTTCATTAATCAATTACAATTACATCATCAAAACAGACAGACAAGTTCATTACATTACAAATCATGATCTAGGGACATACTGTATCAACATTACAATAAAATTATATCACACTATAATCGCCAATAAACATGTACATTAAAGTTGGATAAAGATCTACTAGAACTTGTATCAAAGCCATCAACAAAGAGCCCAACACTTTTTACAGGATTAAGTTTGTTTGTTCTTGACAAACCATTACTAGTTTATATTATTAATCCTACAAAAACTAAACCAAAAGTATATTATTATTAACAAACCTTCAAAGTCCAAATATAATTCACTGTACATTAAATAAAATATTGCAGTTAACTTAACTAAGTCTGTTTCATTTTGTTACATCAATGTAACATTGAAATAAGAACCATACCATACATTTGTTTACAAGTTACAGTAATGTAATGCTTAACGTCCGAAACAAAAATTTAAAAATTTTCGAGGCTATATTGGAATTAAAAGAAATGAGATAAATAATGATGTAATTATTATAAATATAATTATTTATAAAAAAGTTATAATAGTTTAAAAATACAGGGGTTAAAATTGTTTTTATAAAAAATAGAAAATATGGTGAAGTAAAATATGGTGGGTGATGACACTTGTCACCACACATATTAAATCTGTACATTTAACTTTTTAGGATATGATGCAAATGTCTAATATACCATTTTCTATATTAAAATTAGTGATGACACATGGCATCATCTTATCCTTTTAAAATTAAATCAATGGATCAAAATAAGTTAAAGGGTTCTCATAATAAGTTAGGGTTCTCATTTGAACCTTACCCTATATATATTATAATATATATATATATAATATATAATTATATATATATATATATAATATATATATATAGCTATATATATATATCTCTATAATATATATATATATATTCTATATATATATATATATATATTTATATATATTACAAGAGTAAATTTCTGTTTTGGTCCCTGAGGTTTTGGGAATTTAACTAGTTTAGTCCAAAAAGTAATTTTTTGTCAAATTATGTCATGTGGTTTATGTTTTATAAATAGTTTGGTCCCTGAGGCTAACGTCGTTCATAAAATCTGTTGGCCTTTTTCGTCTTTTCCAACCCTCTAAGCATTTTAAAACCCCTTACGAATTAAAAACCCTTCAACTCCCAATGATCTTCTTAGATATTGCAAGAATCAGTTGATGCAATTCTTGAAGAATCAGTGAAGGTATTGCAAGAATGGTGCTTACACTTTGGTTTGTTCGACCTACAGGTGAAAGATTTGATGCTTACGCTACGCATGGTTAGTTCTTGATCCTAGTTAAAGTAAAATTATGTTGTTTTTTTCTGGCTTCCACCATTTGTGAATAATTAATTTTTGTTATATTTATGGGTATCATTACAGGAGACAACCTTAGTTTATTTAGTTTGAAGATATTTCATGGGGGAGTTTTCATCACCGAACCAGCTATGGCTTATGTGGATGGTAAAATCAACTATGTGAACATGATCGATGCTAATGAATTCTCTGTTATCGAGGTTATTGCTATGGTTCAAGAGTTAGGTTATCCTAAATATCAAATACTGTTTTATCATTATAAGGTTTATGATTTGAACTTAGAATTTGGTATTTGAGCACTAGGAACTGATCAAGATGTCATATCTATGTTGCAATATGTTGAACGGTTTAAATTTATTGAGGTGTATATAGAACATTGGGTATCAAGACTCAATGTATTTCATAATTCTCCTGGTAAAGTTAAAATTTATGAATTAGAACCTCCTGATGCGCCTTCTAGTCAGCCTAAACCATCCAAACTGAAACCCTTAAGTGAAAATGTGAATGAGCAGAATGTGGGTTCAAATGTGAATGTGCAAGATAGGGGATTAAATGCTAATCTGCATCATGGTGGGTCAAATATGAATGAGCAGGGTTAGGATTTAAGCGAAAATCTACATCAGGGTAGGTGTCAAAATGTGAATGAGTAGGTTGAGCATCCAAATGACCATTTTTTCAAGGTGGGTGTGAAAATGTGAATGAGCAGGGTGAGGGTCCAAATGAAAATCTGCATCAGCGTGGGTGTGAAAATGTTAATGAGCAGGGTGTGGGTCCAAATGACCATATTTTATGGATTTCAACTATGGCATGGAACAAGGTATAGAATATCAAAGTGAAGAAGTTATGCAAAATGATGATGATGCATGTCATGATGAAGCTGATAATGATGAAGATTCATTGCATGCCACAAATAACATGGTTGAACATGTAGATGTTGACATAGGTTCATTTAAAGCTAATTTTGATGAGGGTTTGAATGATGTTGATGAGGGGGAATCTGAAAAATGATGAGGATGAGGAATTTGACCTAGATGACTTTGATAGTGGAACATATAAGGATGATTTGTTGATTACTGTTGTGAATAAGTTTAGAAAGAGAAAGAAGAAATCCAAGAATTTAAATGCAGTTCTATTTTTATGTGGGCCAGTGTTACAAAAACAAAGATGAAATAAAAACTTTGGTGATAAGCCATGATGTCGTCACTAGAAGGCAACTTTCTATTATTGGGCAAGATCCTATTTTAGTGGTATGTTTACTGTTGTTATTATAAATGAATTCCTATTATTTGTACAAGTGATAAACAAATGGTTTCATTGACAGGGAGGTCTAAGTGTGATGTTCTACTCAATAATTTGTGTAAGGTTTTTAACAAACAACTTATAGGAGGCAGAGACAAACCCATCATTACTTGCTTGGAGTACATAAGAGAGTATCTGATGAGGAGAATTGGGGTGGTGAACAGGTTGATTGCTAAGTGTGATGGTCCATTGACACCCACAACAAAAAAAACATTCAACCAAATTAAAACAAAAGCATCATACTATAATGTAATGTGGAATGGCCAAAGCAAATACCAGGTGAGTGGACCATGGAATGACTAGTGTGTTGTGGATGTAAGTTCCAAGACTTGCTCTTGCAGAAAATAGGAATTAACAGGCATGCCTTGCAAGCATGTTGTAGCTGTTAATTGGGACATGATAATGAATGGGATGGATGTTGGAATACTTGAGTCTTGGGTAGATGAAGTATATTGGCTGAGCACACGGAAGAAAGTTTATGAAAACACCATTGACCCAATCAATGGTAAAGACATGTGGACTCCATCAGCTTGCCCTACTTCACTGTTACCATCCACACATCACATCCAAATCGGAAGGCCCAAGAAAGCTAGAAAAAAATCAAATGAAGAGTTGTCACAAACCATAAGTGCTGGTGGGAAGATGACAAAGAAGGGTAAGCCTGTTACTTGTATACTATGTAATCAAAAGGGTCACAACAAAAGGGGTTGCAAATTGAATGTTGTTTCAACAACAACAAAAGATGCCAATCAAGTGTAGCTTGTGTTTGGTTTGGGTTAGGTTTGGAGAAGTTTGGTTTAGGTTGGTATGGAATGAAGTGTAGGGTCCAGTATGATCATTGATGGTGTTTAACGATGTTTGTAGAGGATTTTGTTTTTATTAAACAATGTATGGTTGGTAAATGGTCATTAGAACCATTACTTTTGGGATTATCAGTAGTATTTTACTTATTTCACATTATATTCAATGTTTGGTAAATGATCATTACAAGCACTTGTATATTTCCAGAACATAAACATATTTCCACTACAAGAAACAAAGTAACATAACAAAAGTAACAATACATAGTTATCATTCAACTACATTTCCACTACACTAACAAAAAGTAACAATCATATTTATCATTCAACTACATTTTCATTGCACTAACAAAAGTACCATTACATAGTTATCATTCAGCCAAAAGCTTGACCTTTAAATTAAGGTCAATTAGAAAAGAAATACATTAAAAACAACACCCAACTTATGAAAACCACCAACTTAAGCATTCTATTTTCAGCAGACTAGTGGTTGATTTTCCTAAGTAAGTCGGGTACAATAACATTAAAACTTTAACAAACAGAAGGATCAGCCCAAGATACAAAACTACATACCTACAATTGCAAAAAGGGAGTTAGGGCAAGAATTATTTTTCAAATGCAGATGAAATTACCTTGCGTGAACAGTAGTAAAACCTTCGACTAGGGTTTGCAGACGTCCAAGAGGTGCGAATCGTAGTCGGCGCACCACATTTACAGATCACCATGGTGTTGGTGGTGAAGAACAACGAACACAGGAGGGAAAAAAAGATGAAAACAACAAACGGTTGGGGGAAGAGGGTTTTAAAATGCATAGAGGTTAGAAAAGATGAAAAAGCCCCTCACGTGAGGGACACGTGTATCTATTTAATAGATTTTATCCTCAGGGACCAAATTAGTTATAAAACATAAACCACAGGACATGATTTGACAAAAGATTTCTGGCATTGTAGCTATTGTTATATGAGAATTCGACTAACGGTAAGTGGTCATCCCAACTTCCACCAAAATCAATGACGCATGCCCGAAAGCATATCTTCTATTGTCTGAATGGTCCTTTCTGATTCACCATCTGTCTGGGGGTGATAAGTTGTGCTGATATGTAACCTCGTCCCCATCGCATCGTGAAATCTCTTCCAAAACTTGGATGTAAACCAAGTGTCACGATCCGACACGATAGAAACCGGTACACCATGGCGACTTACAATCTCCTTGATGAATAGATCTACGAGTCTCTCAGAGGAATACGTCTCATGGATCGGTAGGAAGTGAGCACTCTTCGTCATAAAGTTACCAAAAGCATGGACCTTTCACCAACTCATGTAAGTTGGTGACTTTACAGAGTTGCAGCGGAAAGGTGGTCCAGCTTTATGGTAAAGTACATCAGATAAAGGCATATCTCTAAAAGTCTTCGGAAGAAATCTGTCTTCACTCTTTGGCTTCGGAAGACTTTGTCTTTGAAGTTTCAGAAGACTTCATTTTTGGCTTCGGAAGATGTTGGTCTTGGCTGCGGAAGATTTTACACTTAAAATATTTCTAGTGCATGGTGTAAAACTTCCGAAGCATTTCTACTTCTGTTCTTTAGTGCATGTTTGCAGAGAGACTTTAGATGTTTTGGCTGCATCAGACTTATAGGAATCCTTACAAACTTTCCTAGGCTGATGCTACCAAAACATTTAGAAGATCTTCTGATGTTGGTAGTCTTAAGGATGATGATGACCATACCCTTCTTCATCAGATGGTCAGGATCACTTAGACTCTCATAATACCTTCTCATCTCAAAGAGATCATGTAAAAGTAAGTTGATTATGTCTTGCCATGTATAGACATTCTCAACACCTTGATCTCTGATCACATGCCATCTCTCTAGATTAGTAGTGAAGGTCCAGGATAAGATGTGTCTCTCAGCTTCAAGAGGAGCCACTTGAATTGGAGTTGATTGGGCTGCCTCTTCATGCACTTCCTCAGGTTGATCTGACTCAACCTGAGGTGTAGAGGTGGATGATTTAGGCTTCTTCTTCTTTGACTTTGGTTTGGAAGCCATCCTCTTCTTCCTCTTAGAAGACTTCAACTGAGAAGACTGGTCTGCAACACCTTGTTGATCATCCTTGTCTTTCTCAGTTGGGTGTTCCTCCCTCATAGGTTCAGAAGGAGAGGGAGTTTGACCCTGCTGTGGATCAGAAGATGAAGCTTGCTGAGACTCAGCAGGAGGTCCAGGTTGTGTTGTCTCAGGTTGTTCAACCTTAACCTCCACTTCAGGTGGGATTTGACTTGGAGGGGAGTGTAAGTCAATCAGCTCTCCGCTCTTGATCTTCTGCTTGATTACCCTGATATGCTCATCCATTGTGGATAGAGACATAGGGCCAAGTCTCCTTCCGGAAAATCCATACAGCTTCAAGAAGCTCATCATCCTTTATCTGTCAGCAGACTTCTTCATACTCTTTTGGATGATGGCTCTTGACTTTGCAGCATCTTCCCTCATCTTTTTCTTTGTTGCCTTTTGTTCTTTGAGCACTTGAAGTTCAAGCTGTTTGAGATACTCAAACTCAATATACTCAAAGGACAAGGGAAGAAGTGCAAATGCCTGGTAGAGACATGTGGCACTCAGGTAGTTGATCATGTTTTGCCTATCTGTTTCCTTGTCTACCTGAGGTTCTTGTGTAGCTGCCACATCCTCTTGCACAGGGCTTTCTTGAACTGGGGAGAGAGTAGGAACATGCTTGTATAATCTTTTATGTCTCTTCTCCTCTTTGATTTGGAGAAGCAGCCTTGCATCCTTTGCTTCCTTCATCTCTCTTGACACTTCCATGTCAGCCAGTTAATTAAGTTTCTCTAAGGGGAGAGATATAATCTCATCTATGTCATAGTTCCTGGTCTGCAGGTAAGTAATCCTGACTACCCTCAACTCATCTTCTTGAGTGTTTGGTCTAGGGGTAGCCCTGATTGCAGCTTGCATAAAGCCTGAAGACCCAGAGGAACTTTCTCCCCTTAGCTTCCTCTTCCTCTCTTTCTCCTTCTCCTCAATCTCCTCAAGCGTTAGAATCCTTTTCCCTTTGTCACCCACAGACCTTTGTGACACAGGGTAGAGAGAGCTTTGGCCTTCATTGCTTGGTGTAGCATCCAGCAGTTGTTGGTGTGACAGAGAGAGGTTGTGAGACACCTTCACCAGTAGGTGTTTCACTGAGGGAATGAATTTCTGAAGCAGTTGTTGGTGTGACAGGGCTCTCAAGCTCTATCACTGGGCCTTTAGCCAAGGTTTTCCCTTTGAAGCTAATCTCAGGGTCTGCCTCAACTTCCAGTTGACCAATGACATTACCTGATTGCCTTTGTCTCCTTCTAAGGCTGAACTCTTCGGTAATTCTGTCTTGAATCCCGAGTGCTAACCTGTCAGCTTGTCTTGATTGACTTGGGTTGACAAGTGGCATGTTGATCAGGTCAAGACCTTAATAGTAGTTCAGGGTCTGAAAATTGAATACTTCTTGCTACCCTTGAACTCTGTGAAGAATGAGGGCTCTTCTATCAGCATCATACCTCCACCCAATAATGTAGTTTGAAGTTTCTTGAGGTGGACATGACACAGCCCTTGGAATGCCTTCCTCAAAGAGACTCCTAATAAAAGAGTCTATAATGTCCACATTAATATGAACTTGAGGAAGTTGCTGAGTATGCACAGTTGCAAGTGAGGATGGTGAATCCTCAATGTCCATACTCCCTGAAGAACTCGCAGGTTCTGTGACTGTAATGACTTTCTCCCCCTTTTTGGTAGCATCACCCTCTTGCATATGTGAGCTAGAGGTCAGGTCAATCACATTCACATGTTCTTGTGTTCCTGGTTGAGCTCCTCTTAAAGGTCTCCCAGCTAGTTTTTACCTGAGATAAGATATCTCAAGTTGCTGATCATTGACCCTATTATGCAGGGTAGTCATCTGAGATTCAAGGTAACTAACCTTAGAGACTAAATAGGAGCATGTTTTTGATAGTTTTTGCACCTTTAGTCTCAGATTCCCCTCATCTTCATTAGAAGAATCATTGGGGGATGAGATGATTGGACCAAAGTCCTCTCTCTCACCACTAGCCTCAGGTTCTTGGCTGCTGGATTTCCTCTTCACATTGACATCCTCGGTTGAGGTGTGAATGGGCTGAGTTGCTATGGTTGAGGTCTTAATGATGTAATCACTTGCAGAAGTGAGAGCCTCTTCTATATGGATATCCTTAACAGATTTAGAAGTATCCACCTCAATGATAGGTGACTGATGTGGTCTAGACAAAGGAGACTCAGAAGTACTCATTTCTCTTTGAGTAAGGGAAGAGTAGAAAGACTCATGGTACCCACTGAAACATAAGTCTTCATCAGTATAGAATGAGAGGTTGGAAATGGTTTGATTTAAGTCTAAAGGCTGGGGATGGTAACTGTCCCCTGAAGGTTGTTCACTTGAGTGTTGAAACTCATTTCCCTCAACTGCGAGCCCAGTTCACATACGAGAATGTGTTGAACATATCTAGGAAACATATAATACTCTAAGGAGTCCAAGTTAGCAAGCAAATTTGTATAAACAAACTGAGAGTACCTGAACTTGACCCCTTGAACCATTCCATGTACTATGAAGAAGAGATCCTCAGGAATCTGGTCCCACCCTCCATGCTTGTTGGACAAGCTGTGGATAACCACATGAAGTAGGTATTTCCACTGGGATGAGACCTTCCCTTTCCTGAAGGTCTTTACAGAGAGATCTCCCTCATAGCCCATCTGCTCAAAGGAATGATTGACAGCTTCCTTTGGGAAGAACAACTCACCTTCTTCATCATTCAGCTGTAAGTGAGTGTTGATGATGGCCGGAGTGATGAAGATTGTCCTCCCTTGCACTGTGGCAGACAGTGCCTTCTCCCCATCCATAATGACCTCTTGGCCTTCTAAAATTCAAGCAGATGATCCTCATAGAGAGTAGGATCAATGGTTAGGGAGGTGAAGTAGTTGGATTGAGCTAAGAAACAACAAATCACTGAGAAACTTTCATCTTTCTCAGAGCTTAACAGAGCAACCTGGTTGTGTTGCTTTTGAAGTTGCATGGAGAAATCTGGGTTGTTTCTGCGGTTTAGGTTGGCCATTTAAGAAGCTTAACGATGAAGAAATATGAAGAATAAAGGCGGGTTGGGAGAATTTAGGTTTAAGGAATAGTGTAATTGAGGAAGACAGTGAAAGGGGGGAACCGTTGGACATTTATGTGAAAAGGATGTTGGGTTTGTTGGACCAAATCAAACTAGTTTAACCATTTAAACTTGAAAACGCAGCGGATTAACATCAAATAAATATCATTTTTAATCTGAAAATATGGTTCATTTCATGACAACAACAAACCCAAGAACACAAGGATCTTATATATGTGTTTGAACTAGCTATCACCAATAAATAACAACCCAAATAAGCAACACATACTACCTTCCAAAGGCTGCTGAAAAACAAGATATAGATGAAGAGAATGATGTTCTTGAGCAGCCAAAACACCAAGAAGAGGTGTCCTCAAGCTTCCATACCCACAAGCATCAAGCATACACCATTCTTGCTAGGATTTGAGCACCAAATCGGATCAAGAAAGCTGCTGGAACCTTGTTCCAGCCGTGAACTATCAACAAAGCAGCTAGAGCTTTGTTCCAGTCGTGATATCTTTCTTCCAAAAGAAGATTGATGTTCTTGTGACCCTTTTGCATATGAGAGAGTGAGAGAGATCTGAAATGGAGAGTGTGTGTATTCTAGGAGAGCCAAAAGAAAACAAAAGGAGAGAGGGTTGCCCAAGGGGCGGCCGAACCCCTTCTCATTTTTAGGGTTTTCCCCCCAAAACCTTTTAATCTTTGTTAAACAAAAGTTTTTAATAAGTTATGTAATTACCCCTTTAATTATATAATTATACACACACTCCTATTATTTGATGTTATTTAACCAAATTAAACAACATTACAAATAATATCCATAAACAAAAGATCCATATAAGTTGTTCAATCTCATATGCATCTTATTTAAAAAACCCATTTTCTGATTGGTGTATTTATTTAATTGCATGATCATATTATTAAATAAATATTAATTGGTGTTTGCTAAGCTTGTTATTGGGTATGACCCGACTTGGATCATAACGTACTAACCACATCAATGTTCTATGTGTCTTGGGCATAAAGAATCCAACAATCTCCCACTTGCACAAGATGCATAGAAGATTGAATCAAGCAGTAAATACCACCTAACAACGGTTTACTACCCTTAATACGCATGACTATAAAGCCATTCAATAACATCATCCCCTTCAAGTTCCAAACTTGAAATGATTTAGGTGAATCGATCATCTATCCTTTTGTTACAGATGTCCTGTTAAATCCAAAGACACAGAATGATCATTCCTTGTTGATTTAACTTAATCAGGCCTTAGACATCTTGCTCTCAACGAATAAGAGGAACAAATCCCATCTTGACTGCATACGTTTCTCACAATCACCTTGTGTCACACCTGAACATAGCCTTATGTACTGTCTATTATTTCAGAACAGTGAAGAACTAACTCAAGGTATAACATTTGGTGAATATAAAAACCCAATATGCATCTCAGGTCTGAGGACACTAAATGATATTCACCTTTACTCAAAATTACTTATGATCAATCAAAGAGATTCTATGTAGTAAAATTTGAGACGCGGGTCAGTCCAATATTTGCATCCCACAAATATCTATGAACCTTGACAGCAACCAATTTGCTCTATTCATTCCTAATGAATATCCACCAATCCATGTTCATAATAGTCTTACGTTCATATTTGTTCCCACAAACATGACCGACTACGAACATTTAGAATAATAAACATATTCATGGATGTAAACATGCTAAAAAGGAACATAACTCAAATATATAAAAGAGTTAAATATTACAATTGTTCCATATTTTATATGCTAAACAGATCAATTCCAATCACTAGAATATCGAAGTCCTAAGGCACAAGTATGACCCTCATACATTGCCCTCACAAGGAGCTTCGTGAGTGGATCCGCAATGTATTGATCGGTGTGAACTTTACGAATACATATTTTTCCCTTTTCAACTTCATCCCTTATGCAGTTGAATTTCCGCTCAATGTGCCTAGCCTTTTGAAGAGGACAGGGTACCTTGATTCGTGTAATCATACCCTCGTGATCACAAAAGGATTTCTAGGGGTCTTGAATGGTAGAGACCACCCTAGGTAGGCGATAAATTTCTTTATCCATGCAGCTTCCTGAGCTGCTAATGAAGCGGCTATGTATTTGGATTTTGTAGTGGACAATGCTACTCCATTCATAATGAAGACATACCCCGATTGAGAATCATCTCGAACGGTTTGGAACTTGCATCCGTGTAACTCTTTACAACAAGTTCCTCTCCATCAGATCCGTATATTAGAAACATTTCCTTAGTCCTTCTAAGGTATTTCAATATACTTTTAATAGTCATCCAATGGCTATTATCTGGATTCTTCTAATATCTGCTCGTCATGATTAACGCGCATGACTCGTCCAGTCTAGCGCATATCATCGCATACATGATGGATCCTATAACTGACGCATATGGGATGTCCTTTATTTGATATTGCTCATCCTTTGAGCTTGGACATTGAGATGTACTCAATATTGTCCCTCTTTGAATAGGTACCATACCTTTCTTAGAGTTTTCCATCTTGAACCTTTTCAAGACTTTATTAATATATGCACTTTGATTTAAACCTATCAACCGCGTCGATCTATCCCTATAGATCTTTTTTCCAAAATATAGGCGGCTTAAACGAGATCTTATGGAAAAACATATTCCAAGGTAGGTTTTAATACCTTCCATGGTTGGAATATCATTTCCAAATAGTAGTGTGTCATCAACATACAACACTAAGAATACAATTATGCTCCCACTAGCTTTCATATATACACAACCTTCTCGATGCTTGTTTCAATCCACAGATTGATCACTTTAACTTATATACTTTATTAGGATGTCATGGATCGGCAAAACCATCATGCTGAACTATATGGACAGTCTCTTCGAGATGTTCATTAAGAAAAGCGGTTTTTGACATCCATTTGCCAAAACTCATATTCAGAATATGCAGTTATGGCACCTAATATCCTAATCGACTTTAGCATTGCCACGGGCGTAAGAGTTTCATCATAATCAACCAATTGAGTTTGATGGAAACCTTATGCTATAAGTCTTGACTTATAAGTATTCAAGTCTCCATGTCTATCTGTTTTCATCTTGAAAACCCACTTGTATCCAACCGGTTTGGAGTTAAGTGGAGGGTCAACCAATTCCCAAACATGGTTGTTATACATGGATTGCATCCTTACGTTCATGGCTTCTAGCCATTTGTCCCAATCCAAATTGGACATAGCATCTTGGTATATGGTTAGCCTACAGGGGTCACCACATAGCATCCATTCTTAGAATATTCATATCACTTAGATGGAATACTAACTCTACCAGATTTGTGAACGTTTTGTGTGTATTTATCAACCTCTTGATCATTATCAACAACCTCTTGTTGGTAGCTAGTGTCAACCAAAAGTGTACCGGCTTGTGGATTTTGATCCTTATCAAGTTCCACAGTTCTATACGTCATTCCTTCCATAAGAACTCGGTTTCCAAGAACTTAGCCTTTCGAGCAATAAATACTTTTGCTCCGTTGAGTCAAAGAAACAGTATCCCATACAGTCTCTGTGGATTTTCAACTTATATACATTTTCTTTGTCCGGGTCATATTCATAATATGAGCCTCAGAGAGCAATGCGAATGCAAAACCCAAAATGATAAAGGTGGTTAGCTCATATTCAAAAAATTGAACCATATCCAAATAGGGATCAGTTTCTCCTTTATCAGAATGAAGAACATAGATAGTTATGTAGAGTTGATTTTCTACTTCATATTAAAGATTTTGAACATTTCAAAAGCTTCATACTTATGTGTCATCAAGTGCACACAATAATAGCGACTGTAATCGTCGGTAAAATAATGAAGTATATTTCACCAATCTTTGTCATTGTCTTAAAAGGACCACATACATCCAAATGTATCATTCCTAATAAGTCTTTTGGTTCACACTTATCAAATGAAACATTTTCATTTGTTTCCAAAAGACCATTCTTTTGAAGTGTTTTGAATCCAATTGTCTTTTGTTTTAATTTAATGTTGACGATAATGTCAAAGATAATAATAACTTAAACCCATTTTAAGTTTCTTGGTGCTAAATGTGTATAAGGAGTTATTATAGGACGAATTATCATGAACCAATTCATGGATATCATTATAAAGGCATATCCTTAAAATGAAATACATCATCCATAAAACTTAATACCATTATTTACAAACTTTAAATCATGATCATATTGTATTAATAGGAAACATTAATTATGTTCCTAGTCAAACTAGGTGCATACAAAAGGTTTTGAGAACAACTTCCAAACCATTTGAAAATCTCAAAATAGAGTTTCCCTCTATGAAGTGCACATTTCTTTTGAACCCCTTTGCAACAATTGCAAGTATGAGTCTCACATCCGGTATCCAATACCCATGTGTTTGAAGAAATGACATTTAGTACAATGTGTGAATCATGAAAATTGTATTTGAGGTTTGCTCAACATCCCTCTTGTCTTTCAACTCCTTGAGATAGGAGGGACAATTCCTTTTCATTATCCTATCTCTCCATACTCAAAACATGGATCGTTCTCCGTTACCTTAGGCTTCATAAGCTTAGGTTTTTCGAGGTTTCGCTTTAACCTTTGCTTTGATGTATTCCTTTCCTTTGGCAATAATTGCCTTAGGATCGGGATTGGCCATTTCCTATAGCCTCCCTCACTGATCGAGAGAATAGGTAGAACCTCTCTACCCATCCCTGCCTCGGTTGCTTTGAGCATTGCGTGAAGTTCACTGATGCTCTTGTCCCACCCGTTCATATTACAGTTTATTATGAATGTCTCAAACCTTTAGTTAGGCAATCAAGGATCAAATCCTTGGCCAACTACTTTGAGACAAGACAGTTAAGCATCTTGAGGCTATCAATGTGGCTTTTCATCTTAAGAATATATAAGATGATATCGATTGGGTTTCTTCCATGTGACATGCATAAAGTGCTCGAACCGTTTCGAAGCAATCTACTAAAGTTTGTTGAAGGAACATTTCCTTCAACTAGATTATCATGTCATATGCCCCATGATGCTCCAAACCCTTTTGGAGTTCGGGAATCATATTCCCATCATGAGGTAGGATACTTGTACAGAATCCTTAGTGTGCCTAAGCCAATCGTCAAAAAGCCTTAACATCAACAGCGTTGGTTGGTGAGGTATGGGATCGTCAAGGACATAGGCCTTTACTCATTCTTGAGAACAATTCTCAAGTTTCGAAATTGAGTCCATAAGGTTATTATGGTTAAGACGATCCCCTTTTAAGATGGTTCTCGGTGATAGGGTAGGGACGGTCGGGGTAGTAGCATTGTGGTTTGCGGTCATTACTACAAAATTACAAAGTTCATTTTAGTATTTCTGAAAAATTGCATTTTAACTATTAATACCCTTTACACGTCTCATAGACAATTAATAATTAAAATCGAGAATCCAACGTTACATTTAAATGATGGTTAGGTGACCTTTATCCTATTATCTAAATTAACAAGGTAGTCAACAGTTGACAATTGCAACCTATTGCAACTTCTAGTCTTATGGGATCGGTTAAACATCATATGTTTAGTCGGAATGTTTAATCCCATCAACACCATTGTACGCCATGCTTCGATGACCCTAATCACATGGTTTCCAATTCAAGTCGTCCTACTTACACACACGTGTGAGTTTTCACATACAAGCGGTTAGGTGACCTTTATCCCACAAATACGTTAGACTCACCTCAAAGATACAAGTTCACTACAAGTGGTTAGGTGACCTTTATCCCATAAATAGTTCCCAAGTGATTCGAGTGTCGTGTAAAAGGATGGTATTAGACTTGTTACCAAAGGGATTTAAGTTTCCATTAATTCTAGTTATGAAAACTCTATGTACCTTGTATTCGCATGCTTTCAAATACATGGTACCCTATGGTTCTCTTTTAATAAAACTTCTTTATTTTGAAATCATTAATCCTTTTAATAACCTTTTATTAGTCACTTAATGATTAGGAACCAAAAAATTCAGCTTGTTATGATAATTTATTTAGATTGTTAAGCATATCCATATATCAAACAATCAACATAAAATGAATAATCAAACAAGCATATATCAAACAACCACATGTGCATAACCATAGCCACTATATTGACAACACTCGTTGCCATCACAAGTGTTATCATTTGGTCTTTCCTAAGGGTTGAACGCAACAAAAAGACGAGATCTCCAAAGACCCCCACTTGAACTTGCATCCAAAAGCTTCAAGTCCTTCTCTTGTGTGTTCCTTTAGTGCTTCCATCTTGTGCATCTTCTTTTACAAAATTTATATCCTAATACAAATTTTCTAATAAAGGAAAACATACTTAATCTATCTATTACATCACAAATGAATGAATAAATAGATTACATCCAAACACAAGCACAAAGGAATAATTATTACAACCCATAAGAATGAAATCAACCAAACAAACATCCATTCAAAACCAAATCAACACAAGGTCAAGGCTAGGTTATGCACCAATATGAAACATCATACAAGAACCAAATAAACCCCCATATGACCCTAAATTTTCAGCCAACATAAACCATGAATTTAGGGTCTTTTGTCCAAACAAAAACATAATCAACTACTTGATATCTAACTTTCAAGGTTTAATCACTAGCATTTTAGATATAACCTTGAAATGTTGGGGATTTATTATCATCAACACAAAACAGCCCAAATATGATTGTTAAAGCCTCATAAAACCAATTTTACAAGAACACATGAAACTAGTCATCCATATATCCGGCTCTAGATGCCAATGTTGGGTTTGTTGGACCAAATCAAACTAGTTTAACCATTTAAACTTGAAAACGGGAGCGGATTAACATCAAATAAATATCATTTAAAATATGGTTCATTTTATGACAACAACAAACCCAAGAACACAAGGATCTTATATATGTGTGTGAACTAGCTATCACCAATAAATAACAACCCAAATAAGCAACACATACTACCTTCCAAAGGCTGCTGAAAAACGAGATATAGATGAAGAGAATGATGTTCTTGAGCAGCCAAAACACCAAGAAGAGGTGTCCTCAAGCTTCCATACCCACAAGCATCAAGAATACACCATTCTTGCTAGGATTTGAGCACCAAATCGGATCAAGAAAGCTACTTGAACCTTGTTCCAGCCGTAAACTATCAACAAAGCTGCTAGAGCTTTGTTCCAGCCGTGATATCTTTCTTCCAAAAGAAGATTGATGTTCTTGTGACCCTTTTGCATATGAGAGAGTGAGAGAGATCTGAAATGGAGAGTGTGTGTATTCTAGGAGAGCCAAAACTCAAGAGAACCAAAAGAAAACAAAAGGAGAGAGGGCTGCCCAAGGGGCGGCCGAACCCCTTCTCATTTTAGGGTTTTTCCGCCCAAAACCTTTTAATCTTTGTTAAACAAAAGTTTTTAATAAGTTATGTAATTACCCCTTTAATTATATAACTTATACACACACTCCTATTATTTGATGTTATTTAACCAAATTAAACAACATTACAAATAATATCCATTAACAAAATATCCATATAAGTTGTTCAATCTCATATGCAACTTATTTAGAAAACCCATTTTCTAAATTGGTGTATTTATTTAATTGCATGATCATATCATCAATTAAATATTAATTGGTGTTTGCTAAGCTTGTTATTGGGTATGACCCGACTTGGATCATAACGTACTAACCACATCAATGTTCTATGTGTCTTGGGCATAAAGAATCCAACAAAGGATTTGAGACAAAGTTAATGAAAGAGGATAAACTTTGAAATCCGGATGTCGGTCCCACCTCTGAAAAGTAGTTTACTTTTGCCCAAAAAGAAGTTTTCTTGGAAGTTGAGAAATCTTCCGAATGTTATTTGCTTCGGAAGTTCTGAAGAAAAAGCTTCCGAAGGCAAATTGGCTTCGGAAGATATTTCAAAGGTTTTTTGAGAATTTTGCTTCGGAAGAGAATTTACACTCAGAGATTTTTATTCTAAGGAGAATAAAAACTTCCGAAGATAAATTGCTTTCGGAAGAAACTTGTTATTTGAAAACATATAGAGTACTTAAGTTGATTTAAAGCTTAGGAAGATATTTTAGAAATTTCTTCCGAAGGTAAAATTACTAAAGCAATTATTTGTTTATTAAGACATAAATTTCTTCCGAAGGTAATTTTAAATCTTCCAAAGATATCAAGATTTTCAAAAATCTAAGAAAAGTCTTCTGAAAAGATTTTCTTCCAACGAAAACAAGGGCTTATGAAGGTGATAAAATAGACAACTTAGGACACACAGATTTTAGAAATAAATATGATTAAGTTTTAAGCAAACATATTCAAAGTTAATCATCCCAATAACTGATACAAGATATTTAAATCTCTGCTCATCAAAAGCTTTGGTGAACAGATTAGCATATTGTTCATTTGTGTTAACTTTGACTAGTTTGATTAATCCCTTTTCAAAGTTATCTCTGATCAAATGATACCTGATATTAATATGCTTTGTCCTTGAGTGCTGCACAGGATTCTCTGTGATTGAGATAGCATTGTTGTTGTCTATGTGGATGGGAGTCTCTTTAAAGTTGAATCCATAGTCCAGCATCTGATTTTGAATCCAAAGCACTTGAGCACAGCAGCTTGCAGCAGCAATGTAATTAGCCTCAGCAGTTGATGCAGACATACAGGATTGTTTCTTACATTGCCAAGAGACTACTCTTCCACCATGAAATTGACATCCCCTTGATGTAGACTTTGCAGTCATGTTGCAACCACCATAGTCACAATCTGTATAAGCATACAAATTAAAGTCAGAATTCTTTGAATACCCAAGGCCAAGTGATGAAGCACCTTTGAGATATCTTAAGATTCTTTTGACAGTGACCAGGTGTGACATCTTGGGGTTGGCTTGATATCTTACACAAATGCATGTAGCAAACATGATATCTGGCCTGCTAGCTGTGAGGTACATATGAGACCCAATCATTGCCCTATAGAGATGCTCATCAACACACTCCCCCTCAAGATCAGGTCTAAGGGAGTGATTTCTGGCTTTGGGTGTCTTAGGAACCTTACAATCAGTCATGTTAAACCTTTTATGTATGTCTTGTACATACTTTGACTGACTTATGAAGATGCCATTGTCAACTTGCTTCACTTGAATTCCTAGAAAGAAATTGAGTTCCCCTATGGCACTCATTTCAAACCTGTCCTTCATCAGCTTCTCAAAGTCTTTGCAGAGTTTTGGATTAGTTGACCCAAAGATAATGTCATCTACATATACTTGAACTAGCATTATGTCATTTCCTGTTTCTTTGATGAAGAGAGTTCCATCTATAGTACCCTTTTTGTAGCCATGTTGACAAAGATACTAAGATAGAGTCTCATACCACTTCCTTGGTGCTTGGTGCAGCCCACAAAGAGCTTTATCAAGCCTGCAGACATAATCAGGATGATCAGGATTTGCAAACCCAGGTGGTTGTCTAACATACACCTCTTCATCAATCACCCCATAAAGAAAAGCACACTTGACATCAAGTTGGTACACCTTGAAGTTCTTGGATGCAGCAAAAGCTAGGAATATCCTAACAGCTTCAAGTCTTGCTACAAGAGCAAAAACATCTGTGTAGTCAATTTCTTCTTCTTCAGTATTCCCTTGAACAACTAGTCTTGCCTTGTTTTTGATGACAAGTCCTCTATCATCCTTTTTGTTCCTAAAAACCCATTTGGTTCCTGTTGTAGTCTTCCCTTGAGGAATAGGACATAGGTTCCAAACCTTTTGCCTTTTGAATTGAAGTAAAACCTCTTACATAGCTTCAACCCAACATCCATCCTTTAGAGCTTCATCAATTTTCTTTGGCTCTATCTGGGACAAGAAACAAGAGTGAAGACAAACATTTGCTTCATGGGTTTGTCCTCTTGTTCTCACCCCTGAATCAACATCTCCAATGATGTTTCTGGTAGGATGAGACTTGTGTATCCTTAGCTGAGGGATCACAGCAAGTTGCTTAGACAGATCTAAATTTGAAAAATTCTGATCTGGCAAAGAAGATTCACCCTCCACATTAGCACACTTATCAAGATTGACTTGATCCAAGAGTGTGTGACATCATTGATGTTGTCTTCAATGCAGCGGTTATCAGCATCAAGAAATTCCTGATCACTTTCCTTGATGCTGATAACCGCTGCATTGAAGACAACATCAATGATGTCACACACTCTTGGATCACGTCAATCTTGATAAGTGTGCTGATGTGGAGGGTGAATCTTCTTTGCCAGATCAGAATTTTTCAAATTTAGATCTGTTTAAGCAACTTGTTGTGATCTTTCAGCTAAGGATCCACAAGTCTCACCCCACCACAAACATCATTGGAGATGTTGATTAAGGGGTGAGAACAAGAGGACAAACCCATGAAGCAAATGTTTGTCTTCACTCTTGTTTCTTGTCCCAGATAGAGCCAAAGAAAGTTGATGAAGCTCTAAAGGATGGACGTTGGGTTGAAGCTATGAAACAAGAGTTGCTTCAATTCAAAAGGCAAAAAGTTTGGAACCTTTGTCCTCTTTCTCATGGAAAGACTATCATTGGAACCAAATGGGTGTTTAGGAATAAGAAGGATGATAGAGGCATTATCATCAAGAAAAAGGCTAGACTAGTTGTTCAAGGATACACACAAGAAGAAGGGATTGACTACACTGATGTCTTTGCTCCAGTAGCAAGACTAGAAGCTGTTAGAATATTCCTGGCATTTGCTGCATCCAAGAACTTCAAGGTCTTTCAACTTGATGTGAAGTGTGCTTTCTGTATGGAGTGATTGATGAAAAGGTGTATGTCAAACAACCACCTGGTTTTGTAGACCCTGATCATCCTGATTATGTCTGCAAGCTTGACAAAGCTCTTTATGGGCTGCATCAGGCACCCAGGAAATGGTATGAAACATTGTCTGAGTATCTTTGCAAACATGGATACAGGAGAGGTAGTATAGATAGAACTCTCTTCATCAAAGGACAGGGAAATGACATATTGCTAGATCAAGTGTATGTAGATGACATCATCTTTGGTTCAACTAATCCAAAGCTCTGCAAAGACTTTGAGAAGCTAATGAAAGACAAATTTGAAATGAGTGCAATGGGAGAACTCAATTTCTTTCTGGGAATTCAAGTGAAGCAATTTGAAGATGGTATCTTCATAAGTCAGTCAAAGTATGTTCAGGACATACTCAAGAGGTTCAACATGACTGATTGTAAGATTGCTAAGACACCCATAGCCAGAAACCACTCCCTTGGACCTAATCTTGAGGGGGAGTGTGTAGATAAACACTTATACAGGGCTATGATTGGGTCTCTTATGTATCTTACTGCTAGCAGGCCTGATATCATGTTTGCTACATGCATTTGTGCAAGATATCAAGCCAACCCTAAGATGTCTCACCTTATCACTGTTAAGAGGATTCTAAGATACCTCAAAGATGCTTCAACACTTGGTTTATGGTATCCAAAGAATCATGACTTCAATCTATATGCTTATAAAGATAGTGATTATGGTGGTTGCAATATGACTGCAAAGTCTACATCTGGGGGATGTTAATTTCTTGGTGGAAGGGTTGTCTCATGGCAATGCAAGAAACAATCCTGTGTGTCTGCATCAACTGCTGAGGCTGAATACATTGCTGATGCAAGTTGCTGTGCTCAAGTGCTTTGGATTCAAAATCAGATGTTGGATTATGGATTTAACTTCAAGGAGACTCCTATTCACATATAAAACAATAGTGCTATCTCTATCACTGAGAACCCTGTGCAGCACTTAAGGACCAAACACATCAATCTCAGGTATCATTTAATAAGAGATAACTATGAAAAGGGATTAATTAAACTAGTCAAAGTTCATACAGATGAACAATATGCTGACCTGTTTACAAAAACTTTTGATGAACAGAGATTTAAATATCTACTATCAGCTATTGGGATGATTAACTTTGAGTAGATTTTTCTTAAAAAAAAACTAATTCTACTTATTTCTTAAAATATGTGTGTCCTAAGTTGTCTAGTTCATCACTTTCATAAGCTCATGTTTTTCTTTGGATAAAAAATCCTTTTTGAAGATTTTCCTTAGATTCTTGAAAATTTTCTGATCCTTCGGAAGATATATTTTTTTCTTCGGAAAAAAATCATGTCTTCAAAATATATAACTGTCTAAGAAATTTTACCTTCGGAAGATGTTTCAATCTATCTTCTGAAGCTTAAATACTTGTCTCAGACACTTATTTGTTTTCAAGGACTTTTTCCTTCCGAAGCAATATTAACTCTCGGAAGCTTTGTTGTTTTAAAAAGCATTTAAGTTTTTATTTCTCTTCCGAAGCAAAATTTTCAAGATTCTCAGGAAATTCTGCCGAAGTCATTTTAGCTTCGGAAGCTTTTTCATTAAAACTTCCGAAGATAATTTACCTTCGGAAGCTTTTCGAATTCCAAGAAAACTACTTTTTAAGCAAAAGTAAACTACTTTTTCAGAGGTGGGACCGACATTCGGATTTCAAAGTTTATCCTCTTTCATTAACTTTGGTTCAAATCCTTTTCACATAGATACCCAACAGTTCCCCCCCTCTCTCACTATCTTCTTCAATTCTACTATTCCTCAAACCTAATTCCCAAACCGCCTTTGCTTTTCATCTTTCTTCATCCTTAAGCTTCTCAAATGGCCAACCTTAACCGCAGAAAAAACCCAGATTTCTCCATGCAACTTCACAGGCAACACAACCAGGTTGCTCTGTTAAGCTCTGAGAAAGATGATAGTTTCTCAAAGATTTCCTGTTTCTTAGCTTTATCAAATTACTTCACCTCCCTAACCATTGATCCTACTCTCTATGAGGATCATCTGCTTGAATTTTGGAAGACCTGCCAAGAGGTCATCATGGATGGGGAGAAGGCACTGTCTGCCACAGTGCAAGGAAGGACAATCTTCATCACTTCGGCCATCATCACACTCACTTGCAGCTGGATGATGAAGAAGGTGAGTTGTCATTCCCAAAGGAAGTTGTCAACCATTCCTTTGAGCAGATGGGCTATGAAGGAGATTTCTCTGTAAAGACCTTCAGGAAAGGGAAGGTCTCATCCCAATGGAAATACCTACTCCATGTGGTTATCCACAGCTTGTCAAACAAACATGGAGGGTGGGACCAGATTCCTAAGGATCTCTCCTTCATAGTGCATGGAATGGTTCAAGGGGTCAAGTTCAGGTACTCTCAATTTGTCTATACAAATTTGCTTGCTAACTTGGACTCCTTAGAGTATTATATGTTTCCTAGATATGTTCAACACATTATCAACTGTGAACTGGGCTCATAGTTGAGGGAAACAGATAATATTCTTAAATTGGGACAGATGAAGCCTGGCATCTTTAAAATCATGAAGAAGCCAACTGTAGGCTTCTCAGGGGTAGAAACAGCCCTTGTCCCCAAAATTTTAGAGCTCATTGCTCAAGGTGACAACCTAGCAACACAAGCTAGTGTTGAACCCACACCTTCTACGAAAGGCCACAAGTAATCCTCACCTACCAAAGAAAATCCAAACGAACCCCTGCTCAAGCTATTGAGTCTGTGCAGGTCCCCATATACTCACCTATACAGGAGGAAGTGGACACTAGAGCTCCCACTTCCCCTGAGGAGCAAGACACTCCCATCTCTTCAATAATCAGGGCTGAGATTCCTCATGCTCACCCTGATGAGCTCACAAGCCTAACTACCTTAAGCCTTCACTCTGAGTCTCAACACTCAAGTGAACAACCTTCAGGGGACAGTTACCATCCCCAGCCTTTAGATCTAAATCAACCTATTCCCAACCTTTCATTCTATACTGATGAATACTTAGGTTTCAGTGGGTACCATGAGTCTCTCTTTTCTGCCCCTACTCAAAGAGAGATGAGTACTCCTGAGTCTCCTTAGTCTAGCCCACATCAATCACCTATAACTGAGGTGGATACTTCTTAACTTGTTCAGGATATCCATATGGAAGAGGCTCTCACTTTTGCAAGTGATTACATTATTAAGACCTCAACCATGGCAACTCAGCCCATTGACATCTCAACTAAGAATGTCAATGAGCAGAGGAAATCCAGCACCCAAGAACCTAAAGCTGGTGGTGAGAGAGAGGACTTTAGTCCAATCATCTCATCCCCCAATGATTCTTCTGATGAAGAAGAGGGGAATCTGAGACTAAAGGTGCAAAAAATGTGAAAAACATGCTCCTATTTAGTCTCTAAGGTTAGTCACCTTGAATCTCAGGTGACTACCCTTCATAACAAGGTCAATGATCAGCAACTTGAGATATCTTATCTTAGGGAAAAACTAGCTGGGAGACCTTTAAGAAGAGTTCAACCAGGAACACAAGAACCTGTGAATGTGGTTGACCTAACCTCTAGCTCACCTATGCAAGAGGGTGATGCTACCAAAAAGGGGGAGAAAGTCATTACAGACACATAACCTGGGAGTTCTTCAGAGAGTATGGACATTGAGGACTCACCATCCTCACTTGCAATTATGCATACTCAGCAACTTCCTCAAGTTCACATTAATGTGGACTCTATAGACTCTATCATCAGGAGTCTCTTTGAGGAAGGTATACCAAGGGCTATGTCATCCCCACCTCAAGGAACTTCAAACTACATCATTGGGTGGAGGTATGATGCTAATAGAAGAGCCCTTATTCTTCACAGAGTTCAAGAGCAACAAGAAGTATTTGATTTTCAAACCTTGAACTACTATGAAGGTCTTGATCTGTCAACATGCCACTTGTCAATCCAAGCAAATCAAGACAACCCTTTTTAAATCTTTTTTTATTATTGAACTTTAATCCAGAAATTTCTAATATATTATTTTATTAAAACAAAAATTGTTTTGTTCATTAAAAATAATTCTTAAATTGTTTATTATTTTTCCAAACCTAAAAAATTATAATTTCATATTTCGTTATTTTTTTAAAGATATAAAATCAATAATCCATTAATAAGTTTTAAATTTGATAAAAATTATTTAAAATCAAATATAAATAACTTCAATTTATTTTAAACTAATATTTTGTAAATCACTTAATTAGTTAGTTATTCAAATAATTATTTTTGATCAAAGTATTAACTAATTAATTATTAAAATTAATTATTTTTCCAACAATATCAAACCGTATTTTGTTCCATCACTTTAAAATAAACATTTTAATAATATTAAATTATTTTATTTTTTTATTATTAATTATTACTTTCAAATCCAATATCTTAATCAAACTATTCCATAATAAAATCAAGGATATTATTTTAAATTATTTGTTAAACCTTAAATCTCAATATTAACCTAACTCTATATCTAGTCTTTTGTCTTTTGTGACAACCCTAAAGCCAAGGTTAGGTAAATAAATGTTTTACGAATTACTATAAATGGATAGTATATACTTATATATCTTATTAGAGATTGTTAAGGTGATTTTATGTGATTAACCTTATATGAACTTTTCATGCTTTATTAAATATGGATGGTGGTACGTGAACATGCATGCATGCATGCATAAGTGTTTATGTGTGCATGTATGCAACTCTTGTGAACCTTGTGATTATCGAACCATAAGTATTTGAGTTATAAAATTATAGGATTATGTGATTAGTTACTTGAATGATAGATGTTTTTATCTATATGTAATGAATTATGATTTGAAACTTAATCAAACACTACTAAACAAGTTAACATCTAGATACTTATGTTAAAAACCAAAACCAAACTAATGCTAAACAGTTAAACACTAACTAGAGCACCCACTTAGCACTAGTATTGGTTCATTAAGACAATAACTAACCTAGATTAGTAACTAATCATCTAACTAAACTAAACTTAACCACTAAGAGTATCTTTAGCACCATAAATCGACACCTAGAAAACCATATACTAATCACTCTCTAAACCATGCCACCTAGCACGTAAATGGCCACCTAATAAGTCTAAAACGACCACCTCATCAAGCCTAGTTATAGATAATGATGATCTTCCACTCCCCTTGAACAATCGTGTAACACCCGGAAAATTTTATTTGAAGCTGAAGAAAGAAGAAAAGAAATAAAGTCCAAAGTCGAGGGACCAAACTTGCCAAAACGGGAAGAAACTTTGATGAGTGGGAGTATAAAAGGGGGTGGGCAGCCCACACCCACCCCATTCTTGCAAAACGCAGTCAAAGAAGAGAAGAGAAGGAGAAAAGAGGAGAAAAGCTTGGTTCGGGTGGATTCGAGTGTGAAAATCGAGGTGTAGCGGGTCAAATCGAAGCTCTACTCGACGGGATCATTTGTGTGAGTTCTAGGACCCCTCTTTTACACGTTTTCAACTGATTTTTGGGCTGGAACACATCTAAAACCCGTTTTTGAAAAAGTTAGGTGTTGACCCGTTTTTATGCATATGTGTATGTGTTTGATGCGTTTGGGGTTGGGTTTTGGGCTTGTGTATGCATGAATGATGTTGTGGTAGGTGTTTCTAAGGTTTAGGATGGTTGATTTGGGCTAAAATCGAGTTTGGAAGAGATTGGAGGCCAAAAGGGGCAGTTTGCGTTCGGCTAATCTGCATTCTGCATCAGCTAGGGCTATGCGACCGACTAGAGTGCGATTGGAGGCCATACGGCTGATTGGCGTGCGACTGAGGTCCATACGCATGATGGTCATGCGACTGAAGTTCATGTGCCTGTAAGGCATGCGATTGAAGGATTGTGCGACTGGGGTTCATTCACATGAAGGTTATGTGACTGAGGTCCATGCGCCCGGAGCCCATGCGACTGAGGTTCATTCGCACGAAGAGTATGCGACTAAAGCCCATGCGCCTGAAGTCATGCGACTGAAGGCCATACGCATGAAAGCTATGCAACTGAGAGTCCATACGCATAGATGTCAATTCGCATAGGGTCCATTCGCATGATGTCCATTCGCCTAAGTGTTCAGTCCCCCTGGGAGGCCATGCGACTGAAGGGTGTCCATACGCCCAAGTAGGGCTTATACTCCCGAAGGAACAACGGTTTATCTTATGACTTTCGAGGGAAAGTGCAGTTGTGGGTTTTGACTCGGGAGGTTCTCGGAGGTTTGGGTAAGTTGACTTTCGAGGTCATAGACGTTATGTCGGGCATGTGTGTGATGTTAATGATGTGATGTATGATTGATGCGTGTGTATGATGGTACGTATGTATGATGATGCCCTGTATGGTGATGTGTGTATGTTTATGTTTATATTCCTGTTATGTATATGTATCTTTCCGTGGCTTTGCGTCAAGCGTTAATAAATGTAATGAAAGTATTATGTAAGGTAAAGTGGAAGATAATGAAAAGAGGAATATGATGAATGCATGCATCATTAATGAACGAATGAAAACGTGAAAGGCTTGGAAGCGAAGTGTACCCGAAGTGCACGGCTCTAAATGTCTTAAGCTCACCCGCGTGTGGTTCAGCTAATCCTTGAGGGTGCACACAGGGGTTCCAGTCTTTGTGACTGACCATCGATGTGGTACATGGTGTAAAGTTGTTACCCGCGCTATGCATAATGTTGGGGGTGTAGTATGTATCGGTTACCCGAGTTATGCATATCGTTGGGGGTGTAGTATGACATAGTTACCCATAATGTTGGGGGTTTAGTAGGTAATAGTTACCCGCGCTATGCATAATGTTGGGGGTGTAGTATGTATCAGTTACCCAAGTTATGCATATCATTGGGGGTGTAGTATGTCATAGTTACCCATATCGTTCGGGGTGAAGAATACAGTTGGGATCTTTGTCGCTTACCCCGGTGATGGTGCCATGCTATGTGCAGCGTGGAAGCCATTTATGAACTTCGGCCCAGTAGCCATATAGTTGGGGCATAGCTGTTGACGCTGATCCAGAACGTGATGAAATAACCGATGTAATGGTCCTGAACCTTACCTTAGGTATTGTGACCATGAGGTGCTGTGCACCGTTATAGAAGGTCTATGATAGGCCTAGGTCTAGTACCATGAACAGAAGGGTAAAGTTTATGGTTTGATGGAAAGAAAAGATGCAATAATAAATGAACGAATGAAAGTAAGAACGTATGAACGAATGGAAGTTAATTTAATGAATGATGAAGATGATAATGAAATTATCTATGTGTACGTATGATGTGTGATCGCATAAAAGTATAGAATGGTTTTAAGGAAGAAAAGTATGTTTTATTATAAAACTAGAACTCACTCAGCAACGCTGACTTTGGTGTGTTTCTAGTTGGCAGGTATGTTGCTGAGGATGGCACGGGGCTGCTACTCAGCTTATTTTGGATGGCATCCAATGTTATAATGATTTTGTAATGAAATGTAAAATGATATTGTGTAATGAACGGTTGTATTATTTTACCAAAGTATTTATTATTAAATGAAATGTTTGTTTTAATGTTTCCGCTGCAACGTTTTATGAAAGTTAAATGTAATTATATGTTTTATGTGCGATGAGAAACCAACTGTAAGCGTCCCGGGAACGGGGCCTTACAAGTTGGTATCAGAGCCAAAGTTTAAGTGAAATGGGTAAATTTCAAAATAAACCTTAACTTAAACTGAGAATGGGACGGAATGGGAATGGGATGCCAATTTGAGTAGTTGTGTGCCATCAGGTATTTTTTTCGTAATGTTTACTGGTATTATGTGCGCATGTTATGTGGCTTATGTGTTGTATGTAGATTTAGATACTGATGTAGTCAGGATAGGTAATGCTCGGGGTATGAAGAGTAAAGTAAGTGGCTAATCACAACTAGCCGCTGTAATTAGAGACTTACTATACTTGACATAAACTGAGCTATTCCTTGAATGACCATGTTAGTGTTTGAATCTTTCAGTGTGTTTAAAGAATGGCCGGTGCTAGATCTTCGAAAGCTTCTCGTGGTGGAGGTGGTGGTGGACGTGGTGCTGAACCACGAGTCACAAGAGGAAGGCCTAGGGCTGAAGAGGTGGCTCATGAAGAACCCTAGACCCCTCATCTGGAGGGCGGTGATAAGAGTGCTAATCTGAGGGCCTCGATGAGAAAGGCGGTCGTGGAGGAAGTGCATCAGGTCATACAGACGATCCTACCGTCTGTGGTAACCGAAGTGATTAAGGCTGTAAAGGAAGGAGAGAGGAAAGAGAGGAACATGTCCTTGGGGAGGACGGGAGCAACCGGAGCCTGAAACGGTTCTCTCTGATGATGAAGAAGAGGAGGAAGAAGAGCCTGCGCCAGAGGCGGCACAAGGCTGTAGTTATGGGGCGTTTCAACGATGCAAGCCCCCTACTTTTGATGGCAATCGCACTGCTGCTGCTCACCGATGGGTGAGGGAAATGGTAGCTATTTTAAATATCAGCGAGTGCCGAGAAGATTAGAAAGTAAAATTTGCTACCCACTCTTTTGTGGACTCAGCTTTGTGCTGGTGGGACAACATAGTCCAAGTTGAGGGCACTCGAGCTATTGGAAGGATGAGATGGTCAGAGCTGAAAAGGCTGGTGATTGAGGAGTTATGTCCTCACCGTGAGATGGATAAAGTTGAAAAAGAGTTCTTGAAGCTGGAGGCGGGAACAATGACGCATCAGCAGTACACTACCAAGTTCAACGAAATGGCACGGCTGGTGCCGGATCAGGTGACACCTCTCTCACGAAAGATCAAAAGGTATATTCATGGCTTGCCAACGGACATCCGTAGGCACATGATTGTTGCCCGACCGAGCACGTTTAGGTCGGCGGTTGATTTGGCGGGGAGATTATACAATGAAAGATCGGTGGTGGTGACGGAAGTTAGCAAGAAAAGAGATGGTGATCGGGATTGGAATGGAAAGCGAGTGGGACGTTGCGGAGCCGTTCCAAGTAACAAAGGTGCACGGGTGGATGACCAGCGTGCGGTCATACCTGATGCGGGGTCAGAAAGGTGTGACAAGTGTAGACACAAGCACCTCGGGGAATGTAGATTGGGGACAAATGTCTGTTTCCGTTGTGGAAGGACCGGACATGTGGCAAAGAACTGCGGTATGGGGAGGTGTTATTCTTGTGGTGAGGAAGGTCACATGAGCAGTGATTGCAAGAAGCCGAGGGCGGAAGGTTCGGGAGTGAAGAAGATCGGCGGAAGCTAGGACGGACCCCGAAGTTGTGTCAGGTACGTTTCTAGTAAATCCACCTTTAGCTTTTGTGTTGTTCGATTCTGGCGCTAGTAAAAGTTTTATTCCTGCCACTATCATTGCTACGTTGCCTGTTAGTAATAAGAATATAGATACGCCCTTTGATTTGGTTCTCGGGAGGGATTGGTTAGCGGACTTTGAGACGAACATTGTGTGTCACAGGAAAATGATACGGTGGACAGCGCCTGACAAGGTCACGGTGACGGTTTAAGGTGATCGAGGCTACGACGGAGAAGCTCGAAAGGATCAAAGCCTTGATAAAGGTAGCCAAAGATAGACAAGAAGTCGTGTGTGGATAAACGACGTAGACCGATTGAACTCCAGGTGGGAGACTGGAGAAGAGATGAGATAATATTGCCGCGATGGTTTAAGGAATAACATGTTTCGGGGACGAAACCTATATAAGGGGGTGGACTTGTACCACCCGGAAAATTTTCTTCGAAGCCGACGAAAGAAGAAAATAAATAAAGTCCAAAGTCGAGGGACCAAACTTGCCAAAACGGGAAGAAACTTCGATGAGTGGGAGTATAAAAGGGGGAGGGCAGCCCACACCCTCCCCATTCTTGCAAAACTCAGCCAAAGAAGAGAAGAGAAGGAGAAAAGAGGAGAAAAGCTTGGTTCGGGTGGATTCGAGCGTGGAAATCGAAGTGTAGCGGGTCAAATCGAAGCTCTACTCGACGGGATCGTTTGTATGAGTTCTAGGACCCCTCTTTTACACGTTTTTAACTGATTTTGGGGCTGGAACACATCTAAAACCCGTTTTTGAAAAAGTTGGGTGTTGACCCGTTTTTATGCATATGTGTATGTGTTTGATGCGTTTGGGGTTGGGTTTTGGGCTTGTGTATGCATGAATGATGTTGTGGTAGGTGTTTATAAGGTTTAGGATGGTTGATTTGGGCTAAAATCGAGTTTGGAAGAGCTTGGAGGCCGAAAGGGGCAGTTTGCGTTCGGCTGAACTGCATTCTGCATCAGCTAGGGCTACGCGACCGACTGGAGGCCATACGGCTGATTGGCGTGTGACTGAGGTCCATGCGCACGATTGCCATGCGACTGAGGTCCATACGCATGATGGTCCTGCGACTGAAGTTCATGTGCCTGTAAGGCATGCGATTGAAGGATTGTGCGACTGAGGTTCATTTGCACGAAGGTTATGCGACTGAGGTCCATGAGCCTGGAGGCCATGCAACTGAGGTTCATTCGCACAAAGAGTATGCGACTGAAGCCCATGCGCCTGAAGTCATGCGACTGAAGGCCATACGCATGAAGGCGATGCGACTGAGAGTCCATACGCATAGATGTCCATTCGTATAGGGTCCTTTCGCATGATGTCCATTCGCCTCAGTGTTCAGTCGCCTGGGAAACCATGCGACTGAAGGGTGTCCATACGCCCAAGTAGGGCTTATACGCCCGAAGGAACAACGGTTTATCTTATGACTTTCGAGGGAAAGTGCAGTTGTGGGTTTTGACTCGGGAGGTTCTCGGAGGTTTGTGTAAGTTGACTTTCGAGGTCATAGACGTTATGTCGGGCATGTGTGTGATGTTAATGATGTGATGTATGATTGATGCGTGTGTATGATGGTACGTATGTATGATGATGCCCTGTATGGTGATGTGTGTATGTTTATGTTTATATTCCTGTTATGTATATGTATCTTTCCGTGGCTTTGCGTCGAGCGTTAATGAATGTAATGAAAGTATTATGTAATGTAAAGTGGAAGATAATGAAAAGAGGAATATGATGAATGAATGCATCATTAATGAACGAATGAAAACGTGAAAGGCTTGCAAGCGAAGTGTACCGAAGTGCACGGCTCTAAATGTCTTAAGCTCAACCGCGTGTGGTTCAGCTAATCCTTGAGGGTGCACGCAGGGGTTCCAGTCTTTGTGACTGACCATCGGTGTGGTACATGTTGTAAAGTTGTTACCCGCGCTATGCATAATGTTGGGGGTGTAGTATGTATCGGTTACCCGAGTTATGCATATCGTTGGGGGTGTAGTATGACATAGTTATCCATAATGTTGGGGATGTAGTAGGTAATAGTTACCCGCGCTATGCATAATGTTGGGGGTGTAGTATGTATCGGTTACCCAAATTATGCATATCGTTGGGGGTGTAGTATGTCATAGTTACCCATATCGTTGAGGGTGAAGAATACAGTTGGGATCTTTGTCGCTTACCCCGGTGCTGGTGCCATGCTATGTGCAGTGTGGAAGTCATTTATGAACTTCGGCCCAGTAGCCATATAGTTGGGGCATAGTTGTTGACACTAATCCAGAACGTGTTGTAATAACCGATGTAATGATCCTGAACCTTACCTTAGGTACTGTGACCATGAGGTGCTGTGCACCGTTATAGAAGGTCTATGATAGGCCTAGGTCCAGTACCATGAACAGAAGGGTAAAGTTTATGGTTTGATGGAAAGAAAAGATGTAATAATAAACGAACAAATGAAAGTAAGAACGTATGAACAAATGGAAGTTAATTTAATGAATGATGAAGATGATAATGAAATTATCTATGTGTACGTATGATGTGTGATCGCATAAAAGTATAGAATGGTTTTAAGGAAGAAAAGTATGTTTTATTATAAAACTAGAACTCACTCAGCAACGCTGACTTTGGTGTGTTTCCAGTTGGTAGGTATGTTGCTGAGGATTGCACGGGGCGGCTACTCAGCTTATTTTCGATGGCATCCAATGTTATAATGCTTTTGTAATGAAATGTAAAATTATATTGTGTAATGAACGGTTGTATTATTTTGCAAAAGTATTTATTATTAAATGAAATGTTTGTTTTAATGTTTCTGCTGCAACGTTTTATGAAAGTTAAATGTAATTATATGTTTTATGTGCGATGAGAAACCAACTGTAAGCGTCTCGGGAATGGGGCCTTAGAACTCGGCCAATGGAACCTCCACAACCACTAATCTTTTCAACCGCAAACTACCACAACCGCCACCATAATCTTTCTCGGCTCTCTCTTTCTCTCGGTCCTCAAATCACTCAACCAACATCAACCAATCTCCGTCATCAAAGGCATCATCTACTTAACATCAAATCTTCTTCAACTAGTTTGTGACCAATCCTTTAAGCTCGAGAACCACCACACCAAGTGGGTCATCAAGGATCTAAGCAAGCAACTCCCTAAGCTCAAAGTCTATAACTAACAAGTTTAAGAAGTTGTATATGTGTTTAACTAACACTTATAACCAACCCTTTAAGTTAAACCATTAAGGTTATTTACAAAACCTCATGAACACTTGATTTTTCATTAAAATTTGTAAGATTTAAAAAAAGAAAATTTGAGAATTTTATAAAAACCAAGGATTTAAACAAAAATAAAAGATTTAAAGGGTTGAAACATGTGTTATTCATGATAAATTAGATTAAATACTTATATGACTGTGATTGTGGGAATAAAATTTAGAAATTTGTTAGAAAATATTGGAAATAATAATCTGAAAATATGGGATAATTATATAGAATATATTAATTTATATAATTAATTCAAGAAAATAGAAGAAAATTTTAAAAACAGAAGATCGGGACTTAATAAAAATCTGGAAAATTTATATGATGACCCTTATATTTTATTGAAATTGAATAATACATTTCGTGAACTAATTCACAAGTATGACAAAGTTTCATATTTTAGAATAGTTAACAAGAAGATAATTGAAAGTACTAGTAAAACAGTAGGTTAAATCATGAAAATTTTACATAGATTATGATATACAAAATGGGACACTTTGTATAATATTCAGAATTTTTAGAGATACTAAGATATTTCTGTCATTTATTATAAAACTTGCAAAAATTCTAAGAAATTACCTGTAATGAGATGTTGACTAAAATTTTTATGGGATAATTTAGACTTTGGTACATTAATGCTTGTAAAATTTAGTAATTTTTGGAAAATCGTATATAGTTTTTAGAAATTTTGACTTAATTAATGATATAAATGCTAAAAGTTTTAAAGAAATAAGATTTATTTCTAACAAATAATTAATTTATAGGAAATGTTTGAGTTGTTGCTGGAAATAAGATGAGTAACATGGCCTTTTTTACTTACAAATTTTTGAGGAAAACATCACACTATTTGTTATTGAAAATGATGTAAAATTTGAAAGTTTTGATATATTACTGTCATATTAACACAACCATTAATTCGGATGAGAAACCGTCAAAATAATATAGGTAGCGCTACTTAGGAGTATGTCAACCTGCATCTGTCGGATGAGGGTTGTGGTGTTATATTATTTGATTATGTGATTTGAATGTGACAGTTATAAATCACTTGACATGTAAGTAGGTTTGCTTGTGAGTTTAATTGTATTGCATCAATTAAAATGAATTATGTTATTGAATAAACCTATGTCTTACCAACTTTATGTTACCTATTTGAGTATGCTTTTTCAGGTAATCATAATGTATTATAATTTCGAGTACACGTTCAACATGTTTAGTGATTTGCACGGCTATATAGGAAAGCTGTGCATATGGGTGGTTATTGATCTATCTGACTTCAGCCTTTTCGTGGATGTTCACGTCCACTACTAGCTGAAGAATGAATGAAATATTAAAGACGTGTTCTTTAAATTAGGGTTACTAATGTAAAAATCTAATTATTAGACTAAATTTTGTATAAATGTAATCCTACGAATATATGCTTAATGAAAAATTTTGTTTAGTTTATTGTTGTGATTTCATGCTAATATAATCAATGTGTTTTGAACAAAAAAATCACACCTAAGAACTTCACGCTTCTGTCGAGATGTGACAGATTGGTATCAGATCCATTGGTATCAGAGCCATTGGTTAAGAATTAGGTATTATTAAATGCATAGACTATAATATGATAACAATTTTTAGTATGATTAAAATATATGTTTTTTCTTTCCATGACTTTATTTGAACATGTCTATGCTTATACAATAGTGAAATTTTTATGAGATTTATATGACTAATGTGTGAATTTGAGATTTTGTGAACTTATTTGACTAGTGCTTGAACTAGTGATAGTACAAATTGAAATTTTGTAAGAATTTTTGCAGTATGAGTAATGATAAATATGATAGCTACTATAATGAATTTGATCCTTCGGATCATACTAACCATAAAAAAACAACACCAGAAATAGAGCCTCAGGATGATATAGAAGTATCCCAACCTGAGGTTAGGACCAACATCAAGCCAAAGTTTTTCATCCGACGTGCACCAGTAACCCTCAGGGGCTATACAAATCAAGACCCCTAGGAAAAGTGTACGACGTGGGAAGAAGTTTCTGATTAAGAAAGTTCAGGAGCCAGAAAATGGAAGTCCAAAAATCCTTCCCTCAACATAAGGCCTAACACCCATTTTGCAACCCGATGCCTCTAAAATTAAAGAAAGAGGATCCAAGAGACAAGGGTTGGAAGAATATTAGATAGAAACAACCAACCAAATTCTTAAGAAAGTTAAGAAGATACAACGGGAAATCCAGATGATCCAAACATATATCCAAGAGATAAAGGAAGAAAGCCAAAGTACCGTCACTAAGATATGGAATTGGATTTTGAGAAATTAGGATTATAGGAAACCCTAATTTATTATGTGACTGTTTTAGAATATAAAGAATAAGAATGTAATAAAATACTTTTTATGATTATAAAATCTTATACTATTAGTTGAATGAAATTTTTGTGTGATATTAGTATAATTGATATATAGTTAAATATGTCGCCAAGAAGAGATACTCAACCTGTACGAAGAACAAGACGTGTTGGATGACCAAGAACAAGATTAGAAGAAGAAACTCCGCCAGAGAATACCACTTGTAACACCCGGAAATTTCCCTTGAAGCCGACGAAAGAAGAAAAAGAAATAAAGTCCGAAGCCGAGGGACCAAACCCGCCAACGAGAGAAACTTTTATGCACGGGAGTGTAAAAGGGAGGAGACACTCCCATTCTCCCCATTTTCAGCAAGAGAGGAGAAGAGAAGAGAAGGAGAAAAGAGGAGAAAAGTTGGTTCGGGTGGATTCAAGCGTGGAATTTGACGTGGAGCGAGTCAAATCGAAGCCCTACTCAACGGGATCGTTAAGGTGAGTTCTAGGACCCCTCTTTTACACGTTTTCAACTGATTTTGGGGCTGGAACACGTCCAAAAACCTATTTTCGAGTTTTTGGGTGAAGACCCGTTTTGATGTACGTATGTATGTGTATGATGCGTTTGAGGCTTGATTTCTTGCTTGGTTATGCTTGTATGAGGTCATGGTATGTTTCCCTAACCTTTAGAAGGGTTGATTTAAGCTTAAAAGAGGTTTGGAAGGGGTTGGAGGTCGAAAACCCGCGGCTGTAGGTGACCTAACTGCACTCTGCACCAGCTAGGGCTAGACGACCGACTGGAGGGCGACTGGAGGCCATTCGGCCGATTGAAGTGCGACTGAGGTCCATACGCACGTTTGCTATGCGACTGAGGTCCATACGCATGATGGTCATGCGATTGGAGTTCATGTGCTTGGGAGTCATGCGATTGAGAGATGGTGCGACTGAGGTTCATTCGCACGGAGGTTATGCGACTGAAGTCCATGCGCCTGGAGGCCATGCGACTGAGGTTCATTCGCATGAAGAGTATGCGACTGAAGCCCATACGCCTGAAGTCATGCGACTGAAGGCCATACGCATGAAAGTTATGCGACTGGGAGTCCATTCGCATAGAGGTCCATTCGCCCATAGTCCATTCGCATAGGGTCCATTCGCATAGATGCCCATTCGCCTAAGTGTTCAGAGATGATAGCCGAGATGAGATTCCTCGACGATGTGATAGGCATGGACGGTATAAGGTGACGCAGGATGATGAGATTAGGAGGATGATGTTGATGGAGATGATAATGATATGTATGATGTTATGCGTTATGTTAGGCACGGCGGTGCGTGTGATGCATAGTATGTATGATGTGCGTGATGTGATGTATGATCGATGCGTATGTATGATGATGCTGTATGTTTATGTTTATGTTATGTTCCTTGCTATGTATGTTTATCTTTCTATGGCTTTGCGTTGAGCGTTAATGAATGAAATGAAAGTATTATGTAACGTAAAGTGGAAGATAAAGAAAAGAGGAACATAATGAATGAATGCATGCATTAATGAATGAAATCGTGAGAGGCTTGTAAGTGAAGTGTAGTGAAGTGCACGGCTCTAATGCCTTAAGCTCAACCGTGAGAGGTTCAGCCAGTCTATAGTGTGCTCGCAAGGGTTCCAGTCTTTGTGGCTGACCTTCGATGATGTACCTATTTCGATGGGGGTGATGTACCCATGTTGATGGGGTTGATGTACCCATGTTGATGGGGGTGATGTACCCATGTTGATGGGGGTGATGTACGCATGTTGATGGGGGTGATGTACCCACATCGGTGGGGGTGTAGTACCCATAATGTTGGGGGTGTAATGTATGATGGTTACCCGGGTTACACATAACTCCGGGGGTGTAGCGTGAAGCCATGCATATGTATGAGGTGAGCAACCCGGTCGTTGCAAAAGACTCGAGTACGTGCTATCGTGATGTTGCCTTGGGGTGAGCAACCTTGTTGTTGCAAAACACTCGGATAGTTCGCTATCATTAATATGGGCAATGAGGTGAGCAACCCTAGGGGTGCAAAAGACTCGGATAGCGTGTAATCATTGAGATTGCTATTGAGGTGAGCGACTTTGTGTTGCAACAACCTCGGATGGAGTTCAATCCCTGTGATTGACTCATGTGAGATCTTTGTCGTGTATCCCGGTGTTGTGTCAGTCTTCGGACATGAGTCGGGGACTTGTGAGCAGGTCCCGGCACATCATCAGCTTACGAGCATGAGTCGGGGATATTGCATGAGACAAGATTCGAGTAATGTAGGGTAATGAGTAAAGTAATGAAGGAAAGAATGAATGTATGTAATGGACGTTAATGAATGATCCTAATAAGGAATGAAATGGGGTCCTTGTCATTCGACCTCAGTAATCGTGGCTGTGTGCCATGAAGAGGGTAAAGTCTGACAGGATCTAGAAAGAAGTGAAAGATAATGATGTGTGATAAATGATGAATGTAACGAACGTAATGACGAAGATAATAATGATATTATCTGTATGTACGTATGATGTGTGAACGCATGTATGTAACGGATGTTTTTATAAAGAAAGTAAAGAACGGTTTTATGAAAGGAAAGTAAGTATTATTTTAAAACTAGAACTCACTCAGCAACGCTGACTTTGATGTGTTTCCAGTTGGCAGGTATGTTGCTGAGGATGGCACAGGGCGGCTACTCAGCGTATTTTGGATGTCATCTTTATGTTAAATGCTTTTGTAATAAATTTAACATGATATTGATAAAGGAACGATTGTACTAAGGTGCAAAAGCATTTTGATGGAATGAAATTATGTTTTTAATGTTTCCGCTGCAACTATTTAAGAAAGGAAAAATGTAATTATATGTTTTGAGTGCGATGAATGACCAACTGTACGCGTCCCGGGAACGGGGCCTTACACCACTGCAAATAAAAATGAAAGAATTTTTCAAATAGTGACCCATCAATTGGAAGCAGCGATACCTACGCTAGTAGCTCAACTCCAACAGAACCTTAACATTGGAGGTGTACCACCTAGAAATGAAGAACCAGGAAACACTAATGAAATAGAACACCATGAGGAAGGATTTATAGACAGAGCTAAAAAGGGATGTTCTTATAAGACTTTTATGTCTTGTAAACCCCAAGACTTTAATGTAAAAGGAGGAGCGGTACAAGCGTTACGTTGGTTAGAAGAAATGGAGTCAGTATTAGATATCAGTGAGTGTGCTGATAATTACAAGACCATGTTTGCTTCACATTCACTGAAGGGAGAAGCACATGATGTGTAACATCCTGTATTTTGACGTTAGCGACGTTATTTCTTGAAAGGACCATTAGGGTCAATTAAGAAACTCATGGGTTACCTATGACTATTCTCTTAATTTGTCTTTAATTCTTGAATTTGAAAGTTTATAATGTTAATTATTATTTAATAAATAACTTATAATCATAATAATTATGATTATAACAATAACAAAGAATAATAACAATAATAATGATATTGTTATTAATAATAATAATTTGTAAAAATATTATTAAACTTAAAATGCATAAAACTTTAATTTAAAAGTCAAGGGTTAGTTTTGTCAATTTATAAACCTTAAAACAATGTTTAAGATATAAAATAATAACATTTTGGAGTTAAGGGACCATTTGTGTAAATTACCAAAACCCAACCCCCCATCCCGATTCTTTCCCTTCCCGTATTTCCGGCCGCCGGCCGGCCAAGTCCGGCGCGGCGCCGGTAACCCTCAAATCCACCCGAAACCCTTAAATTTTGGTACCAAATCATCCCAATCGGTTCGTATATACGTTTCGAACTTGTACACATCAATTAATCACCTTCAAACACCGGTTACAACCTCGAATGATTGAATAACCGAAACCCATTAAACTTCATAACCGTTTGATCCATAAATCCTAGTAATAATCTAATCAAACGAACATAAAACATCCTCTAACTAATCTTAAGCGTTCATCACTCTCAATTGCACCTGAAACAAACAAAAACATAGTATTCGAGTGTCCTCTCCCGTTCGCGACCTACCACAATTCGAACACCATCTTCAACGGTTCTAAACTCGAAATTTATAGAGGGCTTTTCGTCTTGGAGTCCATTAGACACTATCTGTGCAGCGAATTGAATTATAGTCGTCGTTTGAACAACAATCGAGCTTCACAGCAGTCGCGGTTTGTTCTTCGAGTCGAATCAGTGATGTTATACAACTTTCGGGTAATTAAACTTACATACATATTCGTTTTGACTTGATGAATGAGAGCCCTATGAATTTATGCATTAACTATAACGAATTGATCTTCAATTTGGCACTAATCGAAACTAGGGTTCATATTATTTGGGGGATTTACTTAGATTCTGTTTTTAAGAATTAAAAACAAAGATATCTCGCGGCTGAGGCCACTGGTTCACTGGTTAGTTACTTGCAGCCCCACCCTGAGGTCCCGGGTTCGAACCCGGGCACCCTCAAACATTTTTTTAGGTTTTTTAGCCCTTAAATTAATTATAGAAAATGTCTAATAAATAAAAAAATGGTTTTGTAAACTTTAAATATTTTAAAGACACCAAATAGTTTTCTGTAAACTTTCTAAATTTAAATAACTAAAAGTCTTTTTAATAAAACATTTTAAAGATTGTTCTTGGGTTATTAATATTAAAATGGATTTTAATAATTAATAAATTATTAGTGGTCCAAACATTTTCTTTAAACATTCATCGTTTAAATCACGTTATTTTAAACGGAGATTATTCTAAAACATTATAAATCTATATGTTAAATGTACAATTATTCAAATAGTTATTTAAATAAATTTTTAAATAATTAATTATTTATTTATTCATTTAATCATATCATTTATAATTAGTTAATAATGTTATTTCTTAAACTTTATTTAAGTTTTTGGAACTTATAAAACAATATAATTTTCTATTACTTCCTTATTATTGTTTAAAGTTTTGATATTATAAGATTTTTTACAAAGATCATTTAAAACGTTTAAAAACCTTATAAAATGATAGTTTTAAGGTCATTAATTATTTTACCTTTATCAAATTCCAAACAATTAATTATTGAATTAATTATCTCTTTTCACGTATCATTATTAATTCAATAAGTTAAATCATTGAATTCTTATTTTTAATTGATTGATTCCAACATTATGAACCCAAAACAGAAACGTTTGCTTTATTTTATTTTGCTTGATTTATTTATTAAAACTCCCCAAATTCCAATTGGAACCCTAGTCCATGTCCAATTGAAAATCTTATTATCGAACATAATCTTGAAACATATACGTTTAGGCACCTTGTAAGAGAAATCGTTGGAGCCTCGTTTACTGTCTTATCATCATTTTATTTATTTCAAGTGAGTATTTCTATACCCCTTTTTGCACATTTTTACACTTTGGGGCGAAACATGTTACCATATAAACTTTGCACTTGTAAACATGTTTGATGCTTGTAAACTTATGGCAATTCACTTGTATGTATTGGTTAGTTGATCTTTGTAGCTACCATGTAATGTCGAATATATGTACAATCATTAACTATTGCTAGCGTGGCGACGTCATAGATCTATAGGCCTGACAAGCCTGCTTGGTTGATCCAAGTACACCTAGCTAATCGTATATGCTTGTAAACGTTTGAGACTTGTAAAACTTTGTCAAGGTTTGATTGTGCATTCTGTCTTACATCCCTAGTTACTTTGCTCTCTAACTTATAACATGAATTGCCATCTTTTATATATCTATGTATTTCAAACTATGGAAATCTCACCAACATTATTGTTGACCTTTTATTTTTAACATGTTTCTGGAAAAACTCAAGTTTGATCACCACTTTTGAAGCTTGTTCACACCTAGGAATGGACCTAGTTAAATAATGAACTAATTTGGCTTGCTACAACTTATGTTTTGTTATTTACTTTCTTTGAGACTTATTCTTGTAATGTACCTTTCAAACTTATGAATAATATATTTGTATTTAATAATAGCGTTATGTGGCTGTGAACGATTTTAACTCTCACTCCTCAATGTTTCCGCCGTCAAGGTTGGGGTATGACAGATTGGTATCAGAGCCCATAACTATAGGGATCTAGGTTATTAGTAATGGTGACCTAGACTATAGTATGCATGAACCTTATAGAATTATGATTCTATCTTGTAAATTATATAGTTTGAATGCTACATAATGCTATGCCCACTTATGTGCAATTTGATGCCTTAGCATAGGATTGCCTAAACATTGTTACTTGTCTCCCTAAACTTAACTTTGACTCTTGACTCTCCCCAAACATGAAACCTCTTAATCTTATTTTCGACGACACGTGGAATCTTATGCTTATGCTTATGACTTGGATCTTTAGACGTTATGTCTAATCTATATAAATCTCATCAAGGTTTTGATTCCATGAACCTAAGAAATCTTGTGTGACACATAGACACCTGTATCCTGGATTTCCTGGCAAAAGGCCTTCGGGCTAAGGCAAGCATATCGTATAAATCCTACGGGACTAGTTATGCTTACCTGGGGATTTCTGGGATGAGTGATAAACTATGGTCAACATACACAAGTCTCTAAGGCAAATGGGTCAATTTACTTGACGTGTCAACAATTACAAATGGTAATGCGTTACCAAATGAGACCATCCTCTTGTATCTTAAAAATCCTTGATTCCGTGAACTGGTTTATCACCAAATCTTTAATATCTTCTCATTCTTATCATACAGAATGTTCCTGTTGATATTGAACCCATCTTACATTTAAACTCCTACGTTTAAACAACATTATACGTTGTGCGCCTTATGTAACTATCTTCATACTTTGACCAACATGTACATGGATCTTAATACATCCAAAGATATTGGTCGTCTAAACCGAATGGTTTTCTTTTAAACTTAAATTTGTTACTTAAGGTTTTCAAATGTCCTTAAAGTGTGTCCCATAACTGAAATCATGCAATGCCGAAAGGTGGAATACCTGCATCCCGGGATACTTTGTCTAGGCAAGGTATACACCTAAATTTGATTCGACCGTTGGATCTGTTTATCTGACCTGGAACTCATGAGATGAGTGTTCTCTTATAGTACGCGTGTCTACCGTAAAGTTGTGGTTGACGTAACGCTTTGAGAAGTCAACGCATTTCCCTTTTATTTTGAACTAAACATTTACATCTCATTATGTTGTTGAATCACTTCCATCATTGATCTTGTTTCGTGACTTAAACCATTCAAGATTTTAGAACCTAATACAAATAACTCCGTTATTCCGAACTTTAACCTTAATTCTAGCAAGTATGATTTTCTTTTCCTGTTAATGTCATATTGATGTAATTTGAAGTTTCTGAATTCTTAACTGATATTCTCCATGTTTGCTAAGTCGAGCTTTATAAAAACTTCAAACCGTTTTACATCGTAGGCAATGCAAGAGTCCGCAAGTCAACCTATGACTAAGGACACTCGTATCCCCTAAATGAATCTATCTCATCAAAACAGGAGTGACTCTCTCACTTTGGTGATGACTTTCCATTCACTATCATTGTTCTTATGAAATCTTATCGTCAAGACAGAAGTGAACCTCATACCTTGATGACGATTTTCTCCTTTTTGTTTTTTATGAATTCGTATTTTACAAATGGAATTACCTCCTTAAAATAGGAGTAAAATTTCGTATCTTGATGATGGTTTTCAATTTTTGTATTGTGTGTTTTATGAAATCCCATCCTCTGAATCGGGGTGATTTCCTTGTTTTGAGGATAGATTTCAAACTTTTTCCTTTGGGAACTCGTATTTCACGAATGAAATGACCCCACCCAAATAGGATTGAACCCCGTACTTTGGTGACAAAGGTCAATTCTCGATTGTTTGTTTGTTATCATGAAATTCAATTATCAAGATAGGCGTGAAATCCATACCTTGATGATAATATCACCCGTTTAAAAAATTTTATGAATGGTATTTTTCCTCAAATGAAATGATCCCATCAAATTAGGAGTGAATTATGTTCTTTGATGAAACTTTTCATTTTTCTATATTTTGTTCCTATAAAACTTCACTGTTGAAATAGGAGTGATTATCCTTACCTTAATGGTAAGTTACTTCATTTTATTCTTGTGGATCCTCAACAATGAGTTAGGATCAAGCTTTTGTTTGGTAGTTAAGAGTCATACTTTGGAAAATACACCACCAAGCTAGGAGTGATAACCGCATCTTGGAGAGTATTCCCATTCCTTGATCTCAAACTTACCAAGGTTTTAAGACTTCAATTGACAAGGAACATGTAATAACTTGAAGGGTGAACACCGTTATCTGATTTATCAACGATAGTGTTCTAGCCGGTCAAGCTAAAGCATGAATCTTGAACTCAAAAGGGGTTGTTGCTACATAAGGGTAACCCTAGTTCCAAGCCTGGAACATTTAAATTTTAAATCGATTTCTTCTCTCATGCTTTTATGTTTCAATTTGACGTTTGATCTATCTTTATGGAACCTTTCTATCAACCTTCATTTTGAGTTATCATCAAAACTGATTGCACGATGATAACACTCCTAAAACAACCTTTCGTACAAGATAAATTTATGTCATGCCTTTCTGGTTATAACAATGCACGGTTGTGTTCATGGGTTTGATGAACCGCGTGTGCAAGCCGTACTTGGGAAGCTGTTTGTCATTGCCTTTATCGTTGATATTCTGAATTATTGAAATTCCAATCCGATCATGAACGACGTCTTGTTTAACTCTTTACCCATGATTAAAAATACAATTCCCATTATTTTGGGTAACCTTGAACTCCTAATTTTGAAAATCTCTAAATCTCTATCTTGATTGCGACTCACAAGATTTGCAATTACATATTGACTTAGCTTGGTATATGGTCAAATTGCCTTGTATTTTTGATGTCATTTGGTGCATTATTGACCGATTGGCTGCTTTCATGCATTTCATATTGACTCATGTGAGATAACGAGTCGAGAAATTGACTCGTACTTACCTCAAATAGTCGGTTATCGTGGTGTGTCGTTAAACATCAATTGTTAATTCTGATGATCGATTCACTTTCTATTATTAGCAATGTCTCTAATCATCTTTGGGAACCCAGCTCAAAATCGCGGCATATCGTATCATACTTAACACGACGGTTTAACCAGAGGAGCGATACGTATTCACAGAATATGCGTTAAGCTTGTGTCATTGTATAGTGGCACTTGGGATTCTTAAATTCCGACGGTCAAACTTTCATACAGTTACGGGATATTATTATTTCTTTCTTATTGGCTTCAAGACGTCACTTTATTACACAATTTCATTCCAGATGATGTGAGAAGTGTGACTTATAAGTCTAATATACCTCAGGAAGTCATCATCGTTTTCCAACGTTTCACGTGTCAAATCTCAAAGTGTTAGTTTGTCAATGATAACTTCCGCATTCCACTGGAAGAGTTCAAATTTGAATGCATCGTGTAAAATTCCATAATTCGCAAAGTAAAGCATCTCACCATAATCAAACGTCAACCATAGTCCGTTAGTACACTTATTTTTCATCATAAGTCTCCTGTTCGTTTAAGTTTCATTCTTAATTTCGGGACGAAATTCTTTTAAGTTGGGAAGACTATAACATCCTGTATTTTGACGTTAACGACGTTATTTCTTGAAAGGACCATTAGGTCAATAAAGAAACTCATGGGTTACCTATGACTATTCTCTTAATTTGTCTTTAATTCTTGAATTTGAAAGTTTATAATGTTAGTTATTATCTAATAAATAACTTATAATCATAATAATTATGATTATAACAATAACACAGAATAATAAAAATAATAATGATATTGTTATTAATAATAATAATTTGTAAAAAAATTATTAAACTTAAAATGCATAAAACTTTAATTTAAAAGTCAAGGGTTAGTTTTGTCAATTTATAAACCTTAAAACAAAGTTTAAGACATAAAATAATAACATTTTGGAGTTAAGGGACCATTTGTGTAAATTACCAAAACCCAACCCCCCATCCCGATTCTTTCCCTTCCCGTATTTCCGGCCGCCGGCCGGCCAAGTCCGGTGCGGCGCCGGTAACCCTCAAATCCACCCGAAACCCTTAAATTTTGGTACCAAATCGTCCCAATCGGTTCATATATACGTTTCGAACTTGTACACATCAATTAATCACCTTCAAACACCGGTTACAACCTCGAATGATTGAATAACCGAAACCCATTAAACTTCATAACCGTTTGATCCTTAAATCCTAGTAATAATCTAATCAAACGAACATAAACCATCCTCTAACTAATCTTAAGCGTTCACCACTCTCAATTGCACCTGAAACAAACAAAAACATAGAATTCGAGTGTCCTCTCCCGTTCGCGACCTACCACAATTCGAACACCATCTTCAACGGTTCTAAACTCGAAATTTATAGAGGGCTTTTCGTCTTGGAGTCCATTAGACACTATCTGTGCAGCGAATTGAACTATAGTCGTCGTTTGAACAACAATCGAGCTTCACAGCAGTCGCGGTTTGTTCTTCGAGTCGAATCAGTGATGTTATACAACTTTCGGGTAATTAAACTTACATACATATTCGTTTTGACTTGATGAATGAAAGCCCTATGAATTTAAGCATTAACTATAACGAATTGATCTCCAATTTGGCACTAATCGAAACTAGGGTTCATATTATTTGGGGGATTTACTTAGATTCTGTTTTTAAAAATTAAAAACAAGGATATCTCGCGGCTGAGGCCACTGGTTCACTGGTTAGTTACTCGCAGCCCCACCCTGAGGTTCCGGGTTCGAACCCGGGCACCCTCAAACATTTTTTTTAGGTTTTTTAGCCCTTAAATTAATTATAGAAAATGTCTAATAAATAAAAAAATGGTTTTGTAAACTTTAAATATTTTAAAGACACCAAATAGTTTTCTGTAATTTTTATAAATTTAAATAACTAAAAGTCTTTTTAATAAAACATTTAAAAGATTGTTCTTGGGTTATTAATATAAAAATGGATTTTAATAATTAATAAATTATTAGTGGTCCAAACATTTTCTTTAAACATTCATCGTTTAAATCATGTTATTTTAAACGGAGATTATTCTTTTTTACATTATAAATCTATATGTTAAATGTACAATTATTCAAATAGTTATTTAAATAAATATTTAAATAATTAATTATTTATTTATTCATTTAATCATGTCATTTATAATTAGTTAATAACGTTATTTCTTAAACTTTATTTAAGTTTTTGGAACTTATAAAACAATATAATTTTCTATTACTTCCTTATTATTGTTTAAAGTTTTGATATTATAAGATTTTTTACAAAGATCATTTAAAACGTTTAAAAACCTTATAAAATGATAGTTTTAAGGTCATTAATTGTTTTACCTTTATCAAATTCCAAACAATTAATTATTGAATTAATGATCTCTTTTCACGTATCATTATTAATTCAATAAGTTAAATCATTGAATTCTTATTTTTAATTGATTGATTCCAACATTATAAACGCAAAACAGAAACGTTTGCTTTATTTTATTTTGCTTGATTTATTTATTAAAAATCCCCAAATTCCAATTGGAACCCTAGTCCATGTCCAATTGAAAATCTTATTATCGAACATAATCTTGAAACATATACGTTTAGGCACCTTGTAAGAGAAATCGTTGAAGCCTCGTTTACTGTCTTATCATCATTTTATTTATTTCAAGTGAGTATTTATATACCCCTTTTTGCATATTTTTACACTTTGGGGCGTAACATGTTACCATATAAACTTTGCACTTGTAAACATGTTTGATGCTTGTAAACTTATGGCAATTCACTTGTATGTATTGGTTAGTTGATCTTTGTAGCTACTATGTAATGTCGAATATATGTACAATCATTAACTATTGCTAGCCTGGCGACGTCATAGATCTATGGGCCTCACAAGCCTGCTTGGTTGATCCAAGTACACCTAGCTAATCGTATATGCTTGTAAACGTTTGAGACTTGTAAAACTTTGTCAAGGTTTGATTGTGCATTCTGTCTTACATCCCTAGTTACTTTGCTCTCTAACTTATAACATGAATTGCCATCTTTTATATGTCTATGTATTTCAAACTATGGAAATCTCACCAATATTATTGTTGACCTTTTATTTTTAACATGTTTCAGGAAATACTCAAGTTTGATCACCACTTTTGAAGCTTGTTCACACCTAGGAATGGACCTAGTTAAATAATGAACTAATTTGGCTTGCTACAACTTATGTTTTGTTATTTACTTTCTTTGAGACTTATTCTTGTAATGTACCTTTCAAACTTATGAATAATATATTTGTATTTAATAATAGCGTTATGTGGCTGTGAACGATCTTAACTCTCACTCCTTGACGTTTCCGCCGTCAAGGTTGGGGTGTGACATGATGGAAGATGAAAGTTCAAACTAAAGGAAGGGATGTTATGAATAGGTTAAGCCAAGAGGAGTTTAGAAATCTAGTGATTGAGAAATACTATCCTTATAATGAGATACAAAGGATAGAAGCAAAATTCGTAGCACTAGAAATGAAGGGTGCTGCACATCATGAGTACATAGATAGATATAATGAGTTATCTAGATTAGTACCACATATAGTGACGCCAAAAGCTAAAAGAGTATGAAGATATGTCTGGGGTTTGGTACCACAGATAAGATGAATGGTTAAGTCATCAGTGCCCAAGACTTTTCAAGATGCAGTGACGTTATCACGCAGCTTGACTGATGAGATGATAAGTAATGGATCATTGAATGATTAAAGGATTGGAGACAAAAGGAAGTGGAGCAACAGCAACTCCGAAGAGAAATTTGGAGGAAATCAACATAAGAAGGTAAACAGAAATCCAGTGAGAAACTTCATGGGAATTGTCCAGGAAAGGAGACGATAGAAAAAAGGTCAATCGTGGTGCAATGCCTGCAAAAGACACCATAGTGGTAAGGGCAGGGTGGTTATTTGCTATAATTGGAAAAAAGAAGGGACATCTATCAAGAGAATGTAAAGAACCCGCAAACCCTAAACCAGTTTGCTACCAGTGTGGAAATGAATATCATTTTCGCAACGAGTGCCCGAAACTGAAACTCCAACTAACCCAAAAAACCAGCGTGGCAGAGCATTTTGTATTGCAAGCTGAAGAGACACGACAGGAACTAAAACCGATGATGGGTACGTTTCTTATTGATGATCAGTACACAAATGTATTATTCGATACGGGAGCAACTCGTAGTTTTGTTTCGAATACATTTAAACCTTTACTTAGATTAGCCTCAGATTAACTGAAAAATAAGTATATAATAGAATTAGATGATGGAAAGATAACTGAAGCTACTAAAGTTATTCCTAACTGTACTACAGGACTGTTTAAGGGATGGTCACTTACAATACAACACACAATAAGGAGAGAGTTTAGGACACCTAACAGATCAAATAGGGAACTGGTAACTTATAATGTTTGATACTTAGAACACAAATAAATATAAGACAGAACAAGAAGCAAACAACACAAGTATTGGTTTTCAAGAATGTTATATATTGCTCTCAAGTTCTTTACAAGTATTACAAAGCATGAAGAAAGATACAAGGACCTGAGATACTTTATACTACATCCTATAGTCAGCCATACTTAGAAGGCCAGTTGGAAACATATGATCTAGACAACAACAAAATCAAATGTAGAGTCAAAAGGCAGATTGCCTTTTGACTAGTGACTATGACATGCCATAGCTCACATCCTATTATATTACAAAAAGGATAAAAGTACATAAAGTAGAAAGCACAGACTCAAGACCTCAATGTATAGTTACCAAAAGCATGGACCTTCTCACCAACTTATGAAAGTTGGTGAGTCAACAGAATTGCAACAAAAAGTGGTCCAGCTTTATGGAACAGTACATCAGATATAGCATATTTCAAAAGTCTTCTGCAGAAATCAGTCTTCATTTCTTGGTTTCGGAAGACTTTGTCATTGAAGCTTTGGAATACATCACTTTTGGCTTTGGAAGATGTTGTTCTTGGCTTCGGAAGATTTACACTTAGAGTAATTCTGATGGAGGGTGTAAAATTTCCGAAGCATTTCTACTCTATACTTTAGTGCATGCATGCAGGAAAGACTTTGAATGTTTTAGATGCATTAGCCTTTCATGAAACCTTACATGTACCTTAATTTTTGATGATCATTGCTTTGATATAGATTTGATTCCTATTGAATTAGTAGGTTTTGATGTTGTTATGGGTATGGATTGGTTAAGTACGAATCAGGCTGAGATTATATATGGAAAAAGAAGATTAAAATTCTTTGACTAAAGAAAATAAAATTCTTTTCATATATGGTGAGAAACCTAGAGGTGCTATGAAAATAGTCTCATTTAAGAAAGCCAAGATATATTTGAGAAAGAAGTGTGCAAACCTTACTTAGATAAATTTGTCATAGTCTTTATAGACGACATTTTAATCTATTTTAAAAGTAAGGAAGAACATGAGAAGCACCTAAGGCTAACTTTGGAGTTACTTCGAAAGGAAGAATTGTACGCCAAATTCTTGAAGTGTGAATTTTGGAAAAGAGAAGTACAATTCTTAGGACATGTTATTAACCAAGAAAAATTCAGGTCAACTCGGCAAAGATCGAAGCAATTAAGAAGTGGGAAGTTCCAAAAACACCAACTGAAGTACGTCAATTCTTAGGTTTCGCCGGTTATTATAGAAGATTTATAGAACATTTTTCGAGAATAGCTTAACCTCTGACATAATTAACTCATAAAGATAAGCCATACATTAGGGAAGAAAGACAAAATGTTGCATTTGAACTCTTGAAGAATATGCAGTGCTCCTATTTTAGCTCTTCCAGATGGTACAAATGATTTTATAGTACACTATGATGCATCACATCAAGGTTACGGATATGTTTTAATGCAACGAGATAAGGTAATTTCATATGCATTCAAACAACTCAGAGGAAGTGAAAAGAATTATACTACACATGATTTAGAATTAAAAGCAGTAGTATTTGCACTTAAGATTTGGAAACATTATCTATATGAAACCAAGTGCATAATTCATACAAACCATAAGAGTTTGCAACACATATTTGATTAAAAGATGCTGAATATGTGACAGAGAAGATTGGTGAAATTACTAAGTGATTATGATTGTGAAATCAAGTATCACATAAGAAAGGCAAATGTAGTGGCTGATGCTCTAAGTAGGAAAGAAAGAACTAAGCCATTACGAGTTCGTGCTACGAGGATGGAATTACACTCTGATTTGATAAGTCAAATTCGAGAAACCCAGCAAAAAGATGAATAAAGAGTGGTGATGAGGCAGAACGGACAACTGGAAGCTACGTCAGATGGAATCCTGAGATTTAGAGAAAGAATTTGGATTCCTAACAATGACATGCTTAGAGAAAATATTCTAAGGAATCACATAAATCAAGATATTCAGTACATCCGAGAATTAACAAGATGTACAAGGATTTGAGAAATTAGTATCGGTGGCCAGGTATGAAGAAATCTGTTGTCGAATTTGTAGAAAAATGTGATATTTGTTCAAGAGTCAAAGCTGAATATCAGAAACCCTTAGGATGTTTGCAACAACCAGAAATTCCTGAGTGGAAGTAGGACCAGATTATCATGGATTTTGTAACTAAATTTCCCAGAACCTCAAGTGAGTATGACACAATATGGGTTATAGTCAACAGACTGACTAAGTTAGCTCATTTCTTGCCAATCAGAGAAGATTATAAAATGAAAAATTAGTAAGGATTTATATGAAAGAAATTGTGTCTAGACATGGAATACCCATTTCAATAATATCTAACAGAGATAGTAGATTTACTTCAAGATTCTGTCAGACTCTACAAAAAGCATTAGGAACTCAGGTAAACATGAGTTCAGCATACCATCCACAAACAGATGGACAGAGTGAGAAAACAATTCAGACATTGGAAGATATGTTACGAGCCTGTGTGTTAGATTTTGGTGGTAATTGGGATGTACACATACCTTTGATAGAATTTTCATATAACAATAGCTATCATGCCAGTATTAGAGCAGCTCCATTTGAAGCTCTATATGAAAGAAAGTGTAGATCACCTTTGTGCTGGAATGAGGTAAGAGATAGACAACTTACAGGCCCAGAACTTATACAAGAAACATCTGATAAAATTAATGAAATTAAGGGCAGATTGAAGGTATCACGTGATAGGCAAAAGAGTTATGCTGATAAAAGAAGAAAGCGTATAGAATTTCAAATAGGAGATAAGGTGTATTTAAAGGTATCACCATCAAGGGGAATTATCCGATTTGGGAAATGAAATAAGTTAAACCCTAGGTATGTTGGCCCTTTTGAAGAAATTGATAGGATTGGTCTTGTAGCATAAAGGTTAGATTTGCTTTAGGAGTTAAGTGAAGTACATAACACCTTCCACATATCTAATTTGAAGAAATGTCTAAATGATGAGACAATAAAAGCACCAATATAGAAAATCAAAATAGATAAGAAACTTCACTTTATGGAAGAAACAATGGTAATTATGGATAGAGAAGTAAATAGTTTAAGAAGAAGTAAAATCCCAATAGTAAAGGTCAAATGGAATTCAACAAGAGGACTTGAATTTAAAAGGGAAAGGGAAGATGAAATCGAAAGAAAATACCCCCATCTATTTGAGGTTAAACTGAATGAAAAGGGTAACTACAAAGATAAAACCTCCACAACATCTAAGGATACCTATCAATGAATTTCGGGACGAAATTCTTTTTACGAAGGGAGAATGTGACAACCCTAAAGCCGAGGTTAGGTAAATAAATGTTTTAAGAATTACTATAAATGGATAGTATATACTGATATATCTTATTAGAGATTGTTAAGGTGATTTTATATGATTAACCTTATATGAATTTTTCATGCTTTATTGGATATGCATGGTGATACGTGAACATGCATGCATGCATGCATGCATAAGTGTTTACGAATGCATGTATGCAACTCTTGTGAACCTTGTGATTATCGAACCATAAGTATGTGAGTTACCAAATCATAGGATTATGTGATTAGTTATTTGAATGATAGATGTTTTATCTATATGTAATGAATTAAGATTTGAAACTTAATCAAACACTACTAAACAAGTTAACATCTAGAAACCTTATGTCAAAAACCAAAACCAAACTAATCCTAAACACTTAAACACTAACTAAAGCACCCACTTAGCACTAGTATCGGTTCATTAAGACAAAAACTAACCTAGATTAGTAACTAATCATCTAACTAACCTAAACTTAACCACTAAAAGTGTCATTAGCATAATAAATCGACACCTACCAAACCAAACACTAATCACTCTCTAAACCATGCTACCTAGCACCTAAATGGCCACCTAATGAGGATAAAACCACCACCTCATCAAGCCTAGTTAGAGCTAATGATATTCTTCGGCTCCCCTTGAACCCTTGGCCGATGGAACCTCCACAACCGTAAATTTGTCAGCTCTCTCTTTCTCTCGGTCCTCAAATCACTCAACCAACATCAACCATCTCTTGCTCTCTTTCGGCTCCAACACCAACCGATATCCATCATTAAAGGCATCATATCCATAACATCAAATCTTCTTCAATGTGACCAATCCTCTAAGCTCAAGAACTACCACGCCAAGTGGGTCATTTAGGATCTAAGCAAGCAACTCCCTAAGTCTTTCTTCTACCCCCAAACAAGGTTTGATTCTTAAAGTCTATAACTAACAAGTTTAAGAAGTTGTATATGTGTTTAACTAACACATATAACCAACCCTTTAAGTTAAACCAACAAGGTTATTTACAAAACCTCATGAACACTTGATTTTTCATTAAAAATTAGTAAGATTTAAAAACAAAAAAATTGAGAATTTTTTAAAAACCAATGATTTAAACAAAAATAAAAGATTTAAAGGGTTAAACACGTCTTACTCATGACAAATTAGATTAAATACTTAAATGACTATGATTGTTGTAATAAAATTTAGAAATTTGTTAGAAAATATTCGAAATAATAATCTGGAAATTATGGACTAATTGTTGATGCATGTATGTCCCTAGATCATGATATAAAATGTAATAGATCTTGTTTATCTGATTATGATGTAATGTGAAATGATTAATTGAATGATATGGATTGTTTGTAATTTGTAATGTCTAATATTTTATTAATGAGTCGATATTGAAATGGTTAATTAGGTTTGTGATTGTTTGAATGGTTACACATAATGTTATATTAATTAATACATTCAAACTTAACTTAATGAAGTTCTCATGCGAATGGCCCATGCGAATGGACCATACGCATGAATAACTTCATACGATTGACTCAGTCGCACGACTGAACCAGGAGACTGGATCAGTCGTATGATTGACACATAAGATTGGCTTAGTCGCACGACTGAACACTATCGTGCGGATTAATCAACCGCATGGTTCAATCGCACGACTGAACCATACTTATGGTCCAGTCGCCCGAATGAACAATACTAACCTATAAATACAACCCAATTCGTGGAAAAATGTAAGCATTCATACCATTACGACTCCAGACGTACCCTAGCCGTCCAGAAGCCTCCCAAATCATTCTCCAAGTTCACAGAACATATTAGATCGAATCCCAATCGACTTGTAATGTTAGATTCAATTCTTGATTGATTCTTCGTGTGTTCTCATTGATTGGATCGCCAATCAAATAGGATTCCGCACTATTTGATCTGGTTTACACGCTAATCACTAGGTATTTCGTTCAAATACCAGGTCCTAACAAGTGGTATCAGAGCTTTGGCTCTTGATTACGTGTGATTCAATCAAGATTGCATAAAAGTTTGTGTTTTTGCACTAAAAACGCAATCTTTGGTGTCAAAAGTGATCTTGGACGTTCCCTGCTCATCAAAGTTTGGTTTCTACGGACTTAGGCGATTAGACCTTGCGAAATTTTGAATTTTTACGGCTAAAACACGTTTAACCTAGAAATTTTCGCAAAACAGCAGCTTCAGTCGCACGAGTGAGCCATTCGCACGACTGGACTTCATTCGCATAGCCCAGACGCACGATTGGACCTAGTCGCATCTCCATTTGTACGATTGAACCGTTCGTTCGCATTGCTCATACGCATCAGCTTCATTCGCACGACTGAACCAATCGCTTAGTTCAGCCGCACGATTGAGCTAGTTGTAGAGTTCAGACGTGCGACTGACTCATTCGTTCTCTCTTAAGCAAACGACTGGGCCAATCGTATGGGCCATTTGGTTGGATGGTCCATACTCATGATCCATTCGTACGAATGGCTCCCATTCGTATGATTAGTCCATACGTATGGTCCATTCGTGCGAATTAAATACTCATGACTTGCTTGATGATCTAGGGACATACAACAAATGTAGGATTACGGTTTCAAGTTCTCTTCTACTCCTATTTTTGTTGATAACTCTGCTGCAATTGCAGTAACTAAAAATCCGGTCCAACATCCTAAGACCAAATATATCGGTATTAAATACCATTTCATAAGAGACTGTTTTGAAAAGAACTTAATTGATGTGGTAAAAATTAATAGTGATTTTCAACGCGCTAACCTCTATACTAAAGCCTTTGATAAACCACGTTTTCAATATTTGCTAGAGGTCAACGGTGTTAAAAACAAAAGTGAGGTTATTCTTGATGATGATAATGTGTAGTCCGATGGAGTTTAGTTAAAGTTTTCTTTTTTATTTTATTTTATTTGTTTATTTTAGTCTATTTAATTTAAACTCATGTTATTTTGCTGTTTATTAAAATCCTAAAATAATTAAACCAGTTATGATTTTAGTATTTTAGGGGGAGAATATGTCAGCAAGTAACATTTAAAAAAAAACGAGGGATAAGGAGTGGATAGCTAATATAAGGTAGATCGTATCTGTGATACCGATTCAAACCCTTTGGAAAATGATAGTACACAGGAACAAATCAAAAAGGACTTTAAAATTTAAATTTAGAAAAGATGCAAAAATTCAAAGTATAAGTCTGTGTAGTCTAAGCAATATAAAAGGGAAGATGATAGAAAAACTGGTAACTCCTAAGGTAACACAAAGAAAGTAGACCTAGAGGTTGCTAGACCACAAATGATATGTCGGTAGATTCAACACAATAGATGATTAGACTTGACTGGTGATCTCAAGATCAAACTAAGTTGTTCAACTGAATGTGGGCTTCCATCTTATCACTGGTTAACACAATCAACAATATTCCAATAAGGGGTAATGAGCATGTAAACGCCACAAATGTGTGCGGATGACCATAAATAGAGCAAAGCAAGAAAAAATGAAAGACAAATGCTATAAAGCTAATGACTTATGTTGTTGGTGCATTTTGTGCAAAATAAAATTAAGCTGCTCTAACAAGGAGATAGGTTGTGTGCCTCTCTGCTGTGCGATGGCACTGACCTGAGGATAAGCATAACCTAGATATTCTAGAACTCATTGTTGTTTGCCGCCTCTCTGCTGTGCGATGGCACTGACCTGAGGACTGGCTTCTCTTTGAAAGCTCTAAGAATAATCTCTTCTTGTAATCAGTACCCGTAGACCGCTCAAAAGCTCCTAAAGAATGTTGATTACCATATAAGTGTGGGATCCACAAATGTTAGTTGAAATAATTAAACCTAAAACAGTCACCAGTCTGTGTCAAAAGTCTGTGTATGGAATTAAATGGACAAACATATTGACAATCATTGTGGCTGCAATTCTTGAAAGTTCAAATCAATGTGGAAATCTAAGAGTTCCAGTATGATTTCCTAAAGTTGCTAACGACTCTGGATGAAAACCAAAAATTGAGCATCAAAAGATTTTGATAAAAGTCCTAAATGAATTGACTTGCTTGTATGATTCCAAAATTGAATTGGTCCAGGTGTGGTCAATCTAAATTGAAGCTGCCTATTCCGGAACCAAATCCCGTAGATGTCCATCTTAGAATTTATCTCTCACAAAAAGCCAAAAACAAGTCTTGTTTTGATTATTTAGTTTAATTTTCTAATTCAGTTAGTCGTTTTAGTTAGTTTGTTTGTCGGACTACATCATGAAAATCAGTAAGGGATCAACTCACTAAAAGGGTCATGTCTGAGATGACCACATGTGCTTTAAAAGTTTAAAACAGTCACGTCTGAGGTGAAAATGTGTTTAAAAGGGTCACGTTTGAGGTGACTAAATTGTTTAAAGGATCACGTTTGAGGTGATCAAAAGGTTTTCAAGTTAAAATGATCATGTCTGAGATGATCAAATGCTCATAACGTTAATTTCAACAATTAAAAGGGGTTTAAATGTTAAATATTCAAATTGGCAGAAAATTTAATAAGTATGACCCATTCGCACGAATGGACCATACGTATGGACTAATCATACGAATGGGGGCCATTCGTACGAATGGATCATGAGTATGGACCATCCAACCGAATGGCCCATACGATTGGCCCAGTCGTTTGCTTAAGAGAGAACGAATGAGTCAGTCGCACGACTGAAGGGCGACTGAACCAATCGCACGACTGCGCCCCACTCGCACGACTGAAAGGTGCGGATGAGCTCAGTCGCACGATTGAAGCTAGGGTTAGTATAAATAGAGGGGGAGTCGGTCGCAGAGACTCACCACCCTCAAATTAACCCTAAATCGCACGACTTAAACTCACTCTGTCCAAATTTCATTTGATTGCTATAAACCCCTGTCTCTTGCTTATTGACCATTTACATCGATTCTACAGGTAATTTGCGGTGAAGAGATACTCAAATAACCTTCATTTGGACACCAAATCAGGAAAATCGGTCTCGTTCAAACAACCGAGACTTGAGTGACTTAATAACCTTACTAAACTACTCAAACAAATGAAATTAAAGATGTTAGGTGTTATAAGATTGGATTGCGAGTCTAATGAACCAGAACACGAAGTCTGAAACTCAAAATTGGTGAAAAAGTGAATTTAAATTGAACAGTCAGTATATCATGCGAATGGACAGGTTGATGAACTTCAGTCGCACGACTGAAGGGTGCGAACTAGTTAACCACACGACTGACCCATGCGTATGAAGTTCAGTCGCACGACTGGTGTAACCGCATGAGGTTATATATGTATGAGTCCAGTCGCACACTCAGTGGTACGCATGGGATCATTCGCACGACTGAATCCCATTCGCACTGTTCAATCGCACGACTGATCTCAGTCGCACAACTTCAATCGCATGACAGAAAGATTTTCTTCAAGTTTAAGTGTTTCATGACATTCTTAGCCAAAGGTACTAATGTTTATTTTGGTTTGTGTTACAGATGGCGAGTCGATGGACTATGAGCACGAAGCACAACATATGTGCTCATCTGGATTTGACATCCAGAAACGCTGCTGATTTCTCGGGCATCGTCACATTTCTACTGAGATCGAGGATTGCACATGCCATATCTACTCCTTGTACTCCTTATAGGTCCGTTCAGCAGGCCTTCTGGGAAGGCGCTACAGTTGATAGATCCTCTGAGCCTCACTGCATCAGAAGTACCATCTTTGGAGAGGTTATAGCTATCTCAGAGGAGGATCTTAGGATAGTATTACAGTGGGGGATGACGCTGATTGTTCGACTAGATTACACCCCTCACCATCAGAGGATGCTTTCTCAGAGCCAAGTACTCTGGGGACATCAATGCTGGGGTACTCAACAAGAGTAACCTCTGTCCCCAGTTTAAGTATCTTGCGCACGTGCTACTTAAGTGGATTGCTTCCAGGAAGGGAGGTTTTGATGAGCTATCCGACCAGATACAGAATGCATATGATGCGTTGGTGCTGAACCACCCGTTCAGCTTCTCCAAGATGATCTTCACCTACCTGGTGGAGAACATCGAGGGGAAAGGGAAGGAGGGCATCTGTATGTACCCGAGGTTTATGCAGAAGATTATAGATCAGAAGCTTCCCTCCCTGCTGAAGGAGAAGGATGATGCAGTAGTCCTCGAGGTGATGGATGACACTACCTTGGGGAGGATGAAGGTATACAGGGGGAAGCAAGTGAAACCCCCTGTCAGGAGGTTGTTTGGGCATCTGGCCCGGGAGGACTACGTGGTGCCAGCCAAGAGAAAGTGGCGCCACGATGATAGTGATTCTCATGTGGAGCAGATTGCTCTACCCACTCATGACTCGGATGATGATGACAGTGGGGATGCCGGAGACGATATGCCTATTCCACCGAGAGGCACAATCTCTGATGTTGTACCTCCAGTGTCCGCCCCAGCTGGAGACGTTGCCGAGTCAGCTGGATTTCATCAGGATTTTGTTCCTGGTGCGGAGGAGGAGGAGGAGTCGGATGAGGAGCCCCTAACGCGAACTGTGGGAAGCAAAGTTGTTCCCACAGAACAAGGGCTAAGGGTGGTTGGTGAACGCCCTAGAGACTCCGGAGAGACAGATACTGACCCGAGCTATGCATCGGGTTCAGCTAGCAGGGTTGTAGGGGGAGCATCCACCTCAACGGGGACGAGGAGGAAAAGGATGGCTCAACCCCATGGTCAGAAGAAGAAGAAGCGTCGCTTGACCTTCGTTACCACCACAGCCTCTACTGCTACCACCACCACTACCACTTCCACAGCCACACCATCCACCACCACAGCCACCACATCCACCACAGCTACCACAGCCACCACCATACCTCCCACCACAGTACAGATTCCATCCACCACCATATCCTTTACTCCCACATCACCTCCACCATTTCGCAGATCTATCTTCACTACAGCCACCACCACCACCACTACCCACCAAGCTGGACCCTCAGCCCATCCCTCTCATACTTATGGATCACCTCTACCTCCAATCGGGGTAGAGGAACAGCTGCCTGCGCTCAACAGGATGGTGATGCGCTTACTAGCTGCAGATGAGGAGAAGGCGGCCCAGATCCGCCAGCTTGCTGACCTGACTGCTGCACAATCTCACCAGATTGCAGAGTAGGCTCGAGTTATAGAGGAGCAGGCCCAACAGATGGCTGCTCAGAGCACTGAGATAGCCCAACTCCAAGCACATAGCATCACATCTACCAAAAGGATAGAGGAGTTGGAGGAGGCAAAGAAGACTATCATGTTAAAGCTCAAGGGATCTAAGGAGGAGCCCTTGAAGATAAAGGAGGGGGATGGAGATGATGGTGATGATGATGGTGATGATGATGATGAAGATGATGATGAGGATGATGAGGATGATACAGAGGAGGATGAGGAAACTGAAGGGGAAAGGACAGAGGAGAAGGACGATGATGATGAAGCAGAAGGAGGGGATGCAGTTGCATCGGCCTCTGCTTCAGGTCAAGAGAGGAGGTCAAAGAACAGACAAGACCAATCAGCCTCTACCTCTGCTCCTCCAAGTGATGAGCCGATGATACAAGACAAAAGTAAAGATTAGATGTTTATGTATTTATTTACTTTTGTATTTGAATCATGTATTGAAAGCTATGTATTGAATGTTTATATTAAGTTAATGCATTTCTGTTTGATCAATTACTAATGATTTATGTGTTGAATGTTTAAATCAAACAGATCCAAATTACCAAAGGGATGAGTTTGATGTTGCTCCCCTTCAGCAGGTCAAGACTCAGCTAACAATGATTCTTGATCTGCAAGGGATCGTAAGAAGGTCAGTGAGTTATACCCCTGAAGAAGGGGAAATAATTCATGACCTATCAAACGAGCAACTCGCAGAGATTTTCAAGCTCAATCCAGATAAGATAGTGAAAGATGCTTCGACATGTGACTCGACTAGTGACGAAGAGCTCAACGATGTTGATGAAGTCGAGATTGAAGATGTCACTGCCGAGCACTACCCTCAGTATGCTGACAATGAGGGAAATGTGGTCCCCAACCTGGGTGAATCCCTCGTCAGTGATACTTTTGAGGTGTTAGACAAGATGGAGCAAGAAATAGAGAAAGCAGAAGGAACGGCCCAAGCCTCAAATGACGATGTCGACATTCAAAAGGCTGAGTGGGCTGCATGTTTTGAAGAAGTTAGAGCCCAACGTGCTGCACCGAAACAAGATGCCTACACCAAACTCTACAGAGTCAAGAAACATCACAAGGTGTCTGGCAGGATCATAGCATGGGCGTATTTTGAGGATCTTAATGTTTATGCAGTTAAGAGGGAACAGGGCATAGAGTACTTCAGATTCCCACATGATCTGAAGACTCTACCAAGTTTTGAGCTCAACCAGCTGGCCAAGCTAAAGCTGTTGTATGCTGACCCGAGGAAGATGTCAGGCTGGTTCGAGGCTGCCCTAAAGAAGGAGTACCACACCAGATGGGTTAACTTCAGACCCCAACAACCTACTAGGTATATAAGAAGGTCTGAGGTTGATGCCATTACTGGCAAGCCCAAGATAGTGTTGAAGTGGAGTCCTCCGCGCACAATGTCAAGAATCCCACTCAGGGAAATGCCACATGACTTCAATCCACACTTTAAGTGTTGGTACTATGATTGGAGAACAGCTGAAGCGGTCATAGTCCTAAGCAAAGAGGGCCAAATGGATACGATCAGGGTATTCGACCCGATGTGGCTTACTAACTTGTCGGCTAATGATGTCTATACGCTATACAAGTGGCCACTGTTCTATGATACGCAAAATATTGTACAAGCCCTCCAGTTCCAGAACGTTATACGACTCTGCTTCGCATTTGAGATTCACGCGGGAGTCACAAAAGAGGAGAAGTACAAGAAATACAAGGAGGTTATGCAGAAAACAAGAGATTAGAGAGATCTAGGTCCAAAGGGGAGTTTGTTGATGCATGTATGTCCCTAGATCATGATATGAAATGTAATAGATCTTGTTTATCTGATTATGATGTAATGTGAAATGATTAATGAAATGATATTGCAGGACCGTTTAAGGGCTTTAGCACAATTACAACACAAAAACACAATGAGGAAATTAACTAAGCTCTAATCAAACAGTGAACTGGGTAACCAAAGTGATACAAAGAACACAAGTAAAGCAAGAGACAGAACAAGAGAGTATGGGTTTCAAGGAGGCAGTATATTGCTTTCTCAAGTTCTTTTACAAGTGTTACAAAGCATAAAGAAAAGATACAAGAACTTGAAATACTTATACTACAACCTACAGCCGGCTATACTTTGAAAGCCAGCTGGATACAATTGACTAGACACTAACAAAATCAATTGTAGGATCAAAAGGCATATCTGCCTTTTGACCTTGTGACTATGACATGCCATAGCTCACATCCTTATACAATACAAAAAGGATAAAGTACATAAAGTGGAAAGTTGAATACTCAAGACCTCAATGTACAGTTACCAAAAGCAAGACCCTTTTCACCAACTCATGTAAGTTGGTAACTTTACAGAGATGCAGCGGAAAAGGTGCTTTATGGAACAGTACATCAGATAAAGCATGTGTACTAAAAGTCTTCGGAAGAAATCTGTCTTCATAGGATGAGGCTTCGGAAGACTTTGTCTCTGAAGCTTCGGAAGACTTCATGTTTGGCTTCGGAAGATATTGGTCTTGGCTTCGGAAGATTTTACACTTAGAGTATTTTCTAATGCTTTGTGTAAAACTTCCGAAGCATTCTTCACTTCAGTACTTAGTGCATGTTGCTGAGACACTTAGGCTGTTTTGGGTTGCATCAGACTTCAGGAATCCTTACAAACTCCCCCTAGGCTGATGCTACCAAAACACTTGGAAGATCTTCAAATGTTGGTAGTCTTCAGTACAATCAGGACCATTCCTTTCTTCATGAGATGGTCAGGATCATCAAGACTTTCATAGTATCTTCTCATCTCAAAGAGATCATGCAGAGGTAAGTTGATTATGTCTTGCCATGAGTAGACATTCTCAACACCTTGATCTCTGATAACAGTCCATCTCTCTGGATTGGTAGAGTAAGTCCAGGACAAGATGGGTGTCTCACTAGTTAGAGGAGCCACTTGAACAGGAGTTGATTGGGCTGCCTCATCATGCACTTCCTCAGGTTGATCTGATTCAGCCTGAGGTGCAGAGGTAGATGACTTTGGCTTCTTCTTCTTTGTCTTTGGTTTAGAAGCCATCCTCTTCTTCCTCTTGGTTGTCTTTAACTGAGAAGACTGGTCTGCAGCACCATGTTGATCATCAGTGTCTTTCTCAGTTGGGTGTTCCTCCCTCACAGGTTCAGAGGGAGAGGGAGTTTGACCCTGCCTAGGATCAGAAGATGAAGCTTGCTGAGGCTCAGCTGGAGGTGCTGGTTGAGGTGTCTCTGGTTGTTCAAACTTGACCTCCACTTCAGGTGGGACTTGACTTGGAAGAGAGTGCAAGTCAATAAGTTCTCCACTTTTAATCTTCTGCTTGATCACCCTAATATGCTCATCCATGGTGGATAGAGACATGGGGCCAAGTCTCCTTCCGGAGAATCCATACAGCTTCAAGAAGCTCACCATTCTTTGTCTGTCAGCAGACTTCTTTGCATTCTTTTGAATGATGGCCCTTGACTTTGCAGCTTCTTCCCTTAGTTTCCTTTTGGTTGTCTTTCTTTCCTTGACTAACTCAAGCTCAAGTTGCTTTAAATACTCGAACTCAATAAGTCATAGGACAAAGGGAGAAGTGCATCTGCCTGATAGAAGCCTGTGGCACTCAGGTAGTTGATCATCTTGATCCTATCTTCCTCTTTATCTACCTGAGGTTCTTGTGGAGCCACATCTTCCTGTGCAGGACTTTCTTGAACTGGTGAGAGAGTAGGAGCATGCTTGTAAAGTCTTTTCTGTCTCTTCTCCTCTTTGAGTTGGAGAAGTATCATTGCATCCTCTTTCTCCTTCAACTCTCTTGACACTTCTCTGTCAGCCAGTTCATTTAGTTCTTCTAAGGGGAGGGAGATGATCTCATCAATGTCATAGTTCCTGGTCTGTAAGTAGGTAATCCTGACTGCCCTTAACTCATCATCTTGAGTATTTGGTCTGGGAGCAGCCCTGATTGCAGCTTGCATGAAGCTAGATGACCCAGTGGAACTTTCTCCCCTTAGTCTCCTTTTCCTCTCTCTCTCTTCCTCCTCAATTTCCTCAGAGTCATTATCCTTTTCCCTTTGTCACCAACAGACCTTTGTGACTCAGGGTGGATTGAAGCTTGGCCTTCATTGCTTGGAGTAGCTTCCATGCTCTGGCCAGAGAGAGGCTGAGAAACACCTTCACCAGCAGGTGTCTCAGATGGAGTTTGGACCTCAGCAGCAGTTGTTGATGATGAGACAGGGGTCTCAGGTTCTGTCACTGGGCCTTCAGTCAAGGTTTCCCCTATGAAACTAATCTTAGGGTCCACCTCAACATCCAGTTGACCATGACATTGCCTGATTGCCTAAGTCTCCTTCTTAGAGAGAACTCTGCAAGGATCCTGTCTTGGATTCTTTGAGCCAGCCTGTCAGCTTGTCTTGAATTGCTTGGATTGACAAGTGGCAAGTTGACTAAATCCAGTCTTTCATAAAAGCTCAGGCTTTGGAATTGAAAAACTTCTTGTTGGCCTTGAACTCTTTGAAGTATGAGGGCTCTCCTGTCATCATCATACCTCCACCTTATGATGTGATTGCCAGTTCCTAGTGGTGGAGATGAGACAGCCCTTGGTATACCTTCCTCAAAGAGACTCCTGATGAGAGAGTCTATAGAGTCCACATTAATGTGAACTTGAGGAAGTTGCTGAGAATGCACAACAGCAAGTGAGGATGGTGAGTCCTCTATGTCCATTCTCTCTGAAGAACTCCCAGGTTCTGTGGTTGTAACAACTTTCTCCCCCTTTTTGGTAGCATCACCCACTTGCATAGGTGAGCTGGAGGATAAGTCAATCACTTCCACAGGTTCTTGTGTTCCTGGTTGAGCTCTCCTTAAAGGTCTCCCAGCTAGTTTTTCCTGCAGATATGAAATCTGGAGTTGCTGATCATTGACCCTGTTTTGCAGGGTAGTCACCTGAGATTCCAAGTGACTAACCTTAGAGACTAAGTAGGTGCATGTTTTTGACAGTTTTTGCACCTTTAGTCTCAAATTCCCCTCATCTTCATCAGAAGATTCATTGGGGGATGAGATGATTGGACCAAAGTCCTCTCTCTCACCACCAGCTTGAGTTTCTTGGCTGCTGGTTTTCCTCTGCTCACTGGCAGCCTCAGTTGAGATGCCAATGGGCTGAGTTGCCATGGTTGAGGTCTTAATGATGTAATCACTTTCAAAAGTGAGAGCCTCTTCCATATGGACATCCTGAACAGGTTCAGAAGTGTCCACCTCAGTAATAGGTGACTGATGGGGGATAGACTGAGGAGAGTCAGAGGTACTCATCTCTCTTTGAGTAGGGGAGGAGAAGAGAGACTCATGGTACTCACTGAATCCTAAGTCTTCATCAGTGTAAAAGGATAGGTTGGGAATTGGTTGGTTGAGATCCAAAGGCTGGGGATGGTAGCTGTCCCCTGAAGGTTGTCCACTTGAGTGTTGAGACTCAGAGTGAAGGCTTAAGGTTGTTGGGCTATTGAGCTCATCAGGGTGAGCTTGAGGAACCTCAGCCCTGATAGGTGAAGTAATGGGAGTGGTTTGCTCCTCAGGAGAAGTGGGAGCTCTAGTGTCCACTTCTTCCTGTAAGGTTGAGTATTTGGGGGCCTGCACAGACTCAATAGTCTGAGCAGGGGTTCGTTTGGATTTTCTTTGGTAGGTGAGGGTGATTTCTGGTCTTTTTAATGGTAGGGACAAAAGAGGTGTGGGTTCAACACTAGCTTGTGTTGCTAGGTTGTCACCTTGAGCAATGAGCTCTAACATTTTTGGGACTAGGGCTGTTTCTACCCCAGAGAAGCCTACAGTTGGCTTCTTCATTATTTTAAAGATGCCGGGCTTCATCTGTCCCAATTTAAGAATATTACTTGTTTCCCTCAACTGTGAGCCCAGTTCACAGTTGAGAATGTGTTGAACATATCTAGGAAACATGTAATACTCTAAGGAGTCTAAGTTTGCAAGTAAATTAGTATAGACAAATTGTGAATACCTGAACTTGACCCCCTGAACCATTCCATGAACTATAAAGGAGAGATCCTCAGGAATCTGGTCCCATCCACCATGCTTGTTTGACAAGCTGTGGATAACCACATGGAGCAGGAATTTCCATTGGGATGAGACCTTCCCTTTCCTAAAGGTCTTTACAGAGAAATCTCCCTCATAGCCCATCTGCTCAAAAGAATGATTAACAGCTTCTTTTGGGAAGGACACCTCACCTTCTTCATCATCCAGCTGTAGATGTTGGTTAATGATGGCCGGAGTGATGAAGATGTCCTCCCTTGCACTGTGGCAGACAGTGCCTTCTCCCCATCCATAATGACCTCTTGGCAGGTCTTCCAGAATTCAAGCAAATGATCCTCATATAGAGTAGGATCAATGGTCAGGGAGGTGAAATATTTGACAGAGTCAAGAATTGGCAAATCTCTGAGAAACTTGCATCTTTCTCAGAGCTTAACAGAGCAACTTGATTATGTTGCCTGTGTAGTTGCATGGAGAAATCAGGGTTGTTTCTGCGGTTAAGGTTGGCCATTTCAGAAGCTTAAGGGTGAAGAAAGGTAGAAAGCAAAGGCGGTTTAGAGAATTAGGTTAGAGAAACAGTAGAATTGAGGAAGATAGTGGGAAAGAGGGGGAACCGTTGGGTATTTATATGAAAAGGGATTTGAACCAAAGTTAATGAAAGAGGATAAACTTTGAAATCCGAAAGTCGGTCCCACCTCTGAAAAGGTAGTTTACTTTTGCTCAAAAAGTAGTTTTCTTGGAATTCGAAAAGCTTCCGAAGTTTATTTGTCTTCGGAAGTTTTGATTTAAAAAGCTTCCGAAGCTAAAATGGCTTCGGAAGATTTTCCTGAGAGTCTTGATAATTTATGCTTCGGAAGAGAAATAAACCCTTGAATGCTTTGTATGAAAATAAACAAAGCTTCCGAAGGTTAATTTTGCTTCGGAAGGAAAAGGTTCTTAAAAATAAATAAGTGTCTGAGATAAGAATTTTAAGCTTCGGAAGATGAATTTGACTTCTTCCGAAGGTAAAATCTCTTAGACAGTTATTTATTTTGAAGACATGTTTTTCTTCCGAAGATAAAATTTTATCTTCCGAAGTATCAGAAATTTTCAAGAATCTAAGGAAAGTCTTCAAAAAGAATTTTACATCCAAAGAAAACATGAGCTTATGAAAGTGATGAACTAGACAACTTAGGACACACATATTTTAAGAAGAAATAATTAGAATTAGTTTTAATAAAAAGTCTACTCAAAGTTAATCATCCCAATAGCTGATATCAGATACTTAAATCTCTGTTCATCAAAAGCTTTGGTGAACAGATCAGCATATTGTTCATCTGTATGAACTTTGACTAGTTTAATTAATCCTTTTTCATAGTTATCCTTATTAAATGATACCTGATGTTGATGTGTTTGGTCCTTGAGTGCTGCACAGGGTTCTCAGTGATAGAGATAGCACTATTGTTGTCTATGTGGATAGGAGTCTCTTTGAAGTTAAATCCATAGTCCAGCATCTGATTTTGAATCCAAAGCACTTGAGCACAGCAGCTTGCAGCAGCAATGTATTCAGCCTCAGCAGTTGATGCAGACACACAGGATTGTTTCTTGCATTGCCATGAGACCACCCTTCCACCAAGGAATTGACATCCCCCAGATGTAGACTTTGCAGTCATATTGCAACCACCATAATCACTATCTGTATAGGCATACAGATTGAAATTTGGATTCTTTGGATACCATAGACCAAGTGTTGAAGCACCTTTGAGGTATCTTAAAATCCTTTTCACAGTGATTAAGTGAGACATCTTAGGGTTGGCTTGATATCTTGCACAAATACATGTAGCAAACATGATATCAGGCCTGCTAGCTGTAAGATACATAAGAGACCCAATCATAGCCCTGTATAAGTGCTCATCTACACACTCCCCCTCAAGATCTGGACCAAGGGAGTGGTTTCTGGCTATGGGTGTCTTAGCAATCTTACAATCAGTCATATTGAACCTCTTGAGTATGTCTTGAACATACTTTGACTGACTTATGAAGATGCCATCTTCAACCTGCTTCACTTGAATTCCCAGAAAGAAGTTGAGTTCTCCCATTGAACTCATCTCAAATCTGTCTTTCATCAGCTTCTCAAAGTCTTTGCAGAGCTTTGGATTAGTTGAACCAAAGATGATGTCATCAACATATACTTGAACCAGCAATAAGTCATTTCCCTGTCCTTTGATGAAGAGAGTTCCATCTATAGTACCTCTTCTGTATCCATGCTTACAGAGATACTCAGATAGTGTCTCATACCACTTCCTGGGTGCCTGATGCAGCCCATAAAGAGCTTTGTCAAGCTTGCAGACATAATCAGGATGATCAGGGTCTACAAAACCAGGTGGCTGTTTGACATAAACCTCCTCATCAATCACTCCATATAAGAAAGCACACTTTACATCAAGTTGGTAGACCTTGAAGTTCTTGGATGCAGCAAATGCCAGGAATATCCTAACAGCTTCTAGTCTTGCTACAGGAGCAAAGACATCAGTGTAGTCAATCCCTTCTTCTTGTGTGTATCCTTGAACAACTAGTCTTGCCTTGTTCTTGATGATGATTCCTCTATCATCCTTCTTGTTTCTAAAAACCCATTTGGTTCCAATGGTAGTCTTCCCATGAGGAAGAGGACAAAGGTTCCAAACTTTCTGCCTTTTGAATTGAAGCAGCTCTTGTTGCATAGCTTCAACCCAACTTCCATCCTTTAGAGCTTCATCAACTTTCTTGGGCTCTATCTGAGATAAGAAACAAGAGTGAAGACAAACATTTGCTTCATGGGTTTGTCCTCTTGTTCTTACCCCTGTGACAACATCTCCAATGATGTTTGTGGTGGGGTGAGACTTGTGGATCCTTAGCTGAGGGATCACAGCAAGTTGTTGAGAAAGATCTAAATTTGAGAAATTTAAATCTGGTCTTGAAGATTCACCCTCCACATTATCACACTTATCAAGATTAACTTGATCCAATGAGTGTGAGACATCATTGATGTTGTCATCTATGGTATGGTTATTAGCATCAAGAAATTCCTGATCACTATCACCATCACCATTGTTGTCTTCTACAAGTGAGGTGTCTTTATCTGGTTGAGAGGCCTCTGAGCTGGAATTTGAAGGCATGCCAGATGTATCAGCTGAATTTGTCATTGTTGTGCTGATAGAAACCTCATTTGCTGAAGTAGTTCCAACTGGAGCTGAAGATGTATGAGTTGAAGGTCTTCCTAGCTCAAATCTTGGATCAGGATCACCTGTATTTAGATTTTCTGCAGATCCTGAAACATGCTCACAAGATTTGTTAAAACAGTTGGTAACTAAATCAAGATCAAACAGCCAATCCGGACCAGAACCAGCCACACAAGGGGTGCTCATTGAAAGTCACATTGGCTGACTCCTCAACAATTCTAGTTCTGAGATTGTATACTCTATAAGCTTTAGCTTGAGAAGAGTATCCAATGAAATGTCCATCATCTGATTTCTCAGCAAACTTGGCAATTTGATCTTTGGTATTCAAGATGGTGCAGGGACATCCAAATGACCTGAGAAAACCAATGAAAGGTTTCCTCTTGTGCCAAAGTTCATAAGGAGTCTTACCATGTGTCTTAACTACTAAAACTCTGTTTTGCACATAGCAAGCAGTATTGACTGCCTCTGCCCAGAAGGTGATAGGCAGTTTAGAGTCAGACAACATAGTTCTTGCAGCTTCAATAAGTGTCCTGTTTCTCCTCTCAGCAACTCCATTTTGCTGAGGAGTCCTGGGAGCACTATATTGTCTTGTAATACCTTTTTCATCACAAAATGCATCAAGGATTTGGTTCTTGAATTCAGTTCCCTGATCACATCTTATGGTTTTGACCTTGTGATCACATTGATTCTCAACTTTTAAGATGAAATTCTTCAGAATCTCAGGGGTTTCATCCTTAGTTCTAAGGAAGAAGACCCAAGTGAATCTTGTAAAATCATCTGTGATCACCAGACAGTAAGAGGTCCTTCCTAAACTCATTACACTGGTGGGGCCAAAGAGATCCATATGTAACAAGTGTAGGGGAGTAGTGATGGAGTTCTTTTCCTTAGGCTTGTGAGATACCTTGTGTTGCTTCCCTTTCAGGCATGCCACACAATGATCATCACTAGTAAACTCTTTCTTTGGCATTCCAGTTACCAGATCATGTTTAATTAATTTATTCATGTTCTTAAAGTTTACATGGCACATTCTTTTATGCCATAGGAAAGACTCATCACTATTTGCTTTAGATAGAAAGCATGAAACTTCTCCTGAGGGAGATGTTTCTTGCAAATCCATCTTGTACATGTTCCCTTTCCTGGGGGCTCTGAGCAGGATATGCTCATGAGGAATGACCACACCAGGTTTGAGAACAATGCACTCATGCTCAGTAAAGAGCATGTTATGACTCTGATCACAAAATTGGGATACACTCAGAAGATTGTACCCAAGCTCCTTAACAAAGTTTACCTTCTCAATGCTGAGCTTACCATTTGTGACCTTGCCCCTTCCAGAAATGTAACCACCTTCATCTCCTCCAAAAGCAACTGGTCCTCCATCAATTCTCTCAAAATTATGGAGTAGAGACCTATTGCCTGTCATGTGCCTGGAACAGCCACTGTCAATTATCCAGACATTCCTGTTGGTCTTGAGCTGTTCCTGCACAGAGAATGATTAGTTACATTTGGAAACCCAAGCCTTACTTGTCTTGGGCTCATTAACAGTAATAGAAGGTAATGCAACAGTAATAGATCCTATGGTTGTACTATGGGGATCTTCAGCTGTTGTTGATGGAGAAACCTCAGTCATTTGGTCTTTCTTAGACTTCCACACCACCTTTGGAGTCTTGGACTTGACCTTCAAAACCTTAGAAGCTTTTGGAACTTCACAAGTTTTGATGACTGATCCTTCGGAAGAATCTACAGTCACTGCAGCAGACTTTAGTGCTTCGGAAGAACTCCTTTCTTCCGAGACCAACTTTGCTTCCGAAGGTAATTTTCCACTTACCTTCTTCTTTGATTTGGAGCTTCCGAAGGAAACAGACTTTCCTTCCGAAGCTTGAGACTTCTTGAGACTCTTTGAAGTCTTTGTTTTAGTCATGTGGACAGTACTTTTAGGATTGTATGGGCAATCCTTAGCAATGTGAGAAGTACTTTCACACATAACACATAACATTTTCTTCTTCAAAGAAGTCTCCCTTTGAGAGCAAGACTGGCTTTGGTCACATCCCTTCTCCACCTTCATCTTGGTAGATGCTGAGACAGTTCCTTTGGGCTGTGAACTGTTCTTGGAGTTTGATGGTCCAGGCTGTGCAGCAGTGGTACACAGCAGCTCAGTCTTCTTCTTGACACTGAGATGATTTGAACAAGAACCATGACTCTTAGCTGAGGAGTCTTGGTTGATGTCTTCAGTCCTTACTACTTTGAAACCTGCAGAGATAAAAACTTGTTTCTGCTTAGCATCAAAAGTAGCCTTGATTTCTTGAGCCTTCTTTGCCTTCCTTTTGCTCTTTCTGATCAAGTTCTTTCTTTTGGACTTGGTCATCACAGTTGATTTCTTCTCCTCAGAAGGATAGTGGCCCTTGGAAGAATCCTCTTCTTCACTCTTCTCAGAGGAATTCTTCACTATCACTTCTTCATCATCCTCACTTACAGGATCTATGAGAGGAAGCTCATCTTCACAAGTTCCACACCTAGGAGATCTTACAGACAAGATTGTGTGTGGAGGAGCTATCTCATTTGATCCTAGTCCCTGTCTATTTTGATAACAAACCTTGTTGTGCAGGGATGAGGATATCATGTTCTTGAAGGTCTCTTCTTCAAGAACACTCTTCTCTGCCTTGGCTTTGCTGATCACAAGCTCAGCCTGGCACTCAGTTAACTTAGTGATGAGATCTTGGATCTGAGTTCTGAAATCTGTATGTTCATGTTTTAGTACTGAAATGGTTTTCTCCAAGTCCTCTATCTTTAACTTGTAATCATTTTCAGACTTTCTAAAATCAGATTTTAATATGTTTAATGACTCAAGATCAGATCTCATCTCTAGGTTATAGGACCTGTATCTATTTACTTTAGCAATGCATTCAGGGGAGCAAAGATGTTCCAATACCTTGGCTTCATCATGGTCAGCCATCAGTGCTTGGTTTGGAGAAGCATCCTCCACCTGAAAACTCCAGTCAAAGCCTCCTTCTTCAACAGCAACAGCAGCATGTTGCTTTGTCTTCTCAGCCTGAGGAGCTTTGTCAGTAAAGTTTGGTCTGGGTTGTGTTTGGCCCCCATTTGCTTTAGGTGCCTTACACTCCCTGGCAAAGTGACCCATAAGGTTACAGTTGTAACACTTAACTTTGCTTTTATCCAGCCCAAACTTACTACTGGTAGCATTGCTTGGAAATCTTCTTCCTGTCCTCTTGTAGAACTTCTTGGCTCTGTGAGTGAGGAGAGCCATCTGCTGAACTATCTCCATGTATTCCAGGTCATCTGGATGGATACAGTCCAGGTCTTCAAGAGTGAAGAGATAATTCCCACAGCTTTCATCTGCAGACACAAAGGCTTGAGAAGAACTTGTCTCTTGGAATGGGCTTCCTTGAGTAAAGTTCTCCCTTGGTGTCTCCGGGAAGGTGATGAAAGGACCCTTTTGTGAGTTGTCAGGGTAGCATAAGAGATGATGCTGAGGTTCTATGCTGTCCCTTTCAACCACATGAAGGGCTGAACCCATTTGATTGTTGGAGTTGCCAGATGAACCTTGCATGTTCATCTCCATCTGGTATCCACTGAGAATCCCATACAACTCTGTAAGAGTAAGAGTCTTAAGGTTCTCAGTCCTCTTGATCACCACACAATAGTGTGTCCATTGCCTAGGAAGTGAGGACATGAACTTCCTTACAATGTCCCTGTTCTCAAGAGGAACTCCTCCATCCACTAGGGTATCCACAATCTCAACATACCTGAAGTATTGTTGGGTCATGGTCTCACCTGCTTTGAAGGTGAAATTTTCAAACTGCTGCTTCAGAAGATCTTTCTTGTTCTCCTTGGCTTCAGAGGAGCCTTCATACATCAGCTTCAGTGCATCCCACAGCTGTTTGGCTGTCTTGCACTTCTTAAAACCTCTGTATACAGAGTTTGGGAGAGCAGTCTGAAGAGCAGTCATGGCCTTCCTGTCAATCTCTACTCTTTTTCTATCTTCATCTGAGTAGTTGGCCACATCTTTAGGAATCATACCAGCACCAGTAGCAGAGGGGGTGCTGGGTATGAAAGGTCCATTCTCAACAGATTCCCACATTCTTGAATCAAGAGACCTGATGAAGCCTTCCATCCTCATGCACCAGGTGTCAAAATCATCAAGAGTGATCAGTGGGGATTTGTTCATGGTTCCAGTCTCCATATCAGTCTTAGAGATGGAGCCATTTGAAGAGTTTAGCTTTTGTGTGTGTGAGGGATCTTAAGATGGTTAGATCTTATATCAAGAGCCTGGAAAGCTCTGATACCAATTGCAGGACCGTTTAAGGGCTTAACACAATTACAACACAACAACACAATGAGGAGATTAACTAAGCTCTAATCAAACAGTGAACTGGGTAACCAAAGTGATACAAAGAACACAAGTAAAGCAAGAGACAGAACAAGAGAGTATGGGTTTCAAGGAGGCAGTATATTGCTTTCTCAAGTTCTTTTACAAGTGTTACAAAGCATAAAGAAAAGATACAAGAACTTGAAATACTTATACTACAACCTACACAGCCGGCTATACTTTGAAAGCCAGCTGGATACAATTGACTAGACACTAACAAAATCAATTGTAGGATCAAAAGGCATATCTGCCTTTTGACCTTGTGACTATGACATGCCATAGCTCACATCCTTATACAATACAAAAAGGATAAAGTACATAAAGTGGAAAGTTGAATACTCAAGACCTCAATGTACAGTTACCAAAGCAAGGCCCTTTTCACACCACTCATGTAAGTTGGTGACTTTACAGAGATGCAGCGGAAAGGTGCTTTATGGAACAGTACATCAGATAAAGCATGTGTACTAAAAGTCTTCGGAAGAAATCTGTCTTCATAGTTGAGGCTTCGGAAGACTTTGTCTCTGAAGCTTCGGAAGACTTCATGTTTGGCTTCGGAGATATTGGTCTTGGCTTCGGAAGATTTTTACACTTAGAGTTTTTCTAATGCTTTGTGTAAAACTTCCGAAGCATTCTTCACTTCACTTCAGTACTTAGTGCATGTTGCTGAGACACTTAGGCTGTTTTGGGTTGCATCAGACTTCAGGAATCCTTACAGATAGGATTGTTGTATTTGTAATGTCTCATTTTCATTAATGATCCGATAGTGAATTGGTTTTAATTATGGTTGTGATTGTTGAATGGTTACACATAAAAACTCATGTTTATTTAATTCTACATTCAAACTTAACTTAATGAATCGTCAGAAGCCTCCCAAAATCGTTCTCCAAGAACATATTAGATCGATTCCCAATCGACTTCTAACGTTAGATTCAATTCTGCTTATTCTTCGTGTGTTCTCACTGATTGGATCGCCAATCAAATAGGATTCGCACTATTTGATCTGGTGTTACACGCTAATCACTTGGTATTTCGTTCAAATACCAGGTCCTAACACTAATTATATAGAATATATTAATTAATATGATTAATTCAAAGAAATAGAAGAAAATTTCTAAATAGAAGATCTGGACTCAATAAAAATCTTGAAAATTTATATGATGATCTTTATATTTTATTGGAATTGCAGAATACATTTCATGAACTAGTTCACAAGTATGACAAAGCTTCATATTTTAGAATAGTTAATGAGAAGAAATCAAAAGTAATCGTAAAACAGTAGGTTATATCATAAAAGTTTACATAAATTATGATATACAGAATGGGACAGTTTGTATAAATTTTAGAATTTTTAGAGATATTTAGATATTTCTGCCATTTATTATGAAACTTATAAAATATCTAGGAAATTACCTGTAATAAGATGTTGACTAGAATTTTCATGGGATAATTTAGATTTTAAAACATTACTTTTGTAAAATTTGGTAATTTTCGAACAACTATATCTACTATTTAGAAACTTTGACGTAATTAATGATATAAATGTTGAAAACTTTAAAGAAATAAGATTTATTTCTAACAAATAATTATTTATAAGAAATATTTGACTTGTTGCTGAAAATAAGGTGAGTAACATGACCCTTTTTTTATTTATAAATTTTTTTAGGGAAAAAGCATACTGTTTGTTATTGAAATTGATACAAGATTTGAAAGTTTTGATATCTTAATATCATATTGACACAACCATTAATTCGGATGAGGAACCGTCAAATAATATAGGTAGCGCTATTTAGGAATATGTCAACCTGCATCTGCCAGATAAGGGTTGTGATGTTATATTATTTGATTATGTGATTTGTATGTGATAGTTATGAATCACTTGACATGTAAGTAGGTTTGGTTGTGCGTTTGATTGTGTTGCATCAATTAAAATGAATTATGTTATTAAATAAACCTATGTTCTCACCAATTTTATGTTGGTTGTTTGAGTATACTTTTTCAGGTAATTATAATGTATTATAATTTCGTGTATACATTTAACATGTTCAGTGAGTAGCACGACTATATAAGGAAGTTGTGCATATGGGTGGTTATTGATCTATCTGACTTCAATCTCTTAATGGATGTTCACGTGCACTACTAGCTGAAGAATAAATGAAATGATAGAAACATGTACTTTAAATAACGATTACTAATGTAAAAGTATAATTATTGGACTAAATTTTGTATAAATGTAATCCTACAAGTATATGTTTAATAAAAAATTATATTTAGTTTATTGTTGTGATGTCATGCTAATATAATCAATGTGTTTTGAACCAAAAAGTCACACCTAAGCATTTCATGCTTCCGTAAGGATGTGACATCTTTAAAACATTTTAACATTAAGACATTATTTCTTAGGTTGACCCGTGAGTATTTTGGTGTCTATTCTAACTATATATTCACTATATCAATTACACTTAACTACCAATGTGAGTATTCATAGCTTATTTTTATATGTTTTACATTTTAAGAGAATCTTGTGTCAATATTTAATCAATTGTTTTTCATTATTATTCCATTCAAGATTAAATTCTAATCATGTTAAGTTATTATTTCTAGTTATGTGTTTATAGTTGGATAAACAACAAGTTAGCATAATAATTAATTTATATAAACCACATCAACAATGATAGATATATTGGTTTGATAAAATCACCCCATATGATTAATCAATGGGTGATTAGAACTGGATTCATACAATTAATCATAAGGCTTTGTCTACGAACTGAGTTAATTCAGTCATTAGGTTTGATTGTACTTGTTTTTGTTTTTTATGTTACACTATTGAATTTTTAAGTCTTGACATTGCCATGCGAATTGAATTGCTGTAGTCATTTTAGATCAATTTATATATGTATGTAAAACCTGTGTTTACTCATCGGTTAATTATTTAGCCGACTTGTTACTTTTTCACATGATTATAGAAAATACAGTTTAGATGATTTTTTCATGCTCACCATAAGACTTGGATTTGGAATAAATAAAGACAATTAGAAAGTTTATTTTGAGTTATTATTTGATTGTAATAGATGTTTTGATTAGTTTTGTCAATGATGGATGCAATTAATAATATTTTATTTTTATTTATTAAGACGTGCTGTTAACAATCGATTCATTTTCGTCCTCGGTTGGGGTGTGACAAACCTCAGTTGCATGTTTACATCTCGTGGTCACTGTTTGGATAACCGCAACCAAACAACCAATCTTCTTACCATACAATGTTCTCCTTTTTTTTCTTTAACTCCTATGTACGTATTAGATGTACGTAATAAAGTTACATGCATACAATATATTTTTACGTGTATGCAATATCATGTTATAACATATAAATAATATCATGTTACGTATCTATAAAATATAGTACACATATTTGTAAGTAAAATATAAGCTTTTACATATGCATATACCTCAAATATCAACTTTACATATACGAACTATAAACATAAAATATAATATGAACATTAAGATAACTTATGCCAACACAATAACATTTCATTAATAACATAAATTAGAATTTCACCAAAAAATTACAATATTAGATAAAAGTAACTGAAGATAATCGCTTCCCAATTTCGATTTGTTTATTGTAATTTACAAGTTGAATACGAATCAATATAGTATTCAATAAATAAAACATTATTAGAAGCGTTTCATGATTAATGTAAAACCCTTGCATTATATCATCATCTTAACAACGTCACTGAAGCCTAGAACAAGCTTCTGGTCCAACTCCAGCAACCGTGAAACACCACCAGGCCCCTTCTGCTTTGCTCCAATTGCCGCCTCCAACCACCATCTACCAATCATTGTTCCTAATCATTAGTTAATTATTTATTAATTAATGATGGATGGAGGAAAGTTTATGCTTTTTAAGAAAAAAGAATATTAATAAAACCTATCAAGAAAACAACTTAAAATTATTCATGATTCGAAACCATAATACCAAATAACAAAGCTTCAAATTCTCATGAACACGGATGAACGGAAGTACATTGGCTCTAACACGAGCATAACCAAGTGAACACGTATGCAAACCTGAAATAGAGATGAGTAGATGGAATCTTTTTAAATAATTAGAAAAATCCAATTGCTATTATATCCCTCACTAATCTAAGACATTTATTTAAATAAAATAATCGTATTTAATGTTAACCACTAACTAAAAACACGTGTTAATTAAATTAACCAATCAAATTGAGTTTATGGGTTTAATTTTATTATAAAAAGTGTTTTTATATGAAATGGATTAATTACTAACCTTTTTAATACTACTAACCCATAAACTAAATCATAATCATGTATCAAAATTACAATTTTTAGGATTATATCAAGTGTCTTTTATAGTTGACTTTAAGAAAAGAGTAAATATATCATTTATATATTACTAATTACCAACTTGATTAGTGCATTAAGGTTGTACATTATACATCAACGGTTGTACCTTCTATAAAACTAAATGGTTCGCAACTATAATGGCACCTGATGATTAGGTCACTTGCAACTATTCAAAGGTCTTTTTTTTTCTTTTGTAATAACCTTGGTATGCATTATGGGTTATATCATACGCATTAGTGGGTTGTGCCCATCTTTTATTGTTTTAATTAATCTTTAACCTTTTTTCTTTTAACCCAATACTTTTACGTCTTTATAATTTAGTCCCAATATTTTTACTTTCAACTTTGTTCCCTATAATTTTCATATATTACAAATTTTCATTTTACATTTCGATATATATTTCACGAGTTAACACGCCGCAACAAGCATGCGTAGTTCAATAGTTTTATGCTTATATTCTCCCCGTTTAATTGCCCGTCGTAATGCATTGATAGTAGATCAACTTACTTATTATTTTATATGTTTTAGGGTTTGCGTACATAGTTCAACATTTTACGTCTACTTTCCTTATTTTTTTATTAATTTTTTCATTTTTATAGTACGAGATTTTTTGGTGTTAGTGGTCATTAGTGATGGTGTGTCATTGATGCTACCTGACACATTTTACGCCTCCCACTACAACGTACGGGGCGTAACACTAGTTTCATCAATCAACCAATATTTTCAATTAAACATTCCATCTACTCAATCCTCATTTTTCAAAACAAAAAAAAAAACTCTCCAATTTTTTAATACACTAATAACTTTTTTATAATATAGCATTTTTTAACAAAATTTACACCAATAAGTAGATCATATTTTTATCTGTAATTTCGGTATACTATTTTCGAATGACTGTAATTATATATATGTAACAAAGAGTTATATATGTGTAATAAATTTCTATTATTTTTACAAAACGTTCCTTTTTGGAAAAGTATCCTCACTTTTTTTACTATGTGATTATAATTTGAATATGATATTTTGGTTCTTTAATATTATTACGTGATTTATAAGCAATCTTACTAGTTATATAAGTGATGAAAATGAAGATATCTCTCCGAGCTATCGTAGGAAATGTTATAGGTCAAAATTTTCCAATTACCGATAAGCAACAAGGCAACAAGAAGTGATTGTTTGATAGTTTTGGTTTAGTATATATTTTTTTAATTAATGAAATGTTAAGTAGTGTTATTTAATGAAATGGTAATTTAATTTTATTAGTTATGTTATTTATATTACGTTTTATGTATATATAAAATGTATTGATTGTGTATATTTTTGGTAAAATAAAATAATGATATGATATATGATTTATAATTTAAAATCTCTAACAAACTATCATATATTTGTAGTAAATTATTAAATACACATAACCAAAATAATTACATATGTGCTACAAGTTATTATATATATGTATTATTTTACTATATATAATATAAATAATTAAATGTACGTTCATGTTACACATATGTGTGATTTTACATAACGTATATGAGATTAATTTTATTTATTTAAAATGATACTTTTGACTATATAGAAAGTGATTAAACTAGCTACTTGTTGTGAATACATATTAAATCAAAAGTGTCACATCCCGGCGGAAGCGTGAAATGCTTGGGTGTGACTTGCTTGTTCAGAACTCATTGATTAAAGGTGTAACAGATTACCACAGCAAAACATAACATAATTCAGATTTAAAGATAATTATAAAGTTAGGATTACATCAAATCATAACAGTCAAAATCTGATCTAACATAACCCTATTACAAAACATATTAAACTAACTGCTACATCTTTAGTAACGATGGAAGTGAGCGTCCACCGATAAACTAAGATCGTACATATTAACAGTTAGGTTTAGACAAACTTTTCTCATGATTTCTCTCCAGCCATTATAAACATCAAAAGAAAACATAATGCTGTTAGTCAAGATGATTTCCTGAAAAAGCATACTCAAAATAGTCAACATAAAGTTGGTGAGTTCACAGGTTTATCTTAAACAAAATATTATTGATGCATCAGATACAACCAAACCTTACTTAATAATCAGATCATCCATAACTGTCATAATATAATTCATAAATCAGATAATATAGCATCACAACACTCATCCTGTTGGTGCAGAAATATTATCCTAAGTAGCGCTACCAATATTACCTAACGATTCCACATCCGAATTAATGGTTGTAACATAAATGACAGTATATCTCAAAAATATTAATAATGCATCAATTCATAAAAAACAGTATGTTTTTTACCCCAAAAGTTTATAGAAATAAAAATGGGCTATGAATCTCACCTCTTACTCCAAATGATAACCTATAAACAAGAATATTTATAGTTTAGAAAAATATCTTTTCTTTAACATTTTTAGCACCTCAAATTATAAAATTCATTTCAAAAATTATAATAAGATATATATCACAAACCTTTTACAGCAGGTGGGTCTCAAAATCATGTATTATATATCAAAATTTTATATATTAATTTTTTTACAGTTTATTTTCTAGAATTTTTATATTATTTGAATAAATTATCAGAAATAACTTCAGGCCTCTAAAATTTGTCAAACTTTGTCAGATTATATGACACAAATTTTATATGTTCTCAAAATTTTCTCGGGTTCTAAATCATAATAGAGTTTATTTTCATCATTTTCATTATTTTACCAATATTCGGTACAAATAGCAGCATATGTTCAAAAATTCTAATCTTTATATAAACTAATCTAATCTAGTTATCATACTTTCTGTACATTTTTCATAATTTATTTCAATTTTTTTTTTTTTTTTAAGTATTTTTCTCGATTTTCATATAGCAGAAACTTCTAAAATTCATAACTTATTCAAAACTTCGAATTAGGCCGCAAAACTTTTTCTGCAAATCTTATAAATCATAATAATCAACATATAATTTTTACAACCATTTACCAGGTTCGGTTCTTCCATTTGGTAATTTTATTTCAAAAACTTAGATAAATTATATAAATTATTTTACCTATCATGAATATTATTTCTAATATTATTTAACAAGTTTATAATTTTATTCCCATAATTACAGTTATTTAAATATTTAATCCGATTCAACAAGAAAGTCTACGTTTTAACCCTTTTATTTTTGTATTAAATCCTTGATTCTTATAAAACCTTCAAACTTTCTGTTTTTGAGTCGTTTCGTACTAATTTTTAATAAAAATTATGTGTTTATGAGTTTTTGCAAAGAACCTTGATGATTTAGCTAAAGGGTTAACCATATGTGTTAGTTAAACACATATATAATTTGTTAGTTATAGATTTGAGGATCATACCTTGTTGGATGAATGAAAACTTAAGGGAATTGCTTGGTTAGACTCTTGATGATCCATTTGGGGTTCTTGTTTAAGGATTGATCATAATCTTGGGAAAAGTAACTTGGCCCATGTTATTCTTGAGGTTGTTAGTGATCAAGAGATGGTGATGAGGTGAGAACCGAAAGTATGAGGGAGGTGACTTGAAAACCGAGAGAGTGTCAAATGGTGTGAGGATAGAGGCAGTTATGATGGTTTGCGGTTCTATCGGCGAGAGTTCAAGGAGTTTAGGAAAATTATCATGATTTTCATTATTTATAGTTATCTTAGGATTAGGTGTCAATGTTTAAAGGGTGTTAAGTGTTACCATTATGAAGGTGATAAGTGTCCTATGAGTGGCTAGGTGGCAAGCTCTAAGCGTGATTAGTGTCATGGCAATGCTAGGTGTCATTCAATGGTGTTAATTACATTCTTAGTGGTTAAGTTTAGTTTATTTAGTTAATTTGTTACTAATCTAGGTTAGTTATGGTCCTAATAACCCGATTACTATAGCTAAGTGTGTTTTAGTTTAGTGTTTAAACATCTACGATTAGTTTGGTTTAGGTTCTTCATGTAAGTTTTTCAAAAGTTATCTCATTTGGTTATTGTTTGATTAGTTGTAATCTTAGTTTAATATACCTTAAATGGAAATATAACAATAATCTAATAACTAATCACGTAATCTTATAACTTGGTATTCTTAATATTTCATACCAAAAAAAAATCATAAAAGTATACATTCATGCACTCGTAAATGATCATAATTACATGCAAGATTATGGAGCATATACATATATTTATATATACTAACGTATATAGATAAAAAAATTATCACATAAAGTTATCTTAGGAATTTTAATTTAATATATATGTATATATATTTAAGATTAACTTATATAAATTTATAGTATTAAATTGTCTAACCTTAAATTTTAGGGTCGTCACATTCTATCCCCGTAAAAAGAATTTCGTCCCGAAATTCATTGGTAGGTATTCTCAGAGGTTGCGGAGAGTTTGTCTTTGTAGTTGCTCTTTTCATTCAGTTTAACCTTAAACAGATGAGGAGATTTTTTTTGAATTCCATTTGACCTTTACTATTGGGATTTTACTTTAAACTTTTTACATCTCTATTTATAATGACTACTGGTTATTCTACAAAATGAAGTTTCTTATCTATTTTGATTTCCTGTATTGGTATCTTGAATTAAACAATTCTTAAAATTTGATACATGAATGGTGTTGTGTATTTCGCTTAGTTTCTGAGGCAAGTCTATCTTATAGGCTACAAGACCAATCATATCTATTATCTCAAAGGACCAACGTACCTAGGGTTTAACTTATTTCTTTTCCCAAATCGGGAAATTCCTTTTGATGGTGATACCTTCAAGTATACTTTATCTCGTATTGACATATACTTTCTTCCATGTTTGTGTTGTTTTCTCACTTTGTCTATCTGTCTGTGGGTGATATGCTGAACTCATGTTTACTTGAGTTCCTAATGCTTTCTGCAAGGTTTGCCAGAATCTTAAAGTAAACCTACTATCTCCATAAGATATCGTTGAATAGGTATTCCATGTCTGTACATAATTTCATGCATATAAACCTTGCTAATTTTCCATCTTATAATCTTATCTTATTGGCAAGAAATTAACTGACTTAGTCAATCTATCGATTATAACCCATTTGGTTTCATACCCACTTTAGGTTCTGGGTAACTTTGTTACAAAATCCATAGTAATTTGATTTCATTTCCACTCAGGAATTTCTGTTTGTTGTAAACATCCTAAGGGTTTCTGATATTAAGCCTTAACTCTTGAACATATATCACATTTTTCTACAAATTTTGTTACAGATTTCTTCATACCTGGCCATCGATATTGGTTTCTTAAATCCTTGTACATCTTATTATTTCATGGATTTACTGAATATCTTGATTTGTGTGCTTCTCTTAGAATAATTTCTCTAAGCTTAACATGGTTAGGAATCCAAATTCTTCCTTTAAATTTCAGAATTCCATCGGATGTAATTTCCAGTTGTCCATTCTGCTTCAACACACCTTCTGATTCTTCTTCTTGTTGAATTTCTTAAATTTGACTTATTAGATCCGAGTGTAATTCCATTCTCAAAGCACGGACCCGTAATGGTTTAATTCTCTTCTTTCTACTTAAGGCATCCACCACTACATTTGCCTTTCTTGGTTGATACTTGATTTCACAATCATAATCACTTAATAACTCTACCCATCTTCTGTGCCTCATATTTAATATCTTTTGATCAAATTCCATATAGTTAATGTCTCCAAATATTAAATGTGAATACTACTGCTCCTAATTCTAAATCGTGAGTAGTATAATTCTTCTTGCTTCCTTTGAGTTACCTAGATGCATATGCAATTACTTCATCTCGTTGCATTAAAACATATCCAAATCCTTGATGTGACGCTTCATAGTATACTACAAAATCATCTGTTCCTTCTAGAAGAGCTAAAATAAGAGCACTACATAACTTATTCTTTAAGAGTTCAAATACGACATTTTGTTTTTCTCCCCAAACATAAAATTTTTCTTTCTGGTTAATTCCGTTGAAATAATAACCGGCCAACTCTAAAAATTGGCGTACCTTAGTTGCTGTTTTTGGGAGCTTCCTATTTCTTAATTGCCTTAATCTTTGTCAGGTCAACCTGAATTCCTTCTTGGTTAACTACATGTCCTAAAAAATTATACTTTTCTTTTCCAAAATTCGCATTTTGAAAATTTGACATAAAAGTTTTCTTTTCGATGTAACTCCAAGATCAGCCTTAGGTGTTTTTCATGTTCTTCCTTACTTTTAGAATAGATCAAGATGTCATCTATAAATACTATGACAAATTTATCTAAATAAGGTCTGCATACTCTATATATTAAATCCATAAACACTGCTGGAGCATTAGTTAACCCAAATGGCATTACAAGAAACTCATAATGACCATATCTAATTCTAAATGCACTATTTAGTATATCTTCATCTTGAACTCTTATATGATGATATCCTGACCTTAAATCAATTTTGAAAAAGTAACTAGATCCTTGTAATTGATTGAATAAGTTATCTATCCTAGGGAGGGAATACATATTCTTTATAGTTACTTTATTGAGTTCTTGGTAATCGATGCACATTCTAAAAATTCCATCCTTCTTCTTAACAAATAGTACTGATGCTCCCCAAGGGGATACACTAGGACGTATAAACCCTTTATCTAACAAAACCTGAAGTTGACTCATTAATTCTTTCATATCTATTGGCGCTAAATGATACGAAGATTTGGCTATAGGAGCAGTTCCAGGTACTAATAAAATTTTGAATTCTACTGGACGAGGAGTGGTGGCAATCCTGGTAATTCATCAAGAAATACCTCTGGTATTCACTAATAATAGGAACATCTTTTAAATTTATCTTATATAGTTTTGTATCAACTACATGGACTAGAAAAGCTAAAAAAAATTTCTTAAACATTTCTGAGCCTTCTTACATGAGATTATTTTCATAGTACCTCTAGGTTTCTTACCATATAAACAGAGAGTTCTATTTTTCTGATTCAAAGAGATTTTTATCATTCTTTTACCACATATAATTTCAGCCTGATTCTTACTCAACCAATCCATACCCATAACAACATCAAAACCTCCTAATTCAATAGGAATCAAATCCATATTAAAGTAATGATCATCTAAATTTAAAGTGCAATTAGGAATAACTTCACTAGCCTCGATTATTTTTTTCGTCAGCGAATTCTATCATATATTTAATCTTCAATTATTCTGAGGCTAAGCTAAGTAAAGCTTAAATGTATGCAAACAAAAGTACAAGTAGCTCCCATATCGACTAACACAATTGCGTGTCGGTTATTAATAAGAAACGTACCCGTTACTACTTCTGGTTCTTGTCGTGCTTCCTCAGCCTGCAACACAAATGCTCTACCACGAGGGTTGTTTGGGTTAATTAGGGTTTCGCCTTTTTGTTTCGGACACTTGTTGCAAAAATGATTCTTATTTCCATACTGGTAGCAAACTGGTTTAGGGTTTGTGGGTCCCGTACACTCCCTTGATAAGTGTCATTTCTTCTTACAGTTATAGCAAATTACAATTCTGCACTTACCATTATGGTGTCTCTTACAGGTATTGCACTACAATTGATCTTCGTCTATGTTCTCCTTTCCTGGATAATTCCCATGAAATTTCTCACGAAAATTTTGTTTACCTTCTTTTGCTGATTTTCCCCAAATCTTCCTCTAGAGTTGTTATTGCTCCATTTCCTTTTGTCTCCAATCCTTGAATTAGTCAAGGATCTATTCCTTATCATTTCATCAGTCAAGCTTCCTAACAACGTTACTATATTTTGAAAAGTCTTAGGCATGACTGACTTTACCATCCATTTTATTTATGGTACTAAACCCCAGATGTATCTTCCTATCCTTTTAGTTTTTAGTGTAACTAGGTGTGGTACTAATCTAGATAATTCATTATATCTATCTGTATGCTCCTGATATGCAGCACCCTTTATTTCTAGTTATAAGAATTTTGTTTCTAACCTTTCTATTTTTATTATAAAGATAATATTTCTTGATCACTAGGTTTCTAAATTCTTCCTAGCTTAGCCTGTTCATAACATCTCTTCCTTTAGTTTGAATTTCTATCTTCCATCATGAATGTGCTTCTACTCCTCCCTTTAGTGAATGCGAAACAAACACGGTCTTATAATTATCAGCACACCTGTTGATATCTAGAACCGACTCCATTTCTTCTAACCATGCAAAGCTTGTACTGCTCCTCCTTTTTCATTGAGGTCTTGGGGTTTACATGACATAAAAGCCTTATAAGAACATCCCTTCTTAGATTTGTTTATATTTCCTTCCTCTGAGTGTTTTACTTCAGTAGTGTTGCCTGGTTCTTCATTCCAGGTGAAACACCTCTAACGTAAAGGTTCTGACCTACGGTTGGGATACTCCTATATCATCCTATGGCTTTATTTCTCGTATTGTTTCTTATAATTGCTATGATCCGAATGACTAGTTTCATTATAGTAACTATCAGAATTACTAGTACTCATTTTTACAAAACTTCAGATCATAATATCACACATACTAGTCAAATAGTTTCACATAATTTCATATTTTCACATTAGTCACATATATTTCATACAGTATTCCCTTTATTTGTCTAAGTATAGACACCCCATCACGAAATCATGAAAAGAAAATATATCTTAAATATATTTTAAGTCATGTCAAAATTGTTATCATACGCACTTATGGTTATAGTCTAGGCATTTACGAATAATACCTAATTCTCTATAACCAATGGCTCTGATACCAACCTGTCACATCCCGACGGAAGCGTGAAATGCTTAGGTGTAACTTGCTTGTTCAGAACTCATTGATTAAAGGTGTAACAGATTAGCACAACAAAACATAACATAATTCAGATTTAAAGATAATTATAAAGTTGGGATTACATCAAATCATAACAGTCAAAATTTGATCTAACATAACCCTATTACAAAACATATTAAACTAACTGCTACATCTTTAGTAACGAAGGAGGTGAGCGTCCACCGATAAGCTAAGATCGTACATATTAACAGTTAGGTTTACACAAACTTTTCTCATGATTTCTCCCCAGCCATTATAAACATCAAAAGAAAACATAATGCTTTTAGTCATGATGATTTCTTGAAAAAGCATACTCAAAATGGTCAACATAAAGTTGGTGAGTTCACAGGTTTATCTTAAACAAAATATTATTGATGCATCAGATACAACAAAACCTTACTTAACAATCAGATCACCCATAACTGTCATAACATAATTCATAAATCAGATAATATAGCATCACAACACTCATCCTGTTGGTGCAGGAAATATTTTCCTAAGTAGCACTACCAATATTACCTAACGGTTCCACATCCGAATTAATTGTTGTAACATAAATGAGAGTATATCCCAAAAATCTTAATAATGCATCAATTCATAAAAATAGTATGCTTTTTCCCCAAAAGTTTATAGAAATAAAAATGGGCTATGAATCTCACCTCTTACTCCAAATGATAGCCTATAACCAAGAATATTTATAATTTAGAAAAATATATTTTCTTTAATATTTTTAGCACCTCAAATTATAAAATTCATTTCAAAAATTATAATAAGATATATATCACAAAATTTTTACAGCAGGTGGGTCTCAAAATCATGTATCATATATCAAATATTTATATATCAATTATTTACAGTTTATTTTTAGAATTTTTTTATTATTTGAATAAATTATCAGAAATAACTTCTGGCCTTTAAAATTTGTCAAACTTTGTCAGATTATATGACACAAATTTTATATGTTCTCAAAATTTTTTCGTGTTCTAAATCATAGCAGAGTTTATTTTCATCATTTTTATTATTTTACCAATATTCGGTACAAATAGTAGAATATGTTCAAAAATTCTAATCTTTATATAAACCGCTCTAATCTAGTTATAATACTTTCTGTAAATTTTTCATAATTTATTTCAAGGTTTAAGTATTTTTCCCGATTTTCATATAGCAGAAAATTCTAAAATTCATAGCTTATTCATAACTTCGAATCAGACCACAAAACTTTTTCTTCAAATCTTATAAATCATAATAATGAACATATAATTTTTCCAGTCATTTACCAGGTTCAGTACTTCCATTTGATAATTTTCTTTCAAATACTTAGATAAATTATATAAATTATTTTACCTATCATAATCATACCAAAATTTGCAGAATATTATTTCTAATATTTTCTAACAAGTTTGTAATTTTATTCCCATAATTATAGTTATTTAAATATTTAATCCGATTCAACAAGAAAGTCTATGTTATAACCCTTTTATTTTTGTATTAAATCCTTGATTCTCATAAAACCTTTAAATTTTCTGTTTTTGAGTCTTTTCATACTGATTTTTAATAAAAATTACGTGTTTATGAGTTTTTGCAAAGAACCTTGATGATTTAGCTAAAGGGTTAACCATATGTGTTAGTTAAACACATATATAATTTGTTAGTTATAGATTTGAGGATCATACCTTGTTGGATGAATGAAAACTTAAGGGAATTGCTTGGTTAGACTCTTGATGATCCGCTTGGGGTTCTTGTTTAAGGATTGATCATAACCTTGGGAAAAGTAACTTGGCCCATGTTTTTTTTGAGGTTATTAGTGATCAAGAGATGGTGATGAGGTGAGAACCGAAAGTATGAGGGTGGTGGTGGAGGTGACTTGAAAACCGAGAGAGTGTCGAGAGGTGTGAGGATAGAGGCAGTTGTGATGGTTTGCGGTTCCATTGGTGAGAGTTCAAGGAGTTTAGGAAAATCATCATGATTTTCATCATTTATAGTTATCTTAGAATTAGGTGTCAATATTTAAAGGGTGTTAAGTGTTACCATTATGAAGGTGATAAGTGTCCTATGAGTGGCTAGGTGGAAAGCTCTAAGGGTTATTAGTGTCATGGCAATGCTAGGTGTCATTCAATGGTGTTAATGACATTCTTAGTGGTTAAGTTTAGTTTAGTTAGTTAATTTGTTACTAATCTAGGTTAGTTATGGTCCTAATAACCCGATTACTATGGCTTAGTGTGTTTTAGTTTAGTGTTTAAACATCTATGATTAGTTTGGTTTAGGTTCTTCATGTAAGTTTTTCAAAAGTTATCTCATTTGATTATTGTTTGATTAGTTGTAATCTTAGTTTAATATACCTTAAATGGAAATATAACAATAATCTAATAACTAATCACGTAATCTTATAATTTGGTATTCTTAATATTTCATACCAAAAAAAATCACAAAAGTATACATACATGCATTCGTAAATGATCATAATTACATGCAAGATTATGGAGCATATACACATATATATATATACTAACGTATATAGATAAAAAAATTATCACATAAAGTTATCTTAGGAATTTTTAATTTAATATATGTGTATATATATTTAAGATTAACTTATATAAATTTATAGTATTAAATTGTCTAACCTTAAATTTTAGGGTCGTCACAAAAAGTGTCTGTATATTAAATATTTGGTTGAACAGATTTAGATGAACATGTTAATTTATAGATGTTTCAATTTATTTTATGAAAGAAGAAATTTTTTTTTGTTAACGGCATATTAAAATTATGTTTTGAGAGGAGCCATCATGAACATGTTAATTTATAGATGTTTCAACAAATGTTCAATTCAATAAGCATTCCTTTCCCAAATCAATAAATGGTCTTGACTGGTTGTTTGATATTGACTCGTTTACAAGGTCATTTGATCAGTTTCACTTGTCAACTGCAGAAAACCTACAATCTACTGGATCTTCTACTGCAATGAAAGAAGAGAAGATGTTCCAATGATTTCTCCAAATTCTTCTAATCCACATGATGTAGATGTTCTATTACAGGCTGATCCTGTCAGACAAGAACCTCCTAATGTGAGTGTTTCAACTAAAGCTGGTCCAAGTATAATTCTATCTCCTTCAAAAGAACCATCAAATGAAGTGAGAAATCAAGAACCAGCCACAACACCAGTTGAAACTGTGAGAAACCAAAATGATGAAAGTCAACAAAGTGTTGCGGATACTAAAGCAAAAGCTAGTGAAGTCGTTTTTTTTCATCACTCTCACACATCACAACAAAAAGATGCCTCTCACCAAGATGATCTGGATGTCTCCAATCTTGATGTATCTATTGCTGGTGACTCAATCCCAATCACCATAATACACAAGAATCATCCAGTGTCAAGTATCATCGATGAACTAAATGAGCGAGTGACAAGAAGCAAGTCAAGTATTGCAAACATATGTATGTTTTCTTGCTTTTTGTGTCAAACAGTACCCAAGAATATCAAAGAGGCTCTTCATGACAATAGCTAGATCGTGGCAATGCAGGAAGAATTGCTCCAGTTCAAGAAACAAGAGGTATGGCCCAGTTCAAGAAACAAGAGGTATGACAGCTGCTAGATCTTCCTGAAGGACAAAATACTATCGGTACCAGATGGCTATACGGGAACAAGACTGATGACTGGGGAACTGTCATAAAAAACAAAGCAAGATTGGTTGCACAGGGCTACACTCAAGAAGAAGGAATAGACTATGATGAAGTGTTTGCTCCAGTTGCAAGATTAAAAGCAAATGGATGTAATGTGTGCTTTTCTTTATGGAAAAATAGCCGAAGAAGTCTACGTGAGTCTGCCATCAGGCTTTGAAGATTGTAAGGCCCCGTTCCCGGGACGCCTACAGTTGGATCCTCATCGCACATAAGACATATAATTACATTAACTTTAATAAAATGTTGCAGCGGAAACATTAAAACGACATTCCAGTTCATCATAAAAGCTTTTGTAAAACAATCCATCGTTATCAAGTTACAAAATACATGTCGCATTACATCACAAAAGCATTATGAAAATGGATGCCATCCAAAAGAGTCGAGTAGCCGCCCCGTGCCATCCTCAGCAACATTACCTGCCAACTACAAACACATAAAAGTCAACGTTGCTGAGTGAGTTCTAGTTTTATAATAAAACATACTTTTCTTTCATTAAAACCGTTCTTTACTTTTGCATGTGATCATACATCATACGTACACATAGATAATATCTTTATTATCTTCATCATTCATCTATTAACTTCCATTCATTCATACTTTCTTACTTTCATTAGTTCGTTCATCATTACATCTTTTCTTTCTGTCAAAACCATGAACCTTTACCCTTCCGTCCGTTGGTACTGGGTTGAAGCCTATCATAGACCTTCCATTACGGTGCACAGCACCTCATGGCCACAACACCGAAGTTAAAAATTCAGGTATACCATTGTCATTCGCTATACACTTCCGTCCGTTGGTACTGGGCCGAAGCCTATCATAGACCTTCCATTATGGTGCACAGCACCTCATGGCCACAGTACCGAAGGTAAGCAACAATGGTTCTATACAAATGGTCAATCACAAAGAAGGACCCCGATGTGCATCCTTCCGCGGTAGCTAACCCACACACCGTTGGGCTAACACCTTACAATGGGGTGTGTCCCGACATACAATGCTTGCAAGACTTTTGTTACATTCCATCGTTTATTAATGCATGCATTCATTCATCATGTTCCTCTTTTATTATCTTCCACTTTACGTTATTTAATTTCATTCATTAACATTCCACGTAAAGCCAAGGGAAAATAATCATACATAGTAATAAGGAACATCAACATACACAATCAACATCATCATACATGGCATCATCATACATGCATAGCATACATCATGCATAATCATACAACATCATACATCATCATCATCACGCCCAACATAACCTCTATGGTCTCAAAAGTCAACTTACATGAACTACCGGGAACCTTTCACGTCAAAACTTACATCTTCACTTTCCCCCGAAAGTCAGTAAATAAACTATGTTCCTTCAGGCGTATGAGCCCTATTTGGGCATATGGACACCCTCCAGTCGCATGGCCTCCCAGGCGATGGAACACTTAGGCAAATGGACATCAGGCGAATGGACCCTATGCGAATGGACCTATGGGCGAATGGATACCTATGCGTATGGACTCTCAGTCGCATAGCTTCTATGCGCATGGCCTTCAGTCGCATGACTTTAGGCGCATGAGCTTCAGTCGCATGAGCTTCAATCGCATACCTTTCGTGCGTATGAACCTCAGTCGCATAACCTTCGTGCGTATGAACCTCAGTCGCATGGCCTCCATGCGCATGGACCTTAGTCGCATAACCTTCAATCGCATGCCTCACAGGCACATGAACTTCACTCACATGACTTCCATGCGTATGGACCTCAATCGCATGGCAATCGTGCGCATGGACCTCAGTCGCATGCCAATCCGCCGTATGGCCTCCAGTTGCACTCCATTCGGTCGCCTAGCCCTAGCTGATGCAGAATGCAGTTCATCCCGAACACAAACTGCCCTTTTCTACCTCCAAGCTCTCCTAAACTCGTTCTAAGCCAAAATAAACCATCCTAAACCTTAGAAACACCTATCACAACATCATTCAAGCACACACGAGCCCGAAATCAAACCCCACCCGTATCAAACACATACACATACGCATACAAACGGGTTCAACACCCAACTTTTCAAAAATGGGTTTTTGATGTTGTTCAGCCCCAAAATCATTCAAAAGTGTGTAAAAGAGGGGTCCTAGAACTCACACAAACAACCCCGTTGTGTAGAGCTTCGATTCAACCCGTTACACTTCGATTTTCACGCTCGAATCCACCCGAACCAAGCTTTTTCTCCCTTTTCTCCTTCTCTCCTCTCTTTGGCTGAGTTTTTGCAAGTGTGTGGAGGGTGTGGGCTGCCTTCCCCCTCTTATTCCCCTACTCATCCAATCTTTCTCCCGTTTTGGCAAGTTTGGTCCCCCGACTTTGGGTTTTATTTCTTTTTCTTCTTTCGTCGGCTTTAATGAAAATTTCCGGGTGTTACAAAGATCCAGATTTTCGTCATAGGGTATACAAGCTTAACATAGCTTTATATGGTCTTCATCAAGCACCAAGAAAGTGGTATGAAACTCTATCATCCTTCCTTCTTGAAAATGGATATGAGAGAGGAAAGATTGATGAGACTCTCTTCAGAAAAAGAAAAGAAAAAGATATGTTGCTGGTTCAGATTATATGGATGATATCATCTTTGGCTCAACGAACAAACAACTCTGCAAAGACTTTGAAGATCTCATGCATTCCAAATTCCAAATGAGTGCAATGGGAAAACTCACTTTCTTCTTAGGAGTGCAAGTTCAGCAAACATCTAATGGAATCTTCATCAATAAATCAAAATATGTGGAAACAATGCTGAAGAAGTTCCATTTTGCAGATTATCAGTCCATTAGATCTCTTGTAGATAAAAAATTGAAGATCGGATATGATCCTGAAGACAAATCAGTGGATCAAACTCACTATCAATCAATGATAGGTTCACTTATATATATATAACAGCTAGTAGACTTGACATTATGTTTGATGTTTGTGTATATGCCAGATATCAAGCAAACACCAAGGAATCACATGTGAATGTTGTCAAGAGAATATTCAAATATCTCAAGGGCAAGCCTGTACTTGGATTATGGTATCCAAAGGAAAGGGATTTCAACCTCTATGCCTACACTAACAATGAATATGGGGGATGCAACTTCAATAGGAAATCCACATCTGGTGGTTGTCAATTTCTTGGTCCCATGATGGTCTCCTGGCAGTGCAAGAAGCAGACAAACGTGTCTGATTCAACAGCAGAACTTAAGTACATAGCAGTATCAGATTGTTGCTCTCAAGTTCTCTGGATTCAAAACCACATGCTTGATTATGGTTTTAACTTCTTGCACACTCCAATTCACATTGACAACATAATAACAATGTTTATCACAAATAATCCAGTTCAGCAATAAAAAACAAAACATATTAAAATTAGATATCACTTTTTGAGGGACTGTGCTCAAAAAGGGTTAATGAAATTGATTCAAGTACACATTAATAAACAATTAGCTGATTTATTCACTAAGGCATTTGATCCTAGTCAGTTTGAATTCCTTGTTCAATCAATTGGCATGATTAACCTTGACTAAAAAAATCAAAAACTTTCATAAACATTCAAATATTAACAAAAATATAAAAAAAGTCATTTTGTTGTAGTATGTAATTTATACTTTTGGGAAATGATATAATTATAGTCGTTATATCATTCACTTTGCTTATTTCAAAATCTGAAAGACTGACTTGACTTACATGATATGTGGTAGGCTCAACTTGGAAAAGAAGATAAATGTTGTGATAAATTAAAAACTCATATTCAACTATAAAGCATTCATCTCAGAGTATCAGTAAGTATCTGCTTATCTAAATGTGTGTGTGTGTGTTGTAACCTAAGCACACCAAGTAATGATATTTTATGAAACTCATTCAAACACATCAGTTTCTTCTTTGTTTTGCTGAGCAAAGATCTAAATAACACAAGCACATAGTGCTGATGTCATGATCTAAAAGGATTCCCAATGTGAAATACATCCACCTTGGATGAAGCAATAAAAGAAACACATTCCTTGTATATAAACAAAAAGAATCCAAACAAAGATCACCTTCCAAATTGAAGTGAAAAAGAATCCTAATGTGGATCAAATAAACAAAAGGATCAAAGTAAAAGAATCCCAATGAGGATCAATCAAATGATCTTTCATACTTTAAGTGACCTGGTCATGTTTTATGATTTAAACAATAAGTAACATATACTTATGCAGGCCGTGTACCGTGATCCTAGTTTAGAAAACTTAGAATAGAAGCTACTAGGTAATCAAGTGAGTTATAGGTCCCCTTATTTATAAGTTTTCCTATGTTTTGGGGTTGTTATGCATACTAAATATACATTTTTAATGGCAAAGATCTCAAGAGGTTTTAAAAGAAAAATAGAATTTTCTATAACAAATTGTGCCATATAAATGTTTCAAAATAAAACTGGAAGATAATCTTAAAGAAAAGTGAAACTTAACGAATGTTACCCCTCGTATGATGATGAAAAGTCTTGCAAGCACTATGATGGACTTCACTTATGTTGGTCTGATGTACGATGATGGATCCATATACATGAGCAGGCTATGTTGGGTTAGCTACTACGTTTATATGTACCGACAGGGATCGACATTCGTTGTCGATCAAAGGGGGCTCTTGCTGTGTGCAATCTCGTTTATGATGAAGTGAAAGATAATGAAAGGATGAAAGATAATAAACATATTTATTATCACGCAAGAAATGTTATGTATTATGACGTATGCGTGGTCATTAAAAGAAGGATAAAGTTTATATTTTCTTATATTACTAAAAAAAACTAGAACTCACTCAGCAGAGCTGACTTTTATGCATAATAGTTAGCAGGTGAAAGATGATGCTGAGGATGGCACAGGGATGGGAGCTACTTGGCGGGCGAGGAATGACATCCATGTTTATGAAATCCCTTATTTTAATTTAAATCAAATTACAATGTTTTTATTCTATTTGGTTGACAAGTGTACGAGTACAATATGATTTACAAATTTTAAATGAATGTTTGTATAATCCCGCTACAATGTTTTGTTTATAAAGTGATTTTATGCTATGATTAACCAACTGTGAGGCTTCTCGGGACGGGGCCTTAAAAGAATACTCTCCATTACAACTGGACTCCGGAAGAGAACCAAATTTGTCTCACCTTAAAAATTTTGTGCGGTATATGTACCAATACTACCGCCACAGCACCAAAATGGGACCACAAAAATACTAGGTATTTACATAGGTTTTAACTATCAATCAATTGTTAAGTATTTAGAACCACCAACTGGAGACATGTTTACAACAAGCTTTGCTGATTGTCATTTTAATGAGAAAATATTTCCAGTCCTAAGGGGAGATAAGAATAAAGAAAGTCTGATAACACAAGAGATAACATGGAATGCATAGTCAATATCTAATTTCGACCCCCATAGTGGTCAATGTGAATCTGAAGTCCAAAAGATGATACATTTGCAAAGAATAGCAAATGAACTACCGGATGCATTCATAGATACATATGAAGTGACAAAGTCACACATACCAGCATCAACTACACTTGCTCGAATTGAAATAATTCCAGCAACAATTACTATTCAATGAAAACGTGGGAGACCAATCGGTTCCAAAGATAAGAACCTATGAAACCAAAAAGAGAACATCATAATGCAATTGGTGCAATATTAGAAAAGGTTATAAATAAAACAATGGAAAAGGTAAAAGTCCCAAAAGAGACTGATACAAATCCAGAGGATACTAAAGCTGTAGATAAAATACTAGTACCAAACAAACATGAGATCTCTATAAAGTATATACAAAGTACTACAACGTTGAATTGAAATAATACATGTGTTGATTAAACATTTGCATATGCTATACCAACGGACGTAATAAATGAAAATGATTGCGTACCTAAAAGTATAGAAGAGTGTATGCACAGAAATGATTGCCAAAAAGGAAAGATGCTCTAAAGGCTGAAGTAGATTCACTCGAAAAGTGAAATGTTTTTGGACCCGTCGTTCGGACACCCATATACATCAAACGATTGGTTATAAATGGGTGTTCACAATAAAATGAAATGAAAAAATGAGATTGTAAGATATAAAGCCCGACTTGTAGCACAAGGGTTTTCTCAAATCCCAGGAGTTAATTATGAGCAAACATATTCCCATGTAATGGATGAAATAACCCTTAGATTCCTAATTGGCCTCGCAATCTCTAAAACACTTCAAATGAGAATTATGGATGTCGTAACTGCATATCTGTATGGGACTCTTGAAAATGAAGTCTATATGAAAATCCCAAAGGGTTTAAAAATGCCCGAAGCATTAAAATCAGCATATCAAGATATGTGTTCAATAAAACTCAAGAGATCTTTATATGGTCTCAAACAATCTAGTACTATGTGGTACAATCAACTAAGTGAATATCTCAAAAAGGAGAGTTACAAGTATGATGCAATCAGTTCATGTGTCTTTATAAAAATATCACTCTCAAAATTCACTATAGTAGTAGTTTATGTTGATGACATCAACATTATCAGATCTATTGAAAAGATAAAAAAGACTGTTGAACTGTTAATTAAAATGAAAGACCTTGGCATAAAAAAATTATTTCTCGGCATGCAATTCGAATATTTATGTAATGGTACATTCGTCCATCAATCAAACTACATTGAAAAGATGCTAGTTCATTTCAATATGAACAAAGCTTATCCATTCAGCATACCCATGATTGCTCGATGGCTAGATACAAATAAAGGTCCTTACCACCCTCAAGAAGAGGGTGAAGTACTTGGTCTAGAAGTACCATACTTAAGGGCAATTTGTGCACTCATGTAGCAAATAACACGAAACTTGATATTGCATTCTCGGTACATGTACTAGTGAGATACAGTTCAAACCCAATACGTAGCATTGGAACGGAATAAAGCATATATTTTAGTATCTTTGCGGGACACAAGACTTAGGTCTTTTTTACCAGAAATATAACATGTATGAGCTTGTTGGATATGCTGATGGTGGATATCTATCAGATCCACATAAAACACGATCTCAAACAGATTATGTATTCACATATTGCAGGACCGTTGATGGGTATGCACTTACAACACAACAACACAATGAGGAGAGTTACTTAGAACACTTAACATATCAAATGGAGAACTGGTTAACTTTATTGAAAGATTCTAAGAACAAAAGTAAGAATGAGACAGATAAAGCTAGCAAACAACACAAGTAATTGGTTTTCAAGAATGTTGTATATTGCTTCTCAAGTTCTATTACAAATGTTACAAAGCATACGATAAAAGTTACAAGTACTTGAGATACATATACTACATTCTACAGCCGACCATACTTTGAAGGCCAGCTGGATACATAAGACTAGACAACACACAAAATCAAATGTAGAGTCAAAAGGCAGATTGTCTTTTGACTAGTGACTATGACATGCCATAGCTCACATCCTAATATATTACAAAAGGATAAAAGTACATAAAGTAGAAAGCATAGACTCAAGACCTCAATATACAGTTACCAAAGCATGGAACTTTTCACCAACTCATGTAAGTTGGTGACTTTACAGAGTTGCAGTGGAAAGGTGGTCCAACTTTATGGTAAAATACATCAGATAAAAACATGTCTCTAAAAGTCTTCGGAAGAAATCTGTCTTCACTTTTTGGCTTTGGAAGACTTTGTCTTTGAAGCTTTGAAAGACTTCATTTTTGGCTTCGGAAGATGTTGGTCTTGGCTTCGGAAGATTTTACACTTAGAATATTTCTAGTGCAAGGTGTAAAACTTCTAAAGCATTTATGCTTATGTTCTTCAGTGCATGCATACAGAGAGACTTTGGATGTTTTGGCTGCATCAGACTTATAGGAATCCTTACAAACTCCTACTAGGCTAATGCTACCAAAACATTTGAAGATCTTTAGCTGTTGACAGTCCTCATAATGATGATGACCATGCCCTTCTTCATTAGATGGTCAGGATCACTCAAACACTCATAATATCTTCTCATTTCAAAGAGATCATGCAGAGGTAGGTTGAATAAGTCTTGCCATGTGCAGAAATTTTCACCATCTTGATCTCTGATCACATGCCATCTCTCTGGATTAGTTGTGAAGGTCCAGGATAAGATGGGTCTCTCAGCTGCAAGAGGAGCCACTTAAATTGGAGTTGATTGGGCTGCCTCTTCATGCACTTCCTCAGGTTGATCTGACTCAGCCTGAGGTGTAGAGGTGGATGATTCAGGCTTCTTCTTCTTCTTTGACTTTGGTTTGGAAGCCATCCTCTTCTTCCTCTTTGAAGACTTTAACTGAGAAGAATGGTCTGTAGCACCTTTTTGATCAGTCTTGTCTTGCTGAGTTAGGTGTTCCTCCCTCACAGGTTCAGAAAAAGAAGGAGTTTGACCCTGCTGTGGATAAGAAGATGAAGCTTGCTGAGGTTCAGGAGGAGGTCCAGGTTGTGTTGTCTCAAATTGTTCAACCTTAACCTCCACTTCAGGTGGGGCTTGACTTTGAAGGGAGTGTAAGTCAATTAGATCTCCACTCTTGATCTTTTACTTGATTACCCTGATGTCCTCATCCATTGTAGATAGAGACATACGGCTTGGTCTCCTTCCGGAGAATCCATACAGCTTCAAGAAGCTCATCATCCTTTGTCTGTCAGCAGACTTCTTCATGCTCTTTTGGATGATGGCTCTTGACTTTGCAGCCTCTTCCCTCATCTTTCTCTTTTTTGCCTGTTGTTCTTTGAGCACTTGAAGTTCAAGCTGTTTGAGATACTCAAACTCAATGTACTCAAATGACAATGGAAGAAGTGTTGATGCCTGGTAGAGACCTGTGGCACTCAGGTAGTTGATCATGTTTTGTCTATCTGTTGTCTACCTGAGGTTCTTGTGTAGCTGCCACAGCCTCTTGCACAGGGCTTTCTTGAACTGGGAAGAGAGTAGGAACATGCTTGTATAATCTTTTTTTTCTCTTCTCCTCTTTGAATTGGAGAAGTAGCCTTGCATCCTCTGCTTCATTCATCTCCCTTGACACTTCCATTTCAGCTAGTTTATTTAGTTCCCAAGGGGAGAGATATAATCTCATCTATGTCATAGTTCCTAGTCTGTAGGTAAGTAATCTTGACTGCCCTCAACTCATCATCTTGCGTGTTTGGTCCGGGGGAAGCCCTGATTGCAGCTTGCATAAAGCCTGAAGACCCAGAGGAACTTTCTCCCCTTAGCTTCCTTTTCCTCTCTCTCTCCTCCTCAATCTCCTCAGAAGTTAGAATCCTTTTCCCTTTGTCACCCATAGACCTTTGTGACGTAAGGTGGAGAGAGCTTTGGACTTCATTGCTTGGTGTAGCATCCAAGCTCTGGCCAGAGAGAGGTTGTGAGACACCTTCACCAGCAGGTGTTTCACTGAGGGGATGAATTTCTGAAGTAGTTGTTGGTGTGACAGGGCTCTCAAGCTCTATCACTGGGCCTTCAGCCAAGGTTTTCCCTTTGAAGCTAATCTTAGGGTCTGCCTCAACATCTAGTTGGCCAATGACATTACCTAATTACCTTTGTCTCCTTCTTAGACTGAACTCTTTAGTAATTCTGTCTTGAATCCTTTATGCTAACCTGTCAGCTTGTCTAGATTGACTTGGGTTGACAAGTGGCATGTTGATCAGGTCAAGACCTTCATAGTAGTTCAAGGTCTGAAAATTGAACACCTCTTGCTACCCTTGAACTCTTTAAAGAATGAGGGCTCTTCTATCAGCATCATATTCCCACCCAATAATGTAGTTTGAAGTTCCTTGAGGTGGGGATGATATAGCACTTGGAATGCCTTCCTCAAAGAGACTCCTAATGAAAGAGTCTATAGTGTTCACCTCAATGTGAACTTGAGGAAGTTGCTGTGTATGCACAATTGCAAGTGAGGATGGTGAGTCCTCAATGTCCATACTCCTTGAAGAACTCCCAGGTTCTGTGACTGTAATGACTTTCTCCCCCTTTTTGGTAGCATCACCCTCTTGCATAGGTGAGCTAGGAGTTAGGTCAATCACATTCACAGGTTCTTGTGTTCCTAGTTGAGCTCTCCTTAAAGGTCTCCTAGCTAGTTTTTCCCTGAGATAAGATATCTCAAGTTGTTGATCATTGACCCGGTTGTGCAGGGTGATCACCTGAGATTCAAGGTGACTAACCTTAGAGACTAAATAGGAGCATGTTCTTGATAGTTTTTGCAACTTTAGTCTCAAATTCCTCTCATCTTCATCAGAAGAATCATTGGGGGATGAGATGATTGGACCAAAGTCCTCTCTCTCACCACCAGCTTCAAGTTTTTGGCTACTGGATTTCCACTGCACATTGACAGCCTCAATTGAAGTGTCAATGGGCTGAGTTGTCATGGTTGAGGTCTTAATGAAGCAGCTCCTTTTGCATAGCTTCAACCCAACTTCCATCCTTTAGGCCTCATCAATTTTCTTTGGCTATATCTGGGACAAGAAACAAGAGTGAAGACAAGCATTTGCATCATCGGTTTGTCCTCTTTTTCTCATCCCTAAATCAACATCTCCAATGATGTTTGTGGTAGGATGAGACTTGTGGATCCTTAGCTGAGGGATCACATCAAGTTGCTTAGATAGATCTAAATTTGAAAAATTTTGATCTGGCAAGAAAGATTCACTCTCCACATCAGCACAATTATCAAGATTGACTTGATCCAATGAGTGTGTGACATCATTGATGTTGTCTTCAATGGAATGGTTATCACCATCAAGAAATTCCTGATCACTTTCACCACCACCATTTTCTCCAACATTTGACGCTCCTTCATCTGAGTTTTGTGCCTCTAAGCTAAAATTTGAAGGCACCCCAGAAGTATCAGCAAGATTTGTCATTGATGTGCTGATAGAAGCTTCATTTGTAGGATTGGTTACCGCTGGAGCTGAAGATGGTAGCTTGAAGGTCTTCTTAGCTCAAATCTTGGGTCAGGATCACCTATAGGTAGTATATCTATGGACCCTGAAACATTCTCACAAGATTTGTTAAAACAGTTGGTAACTAAATCAAGATCAAATAGCCAATCTGGACCAGAACCTTTCACATTGGGAGTGTGCTCATTGAAAGTCACATTGGCTGACTCCTCAATTACTCTAGTTCTGAGATTGTATACTCTATAAGCTTTAGCTTGAGAAGAGTATCCAATGAAGTATCCATCATTTGATTTCTCAGCAAACTTGGCAATTTGATTTTTGGTATTCAAGATGGTGCAAGGACATCCAAATGACCTGAGAAAACCAAAGAAAGGTTTTCTCTTATGCAAAAGTTCATAAGGAGTCTTACCATGTGTCTTAACCACTAAAACTCTATTTTGCACATAGCAAGCAGTGTTCACTGCCTCTGCCCAGAAGGTGATGGGGAGTTTAGAGTCAAACAACATAGTTCTTGCAACTTTAATTAGTGTCATGTTTCTCCTCTTAGCAACACCATTTTGCTGAGGAGTCCTGGGAGCACTATATTGTCTTGTATTACCTTTTTCATCATAAAATATATCAAGGATTTGATTCTTGAATTTAGTTCCTTGATCAATCTTATGGTTTTGACCATGTGATCACATTGATTCTCAATCTTTAAGATGAAATTCTTTAGAATCTCAAGGGTCTCATCCTTAGTTCTAAGAAAGAAGACCCAAGTGAATATTGTAAAGTCATCTGTGATCACCAAACAATAAGAGGTCCTTCCTAAACTCATTACACTGGTGGGGCCAAAAAGATCCATATGTAATAAGTGTAGGGGATTAATGATGGAATTTCTTTCCTTTGGCTTGTGAGATACCTTGTGTTGCTTCCCCTTCAGGCATGCAACACAGTTGTCATCACTTGTAAACTCTTTCTTTGGTATTCTTGTTACCAAATCATTCTTAATTAGTTTATTCATGTTTTTTAAAGTTTATATGGCACATTCTTTTATGCCAAAGGAAAGACTCATCATTATTTTCTTTAGACAGAAAGCATGAAACTTCTCCTAAGGGAGATGTTTCTTGCAAATCCATCTTGTACATGTTCCCTTTCCTGGGGGATCTGAGCAGGACGTGCTCATGAGGAATGACCAACCCGGGCCTGAAAACAATGCACTCATGCTCAGTGAAGAGCATGTTATGACTCTGATCACAAAATTGAGATACACTCAGAAGATTGTACCCAAGCTACTTGACAAAGTGTACCTTCTCAATGCTGAGCTTACCATTTGTGACCCTGTCCCTTCCTGTAATGTAACCTACTGCATCTCCTCCAAAAGCAATTGGTCCTCCATCAATTCTTTCAAACTTTTGAAGTAGTAACCTACTGCATGTCATGTGCCTGGAATAGCCAATGTCAATGATCCATACATTTCTATTTGTCCTGAGTTGTTCCTGCACAAAAGAGATGGTTAGTTACATTTGGAAACCCAAGCCTCAGTAGTCTTGGGCTCATCAAAAGAAGTTGAAGACAATACAACAATAATTGATCCTATAGTCATGCTAGAAGGATCATTTGCTGATGTTGATGAAGAATTTTCAGCCACTTGGTCTTTCTTTAACTTCCACACCACCTTTGCAAGCTTAGATCTCACCTTCAATACTTCGGAAGTTTTGATGACTTCGGACGTTTTGATGACTGGACCTTCGGAAGATCTTGCTTTCACTGCAGCAGGCTTCAGTGCTTCGGAAGTATTCCTTTATTCCGAGACCAAATTTTCTTCCGAAGGCAAGTTTCCACTTGTCTTCTTCTTCATTTTGGAGCATTCAAAGGAAACAGATTTTCCTTCCGAAGCTTGCTTCCTCTTCTTCAAACTCTTAGAAGTTTCTTTCTTGGTCATGTGGAGAGTACTCTTTGGATTGTAAACACAATCCTTAGCAAGATGAGAAGTGCTCCCACATATAACACAGTCTATTTTCTTCCTTCAAGGAGTTTTCTTTTGTGAACAAGACTGAACTTGATCACTTTCCTTCTCCATCTTTATCTTTGCAGATGTTGTGGCAATTCTTCTAGGGATAGAACTACCTTTGGAGCTGGATGGTTCAGGTTGTATAGTAGTGGTGCACAACTTATCAGCCTTCTTCTTGATGATGGAATGATTTGGACATGAATGTGAACTCTTGTTGATGGAGTTCAAGTTGGTGTCTTCAACCTTCACCATTTCAAATCATGCAGAGATGAAGACTTGTTTTTGTGCAGAATTGAAGGTGGCCTTGATCTCTTGATCCTTTTTGGACTTTTTTTTGGCCTTCCTGATCAAGTTCTTTCTCCTTGACTTGGTCATCCCAACAGTTTTGCTCTCCTCAGAGGGATGGTGACCCTTCTTAGAATGCTCATCTTCACTCTTCTCAGAGCCATTCTCCACCATCTCCTCTTCATCCTATTCAGTCACAGGATCTATAAGGGGAAGCTCATCTTCATAAGTTCCACACCTAGGAGATCTTACAGACAAGATTGTGTATGGAGGAGCTATCTCACAAGATCCCAGTCCCTGCTTATTTTGATAACAAACTTTTGCATGCAAGGATGAGGATATTATGTTCTTGAAGGTCTCTTCTTCAAGAACACATTTTTCTGCCTTGGCTTTGCTGATCACAAGCTTAGCCTAGCATTCAGTTAACTTAGTAATGAGGTCTTTGATTTGAGTCCTGTAGTTTGTATGCTCATGTTTAAGAGTTGAAATGGTTTTTTCTAAGTCCTCTATCTTTAGTTTATAATCATTTTTCAGCTCTTTTAAAATCAGCTTTTAAGATATTTAAGGACTCAAGATCAGATCTCATTTTTAAGTTATAGGACCTGTATCTATTGACTTTAGCAATGCATTCAGGAGTACAAAGATGTTCCAATACCTTGGCTTCATCGTTGTCTGGCGTGAGTGCTTGCTTAGGAGATGCATCTTCTACCTAAAAGCTCTAGTCAAAGCCTCCTTCTTTAACAGCAACTGCAGCTTGATGCTTTGGCTTCTCATTCTAGGGGCTTTCTCAGTGTAGTTTGGTATGGTTTGTAATTGGCCACCATTTGTCCTTGGTGTCTTACACTCCCTTGCAAAGTGTCCCATCTGGTTATGGTTGTAACACTTTACCTTGCTTTTATCCAGCCCAAACTTTCCACTGGCTGCATTGCTTGGATACTTTCTCCCTCTCCTCTTATAGAACTTCTTGGCTCTATGAGTGAGAAGAGCCATCTGCTGGACTATCTCCATGTACTCCAGATCATCTGGATGGATACAGTCTAAATCTTCAAAGGTGAAGAGAAAGTTGCTTGTGGTTTCATATGCAGAGACAAAAGCATGAGAAGAACTTGTCTCTTGAAAAGGACTTTTTTGAGTGTAGCTTTCCCTTGGAGTCTCTGGGATGATGAGGAAAGGGCCCTTTTGTGAGTTGTCAGGGTAGCATATAAGATGATTTTCTGGTTCAATGCTTTCCCTTTTAACCACATGGAGGGCTGAACTCAGTTGATTGCTGGAGTTACCAGATGAGTTTTGCATGTTCATCTCCATCTGGTAGCCACTAAGAATACCATACAACTCTGTAAGAGTAAGAGTCTTAAGGTTCTCGGTCCTTTTGATAACAACACAGTAATGTGTCTATTGTCTAGGAAGAGAGGACATAAACTTCCTTACAATGTCCCTGCTCTCAAGAGTTACTCCAATATCCATTAGAGTATCTACAATCTCAACATACCTAAAGTATTGTTGTGTCATGGTTACACCTACCTTAAAGGTGATGTTTTCAAACTGCTGCTTCAGGAGATCCTTCTTGTTCTCTTTTGCTTCAGTAGACCCCTCATACATCAGCTTCAGTGCTTCCCATAGTTGTCTGGCAGTTTTGCACTTCTTGAAGCCTCTGTAGATGGAATTGGAAAAGCAGTTTGAAGGGCTATCATGGTGCAGGACCGTTTAAGGGCTTGAACAAATTACAACATAACAACACAATGAGGAGAGCAACTAAACTTTGATCAAACAGTGAACTGGATTAACCAAGTTGATACAAAGAACACAAGTAAAGTAAAGAGACAGAACAAGAGAGTTAGGTTTCAAGGAGGCAGTATATTGCTTTCTCAAGTTCTTTTAAAAGTGTTACAAAGCATAAAGAAAGATACAAGAACTTGGAATACTTATACTACAACCTACAGCCGGCTATACTTTGAAAGCCAGCTGGATACAATTGACTAGACACTAACAAAATCAATTGTAGGATCAAAAGGCATATCTGCCTTTTGACCTTGTGACTATGACATGCCATAGCTCACATCCTTATACATTACAAAAAGGATAAAGTACATAAAGTAGAAAGTTACAGACTCAAGACCTCAATGTACAGTTACCAAAAGCATGGACCTTTTCACCAACTCATGTAAGTTGGTGACTTTACAGAGATGCAGCGGAAAGGTGCTTTATGGAACAGTACATCAGATAAAGCATGTGTACTAAAAGTCTTCGGAAGAAATCTGTATTCATAGGTTGAAGCTTCGGAAGACTTTGTCTCTGAGGCTTCGGAAGACTTCATGTTTGGCTTTGAAAGATATTGGTCTTGGCTTCGGAAGATTTTACACTTAGAGTATTTTCTAGTGCATTGTGTAAAACTTCCGAAGCATTCTTTACTTCAGTACTTAGTGCATTTTGCAGAGACACATTGGATGTTTTGGGTTGCATCAGACTTAAGGAATCCTTACAAACTCCCCCTAGGCTGATGCTACCAAAACACTTAGAAGATCTTCAGATATTGGTGGTCTTCAGTACAATCATGACCATTCCTTTCTTCATTAGATGGTTAGGATCATCAAGACTTTCATAGTATCTTCTCATCTCAAAGAGATCATGCAGAGGTAAGTTGATTATGTCTTGCCAAGAGTAGACAGTCTCAACACCTTAATCTCTGATTACATGCCATCTTTCTGGATTGGTAGAGTAAGTCCAGGACAAGATGGGTGTCTCAGTTGTTAGAGGAGCCATTGCATAGGAGTTGATTGGGCTGCCTCATCATGCACTTCCTCAGGTTGATCTGATTCAGCCTGATGTGTAGAGGTAGATGACTTAGGCTTCTTCTTCTTTGTCTTTGGTTTAGAATCCATTCTCTTCTTCCTCTTTGATGACTTTAACTGAGAAGATTGGTCTGCAGCACCATGTTGATCATCCTTGTCTTTCTCAGTTGGGTGTTCCTCCCTCACAGGTTCAGAAGAAGAGGGAGTTTGACCCTACCTTGGATCAGAAGATGAAGCTTGCTGAGGCTCAGCTGGAGGTTCTGGTTGAGGTGTCTCAGGTTGTTCAAACTTAACCTCCACTTCAGGTGGGACTTGACTTAGGAGAGAGTGCAAGTCAATCAGTTCACCACTCTTAATCTTCTGCTTGATCACCCTTATATGCTCATCCATTGTGGATAGAGACATAGCGCCAAGTCTCCTTCTAGAGAATCCATATAGCTTCAAGAAGCTCATCATCCTTTGTCTGTCAGCAGACTTCTTTACACTCTTTTGAATGATGGCTCTTGACTTTGCAGCGTCTTCCCTTAGCTTCCTTTTGGTTGTCTTTCTTTCTTTGACTAGCTCAAGCTCAAGTTGCTTTAGGTACTCAAACTCAATGAAGTCATAGGACAGGGGAAGAAGTGCATCTGCCTGATAGAAGCCTGTGGCACTCAGGTAGTTGATCATCTTGATCCTATCTTCTTCTTTATCTACCTGAGGTTCTTGTGGAGCCAAATCTTCCTGTGCAGGACTTTCTTGAACTGGAGAGAGAGTGGGAGCATGCTTGTAGAGTATTTTCTATCTCTTCTCCTCTTTGAATTGGAGAAGTAGCCTTGCATCCTCTTTCTCCTTCATCTCTCTTGACACTTCCATGTCAGCCAGTTCATTCAGTTCTTCTCAGGGGAGGGAGATGATTTCATCAATATCATAGTTCCTGGTCTGTAAATAAGTAATCTTGACTGCCCTTAACTCATCATCTTGAGTATTTGGTCTGGGGGCAGCCCTGATTGCAGCTTGCATAAAGCTTGATGACCCAGAGGAACTTTCTCCCCTTAGCTTCCTTTTCCTCTCTCTCTCTCTCTTCCTCCTCAATTTCCTCAGGAGTCATTATCCTTTTCCCTTTGTCACCCACAGATCTTTGTGACTCAGGGTGGATAGAGGCTTGGCCTTCATTGCTTGGTGTAGCTTCCATGCTCTAGCCAGAGAGAGGCTGAGAAACACCTTCACCAGCAGGTGTCTCAGAAGGAGTTTGAACCTCTGCAGCAGTTGTTGATGATGAGACAGGGATCTCAGGTTCTGCTACTGGGCCTTCAGTCAAGGTTTCCCCTATGAAACTAATCTTTGGGTCCACCTCAACATCCAGTTGACCGATGACATTGCCTGATTGCCTAGGTCTCCTTCTTAGAGTGAACTCTGCAAGGATTCTATCTTGGATTCTTTGAGCCAATCTGTCAGCTTGTCTTGAATTGCTTGGATTGACAAGTCCCACATGTTGACTAGATCCAATCTTTCATAGAAGTTCAGGCTTTGAAAATCAAACACTTCTTGTTGCCCTTGAACTCTATGAAGGATAAGGGCTCTTCTGTCAGCATCATACTTCCACCTTATGATGTAGTTGGAAGTTCCTTGTGGTGGAGATGAGACAGCCCTTGGTATACCTTCCTCAAAGAGACTCCTGATGATAGAGTCTATAGAGTCCACATTAATGTGAACTTGAGGAAGTTGCTAAGAATGCACAACAGCAAGTGAGGATGGTGAGTCCTCTATGTCCATTCTCTGTGAAGAACCCCCAGGTTCTGTGGCTGCAATAACTTTCTCCCCCTTTTTGGTAGCATCACCCACTTGCATAGGTGAGCTGGAGGATAAGTCAATCACTTCCACAGGTTCTTGTGTTCCTGGTTGAGCTCTCCTTAAAGGTCTCCCAGCTAGTTTTTCCTTTAGATATGAAATCTGAAGTTGCTGATCATTGACCCTGTTTTGTAAGGTAGTCACCTGAGATTCAAGGTGACCAACCTTAGAGACTAAATAGGAGCATGTTTTTGACAATTTCTGCACCTTTAGTCTCAAATTCCCCTCTTTTTCATCAGAAGAATCATTGGGGGATGAGATGATTGGACCAAAGTCCTCTCTCTCACCACCAGCTTGAGGTTCTTGGCTGTTGGTTTTTCTCTGCTCACTAGCAACCTCAGTTGAGATGCCAGTGGGCTGAGTTGCCATGGTTGAGGTCTTAATAATGTAATCACTTTCAAAAGTGAGAGCCTCTTCCATATGGACATCCTGAACATGTTCAGAAGTGTCCACCTCAGTAACAGGTGACTGATGTGGGATAGACTGAGGAGAGTCAGAGGTACTCATCTCTCTTTGAGTAAGGGAGGAGAAGAGAGACTCATGGTACTCACTGAATCCTAAGTCTTCATCAGTATAGAAGGATAGGTTGGGAATTGGTTGGTTGAGATCTAAAGGCTGGGGATGGTAACTGTCCCCTGAAGGTTGTTCACTTGAGTATTGAGACTCAGAGTGAAGGCTTAAGGCTGTTGGGCTTGTGAGCTCATCAGGGTGAGCATGAGGAACCTCAGCCCTGATAGGTGAAGAAATGGGAGTGGTTTGCTCCTCAGGAGAAGTGGGAGCTCTAGTGTCCACTTCCTCATGTAAGGTTGAGTATATGGGGACCTGCACAGACTCAATAGCCTGAGCAGGGGTTCGTTTGAATTTTCTTTGGTAGGTGAGGGTTATTTGTGGTCTTTTTAGAGGTAAGGATAAAAGACGTGTGGGTTCAACACTAGCTTGTGTTGCTAGGTTGTCACCTTGAGCAATGAGCTCTAACATTTTGGGGACTAGGGCTGTTTCTACCCCTGAGAAGCCTACAGTTGGCTTCTTCATTATTTTAAAGATGCCGGGCTTCATCTGTCCCAATTTAAGAATATTACTAGTTTCCCTCAACTATGAGCCCAGTTCACAGTTGAGAATGTGTTGAACATATCTAGGAAACATGTAATACTCTAAGGAGTCCAAGTTTGCAAGTAAATTAGTAAAAACAAATTGAGAATACCTGAACTTGACCCCCTGAACCATTCCATGAACTATAAAGGAGAGGTCCTCAGGAATCTGGTCCCACCCACCATGCTTGTTTGATAAGCTGTGGATAACCACATGGAGCAGGTATTTCCACTGGGATGAGACCTTCCCTTTCCTGAAGGTCTTTATAGAGAAATCTCCCTCATAGCCTATCTACTCAAAGGAATGATTAACAGCTTCCTTTGGGAAGGACAACTCACCTTCTTCATCATCCAGCTGCAAATGATGGTTAATGATGGCCGGAGTGATGAAGATTGTCCTCCCTTGCACTGTGACAGACAGTGCCTTCTCCCCATCCATAATGACCTCTTGGCAGGTCTTCCAGAATTCAAGCAAGTGATCATCATACAGAGTAGGATCAATGGTCAGGGAGTTGAAATAGTTGGATAGAGTTAAGAATTGGCAAATCTCTGAGAAACTTGCATCTTTCTCAGAGCTTAACAGAGCAACTTGATTATGTTACCTGTGAAGTTGCATGGAGAAATCTGGGTTGTTTCTGCGGTTAAGGTTGGCCATTTCAGAAGCTTAAGGGTGAAGAAAGGTAGAAAGCAAATGCGGTTTAGAGAATTAGGTTAGAGGAATAGTGGAATCGAGGAAGATAGTGAGGAAGAGGGGGAACCGTTGGGTATTTATGTGAAAAGGGATTTGAACCAAAGTTAATGAAAGAGGATAAACTTTGAAATCCGGAATTCGGTCCCACCTCTGAAAAAGTAGTTTACTTTTGCTCAAAAAGTAGTTTTCTTGGAATTCGAAAAGCTTCCGAAGGTAATTTGTCTTCGGAAGTTTTAATGAAAAAAGCTTCCGAAGCTAAAATGGCTTCGGAAGATTTTCCTGAGAGTCTTGAAAATTTATGCTTCGGAAGAGAAATAAACCCTTGAATGCTTTGTATAAAGAGCAACAAAGCTTCCGAGAGTTAATTTTGCTTCGGAAGGAAAAAGTCCTTAAAAACAAATAAGTGTCTGAGATAGGAATTTAAGCTTTGGAAGATGGGTTTAGATTTCTTCCGAAGGTAAAATCTCTTAGACAGTTATTTATTTTGAAGACATGTTTTTCTTCCGAAGATAAAATTTTATCTTCCGAAGTATCAGAAAATTTTTAAGAATCTAAGGAAAGTCTTCAAAAAGAATTTTACATCCAAAGAAAACAAGAGCTTATGGAAGTGATGAACTAGACAACTTAGGACACACATATTTTAAGAAGAAACAATTAGAATTAGTTTTAAGAAAAAGTCTACTCAAAGTTAATCATCCCAATAGCTGATATCAGATATTTAAATCTCTGTTCATCAAAAGCTTTTGTAAACAGATCAGCATATTGTTCATCTGTATGAACTTTGACTAGTTTAATTAATCCCTTTTCATAGTTATCTCTTATTAAATGATACCTGATGTTGATGTGTTTGGTCCTTGAGTACTGCACAGGGTTCTCAGTGATAGAGATAGCACTATTGTTGTCTATGTGGATAGGAGTCTCTTTGAAGTTAAATCCATAGTCCAGCATCTGATTTTGAATCCAAAGTACTTGAGCACAGCAGTTTGCAGCAACAATGTATTCAGCCTCAGCAGTTGATGCAGACACACATGATTGTTTCTTGCATTGCCATGAGACAACCCTTCCACCAAGGAATTGACAACCCCCAGATGTAGACTTTGCAGTCATGTTGCAACCACCATAATCACTATCTGTATAAGCATACAGATTGAAGTTAGGATTCTTTGGATACCATAGACCAAGTGTTGAAGCACCTTTGAGGTATCTTAAAATCCTTTTCACAGTGATTAAGTGAGACATCTTAGGGTTGGCTTGATATCTTGCACAAATACATGTAGCAAACATGATATCAGGCCTGCTAGCTGTAAGATACATAAGAGACCCAATCATAGCCCTGTATAAATGTTCATCTACACACTCCCCCTCAAGATCAGGTCCAAGGGAGTGATTTCTGGCTATGGGTGTCTTAGAATCTTACAATCAGTCATGTTGAACCTCTTGAGTATGTCTTGAACATACTTTGACTGACTTATGAAGATGCCATCTTCAACCTGCTTCACTTGAATTCCCAGAAAGAAATTGAGTTCTCCAATTGAACTCATTTCAAATCTGTCTTTCATCAGCTTCTCAAAGTCTTTGCAGAGCTTTGGATTAGTTGAACCAAAGATGATGTAATCTACATATTCTTGAACTAGCAATAAGTCATTTCCCTGTCCTTTGATGAAGAGAGTTCCATCTATAGTACCTCTCCTGTATCCATGTTTACAAAGATACTCAGACAGTGTCTCATACCACTTCCTAGGTGCCTGATGCAGCCCATAAAGAGCTTTGTCAAGCTTGTAGACATAATCAGGATGATTAGGGTCTACAAAACCAGGTGGCTTTTTGACATAAACCTCTTCATCAATCACTCCATATAAGAAAGCACACTTTACATCAAGTTGAAAGACCTTGAAGTTCTTGGATGCAGCAAATGCCAGGAATATCCTAACAGCTTCTAATCTTGCTACAGGAGCAAAGACATCAGTGTAGTCAATCCCTTCTTCTTGTGTGTATCCTTGAACAACTAGTCTTGCCTTGTTCTTGATGATGATTCCTCTATCATCCTTCTTATTCCTAAAAACCCATTTGGTTCCAATGGTAGTCTTCCCATGAGGAAGAGGACAAAGGTTCCAAACTTTATGCCTTTTGAATTGAAGCAGCTCTTGTTGCATAGCTTCAACCCAACTTCCATCCTTTAGAGCTTCATCAACTTTCTTTGGCTCTATCTGAGATAAGAAACAAGAGTGAAGACAAACATTTGCTTCATGGGTTTGTCCTCTTGTTCTTACCCATGTGACAACATCTCTAATGATGTTTGTGGTGGGGTGAGACTTGTGGATCCTTAGCTGAGGGATCACAGCAAGTTGCTGAGAAAGATCCAAATTTGAGAAATTTAGATCTGGCATAGATGATTCACCCTTCACATTATCACACTTATCAAGATTAACTTGATCCAATGAGTGTGTGACATCATTGATGTTGTCATCTATGGTGTGGTTATTAGCATCAAGAAATTCCTGATCACTATCACCATCACCATTGTTGTCTTCTACAATTGAGGTATCTTTATCTGGTTGAGCAGCCTCTGAGCTGGAATTTGAAGGCATACCAGATGTATCAGCAGAATTTGTCATTGTAGTGCTGATAGAGACCTCATTTGTTGAAGTAGTTCCAACTGGAGCTGAAGATGTATGAGTTGAGGGTCTTCCTAGCTCAAATCTTGGATCAGGATCACCTGTATTTAAATTTTCTGCAGATCCTGAAACATGCTCACAAGATTTGTTAAAACAGTTGGTAACTAAATCAAGATCAAACAGCCAATCAGGACCAGAACCAGCCAAACAGGGTGTGTGTTCATTGAAAGTCATATTGGCTGACTTCTCAACAATTCTAGTTCTGAGATTGTATACTCTATAAGCCTTAGCTTGGGAAGAGTATCCAATGAAGTGTCTATCAACTGATTTCTCAGCAAACTTGGAAATTTGATCTTTGGTATTCAAGATGGTGCAGGGACATCCAAATGACCTGAGAAAACCAATGAAAGGTTTCCTCTTGTGCCAAAGTTCATAGGGAGTCTTACCATGTGTCTTAACTACTAAAACTCTGTTTTTGCACATAACAAGCAGTATTAACTGCCTCTGCCAAGAAGGTGATGGGCAGTTTAGAGTCAGACAATATAGTTATTGCAGCTTCAATTAGTGTCCTGTTTCTCCTCTCAACAACTCCGTTTTGCTGAGGAGTCCTGGGAGAACTATATTGTCTTGTAATACCTTTTTCATCACAAAATGTATCAAGGATTTGGTTCTTGAATTCAGTTCCTTGATCACATCTTATGGTTTTGACCTTGTGATCACATTGATTCTCAACTTTTAAGATGAAATTCTTCAGAATCTCAGGGGTTTCATCCTTAGTTCTAAGAAAGAAAACCCAAGTGAATCTTGTAAAATCATCTGTGATCACTAAACAATAAGAGGTCCCTCCTAGACTCATTACACTGGTGGGCCAAAGAGATCCATATGTAACAAGTGTAGGGGAGTAGTGATGGAGTTCTTTTCCTTAGGCTTGTGAGATACCTTGTGTTGCTTCCCTTTCAGGCATGCAACACAATGATCATCACTTGTAAACTCTTTCTTTGGCATTCCAGTTACCAGATCATGTTTAATTAATTTATTCATATTCTTAAAGTTTACATGGCATATTCTTTTATGCCATAGGAAAGACTCATCACTATTTGCTTTAGATAGAAAGCATGAGACTTCTCTAGAGGAAGATGTTTCTTGCAAATCCATCTTGTACATGTTCCCTTTCCTGGGGGCTCTGAGCAGGATATGCTCATGAGGAATGACCACTCCAGGCTTGAGAACAATGCACTCATGCTCAGTAAAGAGCATGTTATGACTCTGATCACAAAATTGGGATACACTCAGAAGATTGTACCCAAGCTCCTTAACAAAGTTTACCTTCTCAATGCTGAGCTTACCATTTGTGACCTTGCCCCTTCCAGAAATGTAACCACCTTCATCTCCTCCAAAAGCAACTGGTCCTCCATCAATTCTCTCAAAATTATGGAGTAAAGACTGTGAATCCAAGGATCGTCAACAGGAATTATCAGTGTGAATCGATGACAAGTCAACGTTAGCGGAATTAACGTTGATTTGGTTTAATTGTGTTTAAACAACTTTAAATATCAATGAAATATCAAGAACACACGACACAAAACACAATTAATGATTAATCAGTATTTTATTATAATGTGTTGATGACTACAAAAGAATTGAATGTAAGATATCAAAGAATGCTATGATGTTGTGTATGTTAAAGTTGATCGAAAGACTTTTGATGATTGTTGTATTGCTATTGCTGTTCTCAATCAATCAATCGTCTAACTCAATCGTCTTTTTGAATCGAAACCTAGGATCCATATTTATAGACAAAGGTGTTTCAGTTACAGGAAACACCGGATCTCTTGGGATTTGATTTGTTTCTGTTAAGGAATCATCGGATTTCTCGGGATTCGCATAACCGCCTTGTTGACTTGTTGACTTGTTGACTTGTACCACTTGTATAATACAAGTGTTTGGACTCCGCAGGAATATAGTCTTCAGTAGTAATTTTGTTCTTCCGTAGATAATGTTCTTCCGAAGGTATCTTGTTCTTCCGAAGGTATCTTGTTCTTCCGAAGGTAATGTTGTTCTTCCGAAGGTAATGTTCTTCTGAAGATATCTTGTTCTTCCGAAGGTATTGTTCTTCCGAAGGTGTTGTTCTTCTGAAGATATCTTGTTCTTTTGAAGGTATTGTTCTTCCGAAGGTGTTGTTCTTCCGAAGGTATCTTGTTGTTCATCCGCAGAAGATCTTTGGATGCATAATTACTTGTAAGAAATATATATACGAAAAAACAAAATGTTCATCCGTAGATGTTTCTTACACTTGGTCAATTTCACAAATTGACAAATTCTAATTTTGTTCCTGCAACCATACATAAACCAACACATATATAAATGGGTTAACCTATATATTTAATGCATACACAATAATGAAATACAAAAGTTCATTACAGATATTAATTCAAGTACAAAGCCTATACATAATGACTAGATCTACTGATTCTAGACCTAACAGAGACCTATTGCCTGTCATGTGCCTGGAACAGCCACTGTCAATTATCCAGACATTCCTGCTTGTCTTGAGCTGTTCCTGCACAAAGAAAATGATTAGTTACATTTTGAAACCCAAGCCTTACTTGTCTTGGGCTCACTAAGTGTAATAGAAGGTAATGCAACAGTAATAGATCCTATGGTTGTAGTATGGGGATCTTCAGCTGTTGTTGATGGAGAAACTTCAGTCATTTGGTCTTTCTTAGACTTCCACACCACCTTTGGAGTCTTAGACTTGACCTTCAAAACCTTAGAAGCTTTTGGGACTTCACAAGTTTTGATGACTGAACCTTCGGAAGATTCTACAGTCACTGCAGTAGACTTCAGTGCTTCGGAAGAACTCCTTTCTTCCGAGACCAATTTTACTTCCGAAGGTAATTTTCCATTTACCTTCTTCTTTGATTTGGAGCTTCCGAAGGAAACATACTTTCCTTCCGAAGCTTGAATCTTCTTGAGACTCTTTGAAGTCTTTGTATTGGTCATGTGGATAGTACTTTTAGGATTGTATGGGCAATCCTTAGCAATGTGAGAGGTACTTTCACACATGACACATAACATTTTCTTCTTCAAAAGAGTCTCCTTTTGAGAGCAAGACTGGCTTTGGTCACATCCCTTCTCCACCTTCATCTTGGTAGATGCTGAGACAGTTCTTTTGGGCTGTGAACTGTTCTTGGAGTTTGATGGTCCAGGCTGTGCAGCAGTGGTACACAGCAGCTCAGTCTTCTTCTTTGCACTGAGATGATTTGAACAAGAACCATGACACTTAGCTGAGGAGTCTTGGTTGAAGTCTTCAGTCCTCACTACTTTGAAACCTGCAGAGATAAAAACTTGTTTCTGCTTAGCATCAAAAGTAGCCTTGATCTCTTGAGCCTTCTTTGCTTTCCTCTTGCTCTTCCTGATCAAGTTCTTTCTCTTGGACTTGGTCATCACAGTATATTTCTTCTCCTTAGAAGGATAGTGGCCCTTGGAAGAATCCTCTTCTTCACTCTTCTCAGAGGAATTCTTCACTATCACTTCTTCATCCTCCTCACTTATAAGATCTATGAGAGGAAGCTCATCTTCACAAGTTCCACACCTAGGAGATCTTACAGACAAGATTGTGTGTGGAGGAGCTATCTCATTTGATCCCAGTCCCTGTCTATTTTGATAGCACACTTTGTTGTGCAGGGATGAGGATATCATGTTCTTGAAGGTCTCTTCTTCAAGAACACTCTTTTCTGCCTTGGCTTTGCTGATCACAAGCTCAGCCTAGCACTCAGTCAACTTAGTTATGAGATCCTGGATCTGAGTTCTAAAATCTGTATGTTCATATTTTAGTACTGAAATGGTTTTCTCCAAGTCCTCTATCTTTAACTTGTAATCATTTTCAGACTTTCTAAAATCAGATTCTAATATGTTTAATGACTCAAGATCAGATCTCATCTCTAAGTTGTAGGACCTGTATCGATTTACTTTAGCAATGCATTCAGGAGTACAAAGATGTTCCAATACCTTGGCTTCATCATGGTCTGCCATTAGTGCTTGGTTTGGAGAAGCATCTTCCACCTGAAAGCTCCAGTCAAAGCCTCCCTCTTCAACAGCAACAGCAGCATGTTGCTTTGGCTTCTCATTCTGAGGGGCTTTGTCAGTGTAGTTTGGTCTGGCTTGTGTTTGACCCCCATTTGTTTTAGGTGCCTTACACTCCCTAGCAAAGTGGTCCATAAGGTTACAGTTGTAACACTTAACTTTGCTTTTATCCAGCCCAAACTTTCCACTGGTAGCATTTCTTGAAAACCTCCTTCCTGTTCTCTTGTAGAACTTCTTGGCTCTGTGAGTGAGGAGAGCCATCTACTGAACTATCTCCATGTATTCCAGGTCATCTGGATGGATACAGTCCAGGTCTTCAAGAGTGAAGAGAGAGTTCCCACAACTTTCATCAGTAGACACAAAGGCTTGTGAAGAACTTGTCTCTTGGAATGGGCTTCCTTGATAAAAGTTCTCCCTGGGTGTCTCCGGGAAGGTGATGAAAGGACCCTTTTGTGAGTTGTCAGGGTAGCATATGAGATGATGTTGGGGTTCTATGCTATCCCTTTCAACCACATGAAAGACTGAACCCATTTGATTGTTGGAGTTGCCAGATGAACCTTGCATGTTCATCTCCATCTGGTATCCACTGAGAATTCCATACAACTCTGTCAGAGTAAGAGTTTTAAGGTTCTCAGTCCTCTTGATCACCACACAATAGTGTGTCCATTGCCTAGGAAGTGAGGACATGAACTTCCTTACAATGTCCCTGTTCTCAAGAGGAACTCCTCCATCCACTAGGGTATCCACTATCTCAACATACCTGAAGTATTGTTGAGTCATGGTTTCACCTGCTTTAAAGGTGAAGTTTTCAAACTGCTGCTTCAGAAGATCCTTCTTGTTCTCTTTGGCTTCAGAGGAGCCTTCATACATCAGCTTCAGTGCATCCCACAGCTGTTTAGCTGTTTTGCACTTCTTAAAGCCTCTGTATACAGAGTTTGGGAGAGCAGTCATGGCCTTCCTATCAATCTCTACTCTTTTTCTATCTTCATCTGAGTAGTTGGCCACATATTTTGGAATCATACTAGCACCAGTAGCAGAGGGAGTGCTGGGTATGAAAGGTCCATTCTCAACAGATTCCCACATTCTTGAATCAAGAGACCTGATGAAACCTTCCATTCTCATACACCAGGTGTCAAAATCATCAAGAGTGATCAGTGGGGATTTGTTCATGGTTCCAGTCTCCATATCAGTGTTTGAGATGGATGCCATTTGGAGAGTTTAGTTTTTATGTGTGTGAGGGATCTTAAGATGGTGAGATCTTATATCAAGAGCCTGGAAAGCTCTGATACCAATTGCAGGACCGTTTAAGGGCTTGAACAAATTACAACACAACAACACAATGAGGAGAGCAACTAAACTTTGATCAAACAGTGAACTGGATTAACCAAGTTGATACAAAGAACACAAGTAAAGTAAAGAGACAGAACAAGAGAGTTGGGTTTCAAGGAGACAGTATATTGTTTTCTCAAGTTCTTTTACAAGTGTTACAAAGCATAAAGAAAGATACAAGAAATTGGAATAATACTACAACCTACAGCTGGCTATACTTTGAAAGCCAGCTGGATACAATTGACTAGACACTAACAAAATCAATTGTAGGATCAAAAGGCATATCTGCCTATTGACCTTGTGACTATGACATGCCATAGCTCACATCCTTACACATTACAAAAAGGATAAAGTACATAAAGTAGAAAGTTACAAACTCAAGACCTCAATGTACAGTTACCAAAAGCATGGACCTTTTCACCAACTCATGTAAGTTGGTGACTTTACAGAGATGCAGCGGAAAGGTGCTTTATGGAATAGTACATCAGATAAAGCATGTGTACTAAAAGTCTTCTGAAGAAATCTGTCTTCATAGGTTGAAGCTTCGGAAGACTTTGTCTCTGAGGCTTCGGAAGACTTCATGTTTGGCTTCAGAAGATATTGGTCTTGGCTTCGGAAGATTTTACACTTAGAGTATTTTCTAGTGCATTGTGTAAAACTTTCGAAGCATTCTTTACTTCAGTACTTAGTGCATTTTGCAGAGACACATTGGATGTTTTGGGTTGCATCAGACTTAAGGAATCCTTACACATGGCTTTATGATCAATCTCTATTCTCTTCATGCCTTCTTCAGAGTAATCAACCACAGCCTTTAGAATCATACCACCACCAGTAGCAGAAGTGGTGCTTGGTATGTAAGGTCCTTCAACAACAGAGTCCCACATCCTGAAGTCTTGAGACTTGATGAAGCCTTCCATTCTTTGACACCAAGTATCAAAGTCTTCAGGAGTGATCAGTGGAGACTTTGTCATAGTTCTAGTTTCCATATCAGCTTTTGTAATAGCTGCCGTTTGAGTTGTTAAGTATTTTGTGTGTGTGAGGGATGTTGATGGTCTGCGAATAGTATATATATTTGATAAAGATTTATTGCACAGATTCAGTTTTAATTGGTTGTTACTAGTACTAAACCACACACACAAAAGGCAGTGTACCTGTCGTGTGGTAATATAGCGTTGGTAAGAACCGAGTATCAATCCGTGGACACACCTAGCCTACTCAACAAACTTGATGTTTGACTATCAGATTTGGTTTTTGTTAAAGAAAGTGATATTTTGTATTGGAAAGATTTTTAGGGTTTAAAAGTAAACAGTAATAAAAAGAAAACTAATATAAGAATTGAAGCGTTTGGTTTTAAAATCAGGGAATAAAAGTTATCATCCTAATTAGAATCCACTTATGCAATTGTGATGAATTGGTGATGTGATGTGATTATGTTAATGTTTATAAAGATGAGCCGGCGCGATTTCTCGACTATCCTGCTACTGTAGTGACTTGATCCTGTCAGGCTGATTTTACTGCTCAGATCAAAGCCCTAGTAATGTAGGTAAATCTCTTGTGTCCTATTTGACATACAATTTCTGAAAACATAATTTAATGTTAAAAAGAGAGTTGATCAGGTTCCTTCCTAACATACCATTAATTTTAGAAAACCGTAACAATTACTGAAGTTTCCCTACAAATAAAAGGGAACCCGCAAATGATCAGAAAGTTAAGGTGATATGATTTCTAATAACCATTTCTAGTTCATTAGCCATGGATTTATTATGAAGACCGGTTTCGCGAATGAAAGTTAATCATACGGTTTTCAACCTTGTATGACAATCACAATCACAAACCATAATGTTATAACTTCCCGTTCAAATGTAGATGCTACCCATCAATAGTTTTACCAAGACCACCATAACATTAAAATAATAATTATCACACCATTAGTTCATCACAAATTACATAAGTTTCATCCTATTAGGATGATAAATAGAGTTTAGCTCATGATGAGCTTTAGCATAACAACAGATAACAAAGAAGATAGATAAGTGATCATCAGTGAAATGGAACAATCAAACCGATAATCCACAATGGATGACGTTTAGGTGATCCCAAGCTTCTTCCAAGTGTTGTTTGCACCTCCCGAGTCTCCGAATGATCTTGAAGTCTTGATTCCCGAGAGAATTCAGCAAAGTAACTCTCCCACCAAAGCTTGCCAAAAATGGTGAGCTTAGGCTTCTATTTATAGGCTTTCCGGAGTGTTTAAGCACGACCCCGTGCTAGTACAATGCTTATGAAAGTTGGTCGGCTCGTACGTGCAGGTTGTGTCGGGCACGGCCCCGTGCTAAATGGGGCACGGCCCCGTGTTAGAGGTGGGGCACGGCCCCGTGCCTTATGGGGCACGCCCCCGTGTCTATTTTTAGGGGACAGTACTTTTTGTCCTGTCAAATGTCGAAGCACGGGGGTGTGTTAATTTAACACGGGGGTGTGTTTCTAGCAAGGCATGGGGGCGTGCTTAATGAGGCACGACCCCATGCTTGGAGTTCAAAGCTCGGATTGCTTCAATTTCTTGTTAAATATGCTCCTTTTGTCCATCTTGCTCTTTTAAACACCTGAAAACACAATTTAATACTTTTAAGTATATTTTCATCATTTTAAGGAAGATATTAAGGAATAATTGATGTGCTTTTGTTAGGATTTTTATGTATAATTTGGAGCACATCAAACATCCCCACACTTGAACTTTGCTTGTCCTTAAGAAAAAATCACTTAAAATGACAATTCCACCAAAAACCAAATAAATCAAATTATAAACATGTCTTTCGAGAAGTATGCAAGTAAATACTATTTTCATCCAAATATAAATATTCTAAGCACATGTAAAATGATATCCTAGCAAGCAATAGGTTGGTTAGTAAAGATTATTATCATGTAAAAATCCACACTTCTCAAAAGATGCACTCACACTCGGCTAAATATATGGAGTCATAATCATGATTAAGTATGACTAATACACTCAATTGCCTAGTATGAACACGTGTGAAATCATATGCTTGTTAAGGGAACAAATCTCCACCTACTTAGATATTTATTTGCATAAATCATTAGGTCTTTGATGGGTTGTAACTTAGCTCAGGCTCGGGTATGGAATATTTGGAAAGAGTGGCTAATTGCTAAAGACGACGGTCTTGGCTTATTTTTCTAACATAAACTACAAGGAAAGCAATAAAGGTTCCCTATACAATACTTCAAGCTAGAAGGGATATGCTAGCTTGAGGACTCGTTTAAGGTCAAATTGTCAAGACCGTATTTTGCTTTCAAGAATCGCACTTCATCTTTTACCCGAAGATACACAAAACTTTCCTTTCTCAAGGATCGTTCGGCTTGAAGCCTAATAGCACCCTATCGGATTAATTTTGTGTATTCATATTGAGATTTAGTTTGATTCTTTTTACATTTTCCATTATGGGACCAATTTCCACAATTCGGGCATCTTTCATATCTTTTTGCCCGTCTCTTTATAGCATTTTTTGAAATCCCACAAAATGGCGGAACTTGTTCCTTTTTTCTCCATTTCTTTCTTGCGTCAAACGTGAGATTGAAAATTTGTTCGCGGATTTCCGGGGGAAGTCCCGGTTTTGCGTGATGAAGGCAACAAAGCAAATTGAAATCAAAAGAATGCATTCCAATTCTTTAAGGTCTGCCGGTAAAAGACCAAATACATTTTTTTATAAGCCAAAAACGTGTCTTTAACAAAAACAGGTTTTGTTGAAGGCTTTTTGGTTAAGTGACTTGGTGACTCGGGTGATTGAAAGATAAAAACGTATAAGCTCAACGGGGCTAACTAGGGTTGACGTTCGGGTAAGGAAAATTAAAAACAATGGTTGGGGCTTGAATGGTTAAGGTTTCCTAGTGCCTAACTCATTTTTATGCAACAAATACTAATTAAGGTCTTGAAATGTATACCCAAAGAAAGTTCTAATCACATGTATTATATGGCACCCTCAATTAAATCCAGAATGAAAGTAGAATTGCAACTTGCAAAAGCTTGTTTACGGCTCAAAAATAAACTCACATACGGATGGAATTGGGTAAAAGTGTTTCATTTTACATGATTAAATATTTTACTAGATTACTGCTTTTAAGGATATCACAAAAAAAACATTTTCAATTTTTATTTGGACGTCATGGATTTACTTCTTTATTTTCCGAAAACGTATATTTATAATTTGGTTTATCAAAAATTATATTAAATTTTTGGTTTCTTGTCACAAAAATTACTTTGTAAATGATATTTACTTAAAATTTTAATTTAGACCTTTTTAGCAAAGTCAAATACATTACTCCCATCCCCACACTTAAAATTCACATTGTCCTCAATGTGATTAAAATATTCATGATCGAGAAAGGGTAACGAAATAACTCCCCTAAAAATGATGAATTTTTCGCTTGTGTTTGGTTACCCGCGCGTTGTTAGAATCCTCGATATCACCTGAAATGTCACCAATTTATTGAAAGCATTAAAATCCTAAGCACACAAAATAAAAATAAAACGACATAAATTAAAAGATAGATTGGCACAAAACAACTATGTCGGGGCCCCGAAAATGATACGGTTTTCAAGGGCTTTGTGGTGGGATATCCCCCCACTCGTGGTACATTCGGTTTCTGATATACGTGACATCTCTGCTCAAGTCATCGACTCGGGAATTCAGATTTTCGACTCGGTTGAAGGCTCGTTGGGCATATTCAAATGATCGCCTTGCATGGGTTTCGGTGGTTTGGATTGACTCATAAAGGTCTAACATGGTTGGGAATTCCCTTGTACGTGAACTTGAAGATCCAGCTCCGGCTCCTTCCGGCTGTATCGGCATGTCGAGATCCATGATAATTTCTTCGGGATCCGCCGGATCCCAGATTTGTCCTTTCTTATCCATGAATCTTGGCTGCCCATTTGGTAAACTTGTCACCATGTACATACTTGTACAGATGCTCAAGTCCAACAGTCCTGGCATCACTCCTTCGGTTCCCTCAGTGTTATAACCATAGCTTTCATATAAGTTCAAAACCAGCTTCCTCCAAACATGGGTGTTGGAGCACCTGCAATCGCGTTCCTGGCAAAAAGATTACAAAACAAATACCCAATATTACATGGCAACTGATTAACCATACAATATAAAATAAACAAGTCCCTCAAATTAACAACTCCCTCGCTTTGACCACGAGCTGTTATGGAATGGCTGAGTAACCGATGAATGTATCGCAGCAGCGGGTCTCGTATCTGACTGCTTTTTGTTTTGCTCGAGTTGAACCCTCCGGTTCCAATCCGCTCCCAAAATGCTTTCCTCATTGCACCACTTTCCACGTCTCTACTTTCCTCGTCCGGGAAGGTATGATACGCCGGCATTCAGATATAGCCTCCTCCTCCATTTCTTGTTCCGTGTATATTCCAAGATAGACACCGAACAAGGCAATGGATGTTTTATGCCAATTCCCAGCTAGTCTGAATGAAACTGCATTTTCATCACAAGGATCAGAGTCTTTCATGCTAAATTTAAAAGTTGCTAAAAATTCAAGAGTCAGTTCATAAACGGAAGGTCTATTTTGTGAAAATAAAGTTTCCACTGGACACTTAATAAATTATTATATCTTTCTAGCTGTCCGACTGCCGCTAGTGTTTCTTCATCTGCTTGTAAGTGGGATCTTTCGACCCTTTGTAGCAATCTTTGAAGTCTATCATGACACCATCTCTCGCGGCTCCCTCCAAAATGTAAGTAGGGATGCTCCATGATCCTGAAATTTAAAAATAAATTAATCTATACAAAACAACTTTCTTAAACAGTCTCATGATGTTAGTGAAAATCATATGTTTTTCAAGACATAACACCATAATGATTCAATTCATGTTCAAAAATAGTTAAGAATTTATCATCCAAGGAAAAAAATTTTTGAACATGGGGGTGCGCTTTATACAACGTGGGGGTGCGGTTAACATGTTTGGGCATGAAATCTTGACTCGAGCAATCGTGGTTTTGTTTGTAAATCGTTGATTAAGCATGGGTTTAACATTTTCTTGCTTCAAAAATCAAAGATTATACGTTGAACATTTTAATCATTTGTTAACAATTCAAGATACTAAAAATATATATTGTTTTACATCACTTGAGAATTCTTGTAACTTGAACATGATTAACAAAGGTTTCACCACGAGTTATGAAGATAGTCTTGTTAACAATAAAAGAAAACAACTAACTAACCAACTAAACATACTAATATCTAACTAAACACACTAATTAACACTAATCTACTACAAGAATAAACATGAACAAGTAGGTTAAAAGCATTCATCATTCCATAACACGTTTAAGAACAAGTGTTTACACATAATTGCTAGGATTTCGGTTGTTTAGAGACCTAATCACCTAACTACATGTAAATGACTTTCATAATCAAAGGAATTAGTATGCTAACCTCTTGGCCAAATACTCTTGCAAGAACACTTGAACAAATGAAAGAAAAATGGAAAAGAAGAGAGAATTGAAAGTGGATACGACTTTGCAGGCACATTAGCTCGGTTTTTATCATGCAACATTGAATGGAAAAGGACAAAGGCTGAAAATTGGCAGGTGGTGTCAATTCTTGTCGAACACGGGGGCGTGCCCCTTTGAACACGGGGCCGTGTTCATGCACAAAGTTCGGTTTCAGTCCTTTGTTGTTCCGTTTTTTAGTTTCGCGCGTTGTGTAATTTTCCCGGTTAAGTTTTATCACTTCCAAATCATCAGAAAAGATACGAAAATAGTCCTATAGTTAAATAACACAAGCCAAATTGAAAATTACATTCCCTAGAATCCTATAGTTACACGATACGTTAAAAGCCGAGAATCTGAAACAGCAAAACCAGACTCTTTAACGCGCAACAGCGCACTTAACACATCACGGAATGTTTCTAAAAGAAACCTCCACACATTTCGTGTGGAAGGTTTGGCATGGGATAGTGAGAAGTGCGGTTGCTCAATTCCGCAAGCTGCTGGTCAATGGAAATGAGTTCCTCGCTCATCTGCTGAACTTTTTGGATTAGTTCAGCCAACCGTTGGAAAGCAACGAGATTCCTTTCTGTCAATTGCTTGATCAGTTCATGCATTTTGAAGAAATACTCTTGAGTCGTCGGCTCTCGCGTTTCAGAACGCCGTTTCTTCGCAGGATTCCAGTTTGAGCTTCCGTGACTTGATTTTTTTTTTTTTACGTTTTTGAGCAGGAATGAGTGTGATGAAAGAATGGAACAAGTGTGGTATTTATACACAGGTCGGGAAGAGTGAACACGGGGGCGTGCTTAGCTAGGCACGACCCCGTGCTTGTCAGAAGTCGTCTTAAATTCGACCTGCAACGTTCCAGAGTCGTCAGCGGAGATCGTGGAGAAAGTTTGTCAGAGGCACGGGGGCGTGCTTGATGAGGCACGGCCCCGTGCTTGTGCTTGTGAGGTCCTAAAAATTGCTAATAAGTGAGAAAATTTTATGTACAGGTGCCGTGTTTAAGTTTCGGGTCTTCGGCACGACCCTTCCCCACACTTAGTTTTCGTTGGGGTGGAGGTTTAATTCCTCCGAAGAAATCTTGGTTGGTCCATCGTTATACGGTTTCAAACGATGACCATTTACTTTGAAACCTGCGTGGTTGTAAATTTCACTGGCAGCATTCAGAAACACGTTTTTGATCGTATAAGGTCCAGACCAACGTGATTTCAGTTTTCCGGGAAATAAACGTAAACGAGAGTTATACAGTAAGACACGTTCTCCCACATGAAATTGTTTTGTGCTTTTTAATCGAGCGTCGTGGAATTTCCTTGTCTTTTCTTTGTAAACCCTAGCGTTTTCGTACGCTTGTTCCCTCAATTCCTCCAATTCGTGAATTTGTAGGAATCGATTCTTTCCTGCAAGGTCTTGGTCCAGGTTTGCTGCTTTAAGTGCCCAAAAGGCCTTATGCTCTAGTTCTACAGGTAGATGACACGACTTCCCATAAACTAGTTTAAACGGTGTTGTGCCGATGGGAGTCTTATAGGCTGTTCGAAAAGCCCATAATGCATCATCTAACTTGATAGACCAGTCCTTGTGATTTTGACCTACAGTTTTCTCAAGGATTCGTTTGATACCTCGGTTAGTGACTTCGGCTTGCCCATTCGCTTGTGGATGGTAAGCAGTTGTAAAGCGATGGTGAACTCCATAACGTGCCATTGCTCTTTCAAGCTGATTGTTACAGAAATGAGTTCCTCGGTCACTAATCAGAGCTTTGGGGGTACCAAAACTTAGTTTCTTAAGGAATTTGACAACGTTCCTGGCATCATTAGTAGGCAGGGCTTGAGCTTCAGCCCATTTTGAGACGTAATCAACTGCTACCAAGATGTAACGATTGCCAAATGACACCGGGAATGGCCCCATGAAATCAATACCCCATATATCAAATATCTCGCATACTTGAACTGGTTTCTGAGGCATCTCATCCCGTGTCGAGATATTGGTTGCTCTTTGACATGCATCACAGGTGCGTACCATGTTATGAGCATCTTTGAAGATCGTGGGCCAGTAAAATCCAGAGTCGAATACTTTCTTGGCTGTTAAGGTTGCTCCATGGTGTCCTCCTATGGGTCCTTCATGACAGTGCCTTAGAATTTGTTCTGCTTCACTTCCGTATACGCATCTTCGAATGAGTTGGTCTGCACCGATTCTGAATAGATACGGATCCTCCCAATAGTAATGTTTGATATCAGTAAAGAACTTCTTCTTTTGCTGATAAGTCATTCCTTTGAGAAGGATTCCGCTTGCTAAGTAATTCGCAAAATCGGCGAACCAAGGGTGTTCATCGATTGAGGATTGAATGTGCATAAGAATTCATGAGGAAAATTGTCGTTTATTTTGGTTTCCTCAGTTTGTGAAGGACTTGAGTCCTCAAGACGCGAGAGATGATCAGCCGCTAGATTTTCCGCTCCTTTCTTATCACGAATTTCGATATCAAATTCTTGAAGCAGAAGAATCCAACGAATCAATCTCGGCTTTGCATCTTGTTTGTTGAACAAATAACGAAGGGCTGCATGATCGGTGTAAACAATTGTCTTTGAAAGGATGAGATACGAGCGGAATTTATCGAACGCAAAAACTACCGCAAGAAGTTCTTTTTCGGTGGTAGTGTAGTTTTCTTGTGTGTCGTTTAGGGTTTTGCTCGCGTAATGAATTGGGTGAAATTGCTTGTCTTTCCTCTTTCCTAATACAGCTCCTACCGCGAAATCGCTTGCATCGCACATGAGTTCAAATGGTAGTGTCCAATCTGGGGTTATCATGATTGGAGCAGTTACCAATCTCTCCTTAAGCAATTTGAATGCACTAATGCATTCATCAGAAAATACGAATTTCGCGTCTTTCTCCAGGAGTTGAGTCATTGGTCGAGCGATTTTTGAGAAATCTTTAATGAAACGACGGTAGAATCCTGCATGTCCTAGGAAACTTCTGATGTCTTTCACGGTTGTGGGATGCGGAAGTTTAGAAATAGTGTCGACTTTGGCTTGATCGACTTCAAGCCCCGCTCGGGAGATTTTGTGTCCTAACACTATTCCTTCCGTAACCATGAAGTGGCACTTTTCCAATTTAAAACAAGGTTGGAGTCTTCACATCTAACCAATCTTTTCCAGGTTTTCAAGACATTGCTCAAATGAGTTTCCAAAGATGGAGAAATCATCCATGAAAACTTCCATTGAGTGTTCAATCATGTCATGAAAAATTACTACCATGCATCTTTGAAATGTAGCAGGAGCATTACACAAGCCAAAGGGCATTCGCCGATAAACAAATGTACCATATGGACAGGTGAATGTTGTCTTTTCTTGATCTTCGGGAGCAATAGGAATTTGAAAATAACCTGAGAAACCATCCAGAAAACAATAGAACATTTTTCCAGACAATCTCTCAAGCATTTGGTCGATGAAAGGAAGAGGGAAGTGATCTTTCCTTGTGGCGTCATTGAGTTTGCGATAGTCTATGCAAACTCTCCATCTTGTAACCGTACGAGTGGGAATAAGCTCATTCTTCTCGTTAGTTACAACAGGCATTCCTCCTTTCTTTGGAACAACTTGGACGGGACTGACCCAAGGCGAATTAGAAATAGGGTAAATCAAACCGACATCTAGTAGTTTGATTACTTCTTTCTTCACCACCTCTTGCATGCTCGGGTTTAAACGTCTTTGAGGTTGAATGACGGATTTGAAGTTCTCCTCCATCAATATTTTATGAGTGCAAAAGGATGGATTGATTCCCTTGATGTCCATGATTTTCCATGCAATTGCTCGTTTGTGTGCCTTAAGCACATTGAGCAACTTGTTCTTCTCATCAATTGATAAGGCGGATGAGATTATGACAGGAAGTTGAGATGTGTTTTCAAGAAAAGCGTATTCGAGATGAGATGGAAGCTCTTTGAGCTCTAAGACTGGAGGGTCTTCGATAGAAGGTTTGGCTTTTGGTTCTAAGTCTTGCTCAATGATCTCAAATGCTTCTTGATGAAATGATGTTTCGTCAACTTCAAGTTCTGGAATGGTTTGGTTTTCACAAATGGGTTCGGTGATTGTGACTTCTATTAATTGAGTATTGCAAGCTTCATTTTGAAGGGCTTCCTTCAAATGACGGCTTATGATTGAATCGCAAGCATCAACGTAATAGAGTGAGTCATCATGATGTTGAGGGTGTTTCATGGATTGGCCTATATCGAAAGTTACTTCCTCCTCGTCTACTCTAAGCGTGAGTTTGCCTGTGCAAACATCAATGAGGGCTCGAGCAGTCGCTAAGAAAGGTCGACCTAGGATAAGAGGAACATTTTTGTCCTCATCCATGTCTAGGATCACAAAATCAACGGGAAATACGAATTTGTCAATTTTAACTAAGAGATTTTCAACGATGCCCCTCGGATATTTGACAGAACGGTCAGCTAACTGGATGCTCATACGGGTAGGTCTAGGCTCACCTAAATTTAAATTTTCAAAAACCGCATAAGGCATAAGGTTAATGATAGCACCTAAATCAGCTAACGCATTACTGACAGAAATATTTCCTATTAAGCAAGGTATGGTGAAACTTCCTGGATCAGTCATCTTTTGAGGTAGTTTGTTTTAAGAACTGCAGAGCATTCCTCATTCAAAACTACGTGTGATAACTCTTCCAGCTTCTTTTTGTTTGACAAGACACCTTTTAGAAACTTAGCGTAGTTTGACATTTGTGCTAAGGCCTCCACCAAAGGCAGATTGATGTGGAGTTGCTTGAACAACCCAAGGAATTTGCCATATTGTGCCTCCATTCTTTGTTGTCTCAAACGACCTGGATATGGAGGTGGTGGAACATAAGGTGGTGGTGGAACGTATTTCTTTGCTGGTTCTTCAATAACAACGGGTTGCTTTTGCTTATCACTCGCATTACTTGGAGTTTCAGTTTCTACTCTTCAAGGATGGGTTGTAATGCGGGTGCATCGCCTTGAGTAGTTTTGCCGCTCCTGGTGGTGATGGCTTTGACTTGAGCATTAGGATCTGTCACAGTGTTGCTGGGCAAAGCTCCTTGAGGTCTTTCAGAGAGTTGTTGTGCTATTTGACCTACTTGGTGCTCTATGGTCTGTAATGATGCTTTGTTGCTTTTGATGTCAGCTTTGTTTCTTTGGAACCTCTTCTCATTTCTTCGATCAGATTTCCGGATGTACTCATCTGTGGCTTGTGTGGTTAACAACAATTGCTGTAATAAGTCTTCCATTGATGATGCTCCACGTTCTTGGTTACTACTGCTTGGACCTTGGTATGGTGGTTTCTGTTGTTGGTAAGGTGGCCTTCGGTTGAATCTAGATGATTATTGGTTACTGCCAGCATCTCTGTAATTCGAGTTGTTTCTCCAATTTGAATTGTATGAGTTGTTTGGGCCTCCTACGTAGTCAACATCTTCAACCATCATAACGCCTTGTGGGCACTCGTTGGTCTTGTGTGAATGTCCACATGTGTTGCATCGTGTTGGAGTTTTCTTTAGCTCGCTTTGCAATTGTTCGAATTTTTTGTTAGAGCTTCTAATTGGGCTGCAATTAGGGTTTCAGAGTCTACTTGATGAATACCTTTAGAACTAGGTTTGGTTCTTATAGGATTGTAAGCAAAGTTCTTCTTAGCTGCTCTTTCTAAGGCTTGATATGCTTCTGTTGGCGTGACACTTCCAAAATCTCCTCCCGCACTTTGGTCTACTGCTTGCTTGTGGGCCCGCTAATCGCATCTTAAAAGGTTTGACACTGCAGCCACAGATCAAGTCCGTGATGTGGGCATCTCCGAAGGAGACCTTTATATCTCTCCCATGCTGGGTGTAATGATTCATCGTCGTCTTGACGGAAACTTGTGATGCTCTCTTAATTTGGCAGTACGATCGGGTGGAAAGTATATCAAAAGGAATTGTTCAGCCATTCCCGCCCATGTGGTTATGGAACCAGGCGGAAGTGAATCAAGCCAATCGATGGCTCGGCCTCGAAGGAAAATGGAAAAAGTCTTAGTCTAATGGCGTCGTCTGAACAGTTATTGATTTTGAAGGTCGCACAGATACGAAGGAATCGTGAGATGTGAGCATTAGGGTCTTCGTCTTGTAACCCATGGAACTGAACAGAGTTTTTTACAAGTTGGATAATACTAAACTTAATCTCGAAATTGTTGGCCGCTATTGCTGGTTGGACAACACTAGACTCATAACCATCTATTGATGGTGTGGCATAGTGTGTCATTTTCATTTCCTCGTCTTGGTTAGCCATGTCTTCTTCGGATGGTGTATCTTCAAAATGTCTTCTTCAATGACTGGTGCTTCTTGTTGTGATCTCTTGCGCAATCTTTGACGGAAAAGTCGTTTGGGTTCCGGAAGAGGCGGAACAAGTTCAGAACTAGACAAGTCGGACATACACTAACTTAAGGAAGCATAAACTAACTAAGGCTTAAAATGAATCAGGCAAAAATAACTAAACTAACTAAGGCAAACTACCTACAAACAAAAATAAAGTTTAAACAAAAATATATTAACAGGTTATATGCATGATAGTCAAAAATTTAGTTTGTCTTTCAAACTGCCGTGTGTCCCCGGCAACAGCCCCAAAAACTTGATGGTCTGCGGATAGTATATATATTTGATAAAGATTTATTGCACAGATTCAGTTTTAATTGGTTGTTACTAATACTAGACCACATACACAAAAGGTAGTGTACCTGAAAACATAATATAATGTTAAAAAGAGAGTTGATCAGGTTCCTTCCTAACATACCATTAATTTTAGAAAACCGTAACAATTACTGAAGTTTCCGAACAAATAAAAGGGAACCCGCAATTGATCAGAAAGTTAAGGTGATATGATTTCTAATAACCAGTTCTAGTTCATTAGCCATGGATTTATTATGAAGACCGGTTTCGCGTATGAAAGTTAATCATACGGTTTTCAACCTTTTATGACAATCACAATCACAAACCATAATGTTATAACTTCCCGTTCAAATGTAGATGCTACCCATCAATAGTTTTCCCAAGACCACCATAACATTAACATAATATTTATCACACCATTAGTTCATCACAAATTACATAAGTTTCATCATATTAGGATGATAAATAGAGTTTAGCTCATGATGAGCTTTAACATAACAACAGATAACAAAGAAGATAGATAAGTGATCATCGGTGAAATGGAACAATCAAACCGATAATCCACAATGGATGACGTTTAGGTGATCCCAAGCTTCTTCCAAGTGTTGTTTGCACCTCCCGAGCCTCCGAATGATCTTGAAGTCTTGATTCCCGAGAGAATTCAACAGAGTAACTCTCCCACCAAAGCTTGCCAAAAAATGGTGAGCTTAGGCTTCTATTTATAGGCTTTCCGGAGTGTTTAAGCACGGCCCCGTGCCTAAAAGACACGGCCCCGTGCTAGTACAATGCTTACGAAAGTTGGTCGGCTCGTACGTGCAGGTTGTGTCGGGCACGGCCCCGTGCTAAATGGGGCACGACCCCGTGTTGGAGGTGGGGCACGGCCCCGTGTCCACTTTTAGAGGACAGTACTTTTTGTCCTGTCAGATGTCCAAGCACGGGGGTGTGTTAATTTAACACGGGGGTGTGTTTCTGGCAAGGCATGGGGGCGTGCTTAATGAGGCACGGCCCCATGCTTGGAGTCCAAAGCTCGGATTGCTTCAATTTCTTGTTAAATATGCTCCTTTTGTCCATCTTGCCCTTTTAAACACCTGAAAACACAATTTAATACTTTTAAGTACATTTTTATTATTTTAAGAAAGATATTAAGGAATAATTGATGTGCTTTTGATAGGATTTTTATGTATAATTTGGAGCACATCAGATCTTAAGATGGTGAGCTCTTATATCAAGAGCCTGGAATGCTCTGATACCAAATGCGGGACCGTTGAAAGGTACGCGCTTACAACACAACACATGAGGAGAGTTACTTAGAACACTTAACAGATCAAATAGGGAACTTGTTAACTTTAGTGAAAGATGCTAAGAACACAAGTTAGAATGAGACAAAACAAGATAGCAAACAACACAAGTAATTGATTTTCAAGAATGTTGTATATTGCTTCTCAAGTTCTATTACAAATGTTACAAAGCATACGATAAAAGTTACAAGTACTTGAGATACATATACTACATCCTACAGCCGGCCATACTTTGAAGGCCAGCTGGATACATAAGACTAGACAACACACAAAATCAAATGTAGAGTCAAAAGGCAAATTGCTATTTGACTAGTGACTATGACAGGCCATAGCTCACATCCTAATATATTACAAAAAAGATAAAATTACATAAAGTAGAAAGCACAGACTCAAGACCTCAATGTACAGTTACCAAAACCATGGACCTTTTCACCAACTCATGTAAGTTGATGACTTTACAGAGTTGCAGCAGAAAGATGGTCCAATTTTATGGTAAAGTACATCAGATAAAAGCATGTCTCTAAAATTCTTCGGAAGAAATATGTCTTCACTCTTTGGCTTCGGAAGACTTTGTCTTTGCAGCTTCGGAAGTGTTTGGACCTGGTATTTGAACGAAATACCTAGTGATTAGCGTGTAAACCAGATCAAATAGTGCGGAATCCTATTTGATTGGCTATCCAATCAGTGAGAACACACGAAGAATCAATCAAGAATTGAATCTAACGTTAGAAGTCGATTAGGAATCGATCTAATGTGTTCTGTGAACTTGGAGAACGATTTGGGAGGCTTCTGGACGGCTAGGGTACGTCTGGAGTCGTAATTATATCAATGCTTGCGTTTTTCCACGAATTGGGTCTATTTATAGGTTAGTGTTGTTCATTCGGGCGACTGGACCATAAGTATGGTTCAGTCGTGCGATTGAACCATGCGGTTGATTCATCCGCACGACTGAGTGTTCAGTCGTGCGACTGAGCCAATCTTATGTGTCAATCATGCGACTGATTCAGTCTCCTGGTTCAGTCGTGTGACTGAGTCAATCGTATGAAGTTATTCACGCTTGTGGTCCATTCGCATGGGCCATTCGCATGAGAACTTCATTAAGTTAAGTTTGAATTTATTAATTAATATAACATTATGTGTAACCATTCAAACAATCACAAACCTAATTAACCAATTTAATATCGACTCATTAATGAAATATTAGACATTACAAATCACAAACAATCCATATCAATTCATTAATCATTACACATTACATCATAATCAGACAAACAAGATCTATTACATTTCATATCATGATCTAGGGACATACAAGCATCAACAAACTCCCCCTTGGACCTAGATCTCTCTAATCTCTTGTTTTCTGCATAACCTCCATGTATTTCTTGTACGTCTCCTCTTTTGTGACTCCCGCGTGAATCTCAAACGTGAAGCAGAGTCGTATAACATTCTGGAACTGGAGGGCTTTTACAATATCCAGCGTGTCATAGAACAGTGGCCACTTGTATAGCATATAGACATCATTTGCTGACAAGTTAGTAAGCCACATCGGGTCGAATACCCTGATCGTATCCATTTGGCCCTCTTTGCTTAGGACTATGACCGCTTCAGCTGTTCTACAATTGTAGTACACCACTTAAAGTGTGGAGTGAAGTCCTGTGGCATTTCCCTAAGTGGGATTCTTGACATTGTGCGCGGAGGACTCCACTTCAACACTATCTTGGGCTTGCCAGTAATGGCATCAACCTCAGACCTTCTGATATACCTAGTAGGTTGTTGTGGTCTGAAGTTAACCCATCTGGTGTGGTACTCCTTCTTTAGGGCAGCCTCGAACCAGCCTGACATCTTCCTCAGGTCAGCATACAAAAGCTTTAGCTTAGCCAGCTGGTTGAGCTCAAAACCTGGTAGAGTCTTCAGATCATGTGGGAATCTGAAGTACTCTATGCCCTGTTCCCTCTTAACTGCATAAGCATTAAGATCCTCAAAATACGCCCATGCTATGATCCTGCCTGACACCTTGTGATGTTTCTTGACTCTGTAGAGCTTGGTGTAGGCATCCTTCTTTGGTGCAGCACGTTGGGCTCTAACTTCTTCAAAACATGCAGCCCACTCAGCCTTTCGAATGTCGACATCATCATTTGAGGCTTGGGCTGTTCCTTCTGCTTTCTCTGTTTCTTGCTCCATCTTGTTCAACACCTCAAAAGTATCACTGACGAGGGATTCACCCAGATTGGGGACCACATTTCCCTCATTGTCAGCGTACTGAGGGTAATCCTCGGCGGTGACATCTTCGATCTCGACTTCATCAACATCGTTGAGCTCTTCATCACAAGTCGAATCACATGTCGGAGCATCTTTCACTATCTCATCCGGATTTAGCTTGAAAATCTCTGCGAGTTGCTCGTTTGATAGGTCATGAATTATTTCCCCTTCTTCAGGGGTATAACTCACTGACCTCCTAACGATCCCTTGCAGATCAAGAATCATTGTTAGCTGAGTCTTGACCTGCTGAAGGGGAGCAACATCAAACTCATCCCTTTGGTAATTTGGATCTGTTTGATTTAAACATTCAACACATAAATCATTAGTAATTAATCAAACAGAAATGCATTAACTTAATATAAACATTCAATACATAGTTTTCAATACATTATTCAAATCCAAAAGTAAATAAATACATAAACATCTAGTCTTTACTTTTGTCTTGTATCGTAGGCTCATCACTTGGAGGAGCAGTGGTAGAGGCAGATTGGTCTTGTCTGTTCTTTGACCTCCTCTCTTGACCTGAAGCAGAGGCCGATGCAGCTGCATCCCCTCCTTCTGCTTCATCATCATCGTCCTTCTCCTCTGTCCTTTCTCCTTCGGTTTCCTCATCCTCTTCTGTATCATCCTCATCATCCTCATCATCATCTTCATCATCATCATCACCATCATCTCCGTCATCTCCGTCTCCCTCTTTGATCTTGAGGGGCTCCTCCTTAGATCCTTTCAGCTTTAACATGATAGTCTTCTTTGCCTTCTCCAACTCCTCTATCTTCTTGCTTGATGTGACACTATGTGCTTGGAGTTGGGCTATCTCAGTACTCTGAGCAGCCATCTGTTGGGCCTGCTCCTCTATAACTCGAGCTTGCTCTGCAATCTGGTGAGATTGTGCAGCAGTCAGGTCAGCAAGCTGGCGGATTTGGGCCGCTTTCTCCTCATCTGCAGCTAGTAAGCGCATCACCATCCTGTTGAACGCAGACAGCTGTTCCTCTACCCCGATTGGAGGTAGAGGTGATCCATAAGTGTGTGAGGGATGGGCTGAAGGTCCTGCTTGGTGTGAAGTGGTGGTGGTGGCTGTAGTGAAGATGGGTCTGTGAAATGGTGGAGGTGATGTGGGAGTAAAGGATATGGTGGTGGATGGAATCTGTAATGTGGTGGGAGGTATGGTGGTGGCTGTGGTAGCTGTGGTGGATGTGGTGGCTGTGGTGGTGGATGGTGTGGCTGTGGAAGTGGTAGTGGTGGTGGTAGTAGTAGAGGCTGTGGTGGTAACGAAGGTCAACCGACGCTTCTTCTTCTTCTGACCATGGGGCTGAGCCATCCTCTTCCTCCTCATCCCCGTTGAGGTGGATGCTCCCCTTACAACCCTGCCTGCTGACCCCGGTGCATAGCTTGGGTCAGTATCAGTCTCTCCGGAGTCTCTCGGGTGTTCACCAACCACCCTTAGCCCATGTTATGTGGGAACAACTTTGCTTCCCATAGTTCGCGTTAGGGGCTCCTCATCCGACTCCTCCTCCTCCTCCGCACCATGAACAAAATCCTGATGGAATCCAGCTGACTCGGCTACATCTCTAGTTGGGGTGGACACTGGGGGTATAACATCAGACACGGTGCCTCTCGGTGGAGTAGGCATATCGCCCCCAGCGTCCCCACTATCATCATCGTCAGAATCATGCTCTGGGAGCAGCAGCCTCTCATCATCAGAATCACTATCCTCATGACGCCATTTGCGTCTCCCTGGTGCCACATATCTCTCGTTGGCCAGGTGGCCAATCAATCTCTTAACCTGGGGCTTCACCTGCTTGCCCCTATAAACCCTCATCCGACCTAGAGTCGTATCATCCATGATCTCCAGTGCAACTGCATCATGACTCTCTTTGGGAAGATGTGGCAGCTTCTCATTGAAGATCAGCTGTAAAAACCTGGGGTACATACAAAACCCCTCCTTCCCCTTTGCCTCCAAGTTCTCCACCAGGTACGAAAATATCATACTAGAGAAGCTGAAGGGGTGGTTTAGCACCAGTGCCACGTAGGCATTTTGGATCTGGTCTGATAAGTCGTCGAACCCACCCCTCCTCGAAGCAACGCACTTAAGGATCACATGAGCTAAGTACTTGTACTAGGGGCACAGGTTGCTCTTGTTGAGCACACCCGAGTTTATGTCCCCAGCGTACTTGATCCTGAGGAAGCATCCTCTCACGGTCAGTGGATGTAATCTGGTAGGGTGATCTGTATCATCTCCCAACTCTAGAACTCTCTGGATATCAGCAGCAGTGACCTCGATATCATGACCCAGAATAGAGCTCCGAATACTGTAGGGCTCACGAGAGCGATCCACGGAGGCATTCTCCCAGAATGCCTGGTGTAGTGATCTGTAGGGCGTGCAAGGAGTAGAGATAGCCTTATGGATCCGGGAACGTCTTAGGAAAGCTATAATCTCGGTGAACTCGGCCCCGTTCCTAGTAGTATGATCCAAGTGAGCACAGATGTTGTGCTTTGGATTAATGGACCATCTATCAGCCATTATCCTGAAACACATGACACAGAACCATTAGTACATAATACATCAAAATTCAGTTCTAAGTGTAATGTTGAAATTCATTCTGATTCATTCGTGCGAATGAATCATGCGACTGAAATCAGTCGGCTGTCCTTTCATGCGACTGAGCTCATTCGGGTGAATGAGACATGCGATTGGGTTCAATCTGCTGACTTAGTCTGCGATTGGTTCAGTCGGCCAACTGAGCTCATTCGCATGATTCATTCGGGCGATTGACCCAATCGCAAGTTTCAATAGTGTGATTGGAGTTCATCCGGACGACCAGTCGCCTGTCCCACAGTTCAGTCGCCTGTTGTTCGAATCTTTATCAAAACAAGTGATTTAACATGGATAACCGGTTCAATAGACTCGCATTCTTGTTACTAATAACCTATTAAACTTAATTTTAACGTTTTGCATAGTTTAGGTAGGTTATTATGTCATGTTCAGTCTGTTTCTTGTTTTCATTCGAATATCACCAAATTAGGGTTTCAATCCTTCTGATTTCGGTGAAATAAGACTTCAATCTACCTGTATAATCAATAGCGAACGTCAGTGAATCAATAGCAATGAGAAAACAAGTCTAATGAAATTTTGGCAGAGTAACGGTATAGTGTGCGATTTGAGAGCGATTGGGGTGTGATGAGTGAAATGCGATCGACTGTGCCCTTTAAATACTGAAGCTGAGTTCAATCAGCCGACTGGCCTCATTCGCTCAGTTCATTCGGGCGACTGAGGCTCAATCGTGCGATTGGCCCAGTCAGTCGCATGCAGTTGACCGACTGAGGTTCAGTCGGTCGACTGACTCAATCGTACCTTTCATTCGCATGTTCAGTTGACCGAATGAGTCTCAGTCGGTCGACTGACTCATTCGCCCCCTTCCAATCGGTCGTATGGGTCATTCTGATAAGCCATTCGTGTGAATGGCTCAATCTCATGTCCAGTCGTACGAATGGGAGCCATTCGCATGGTTGGTCCATACTCATGGTCCAATTGTGCGAATGGGTCCCACTTAGTAATTTTTCTGCCATTTTGACGAATTTATATTTAAAATCCTTTTACCTTTTGGAATTAATGTTATGAGCTTTTGATCATCTCAGACATGATCATTTTAACTTGAAAACTTTTTGATCACCTCAAACGTGATCCTTTTAAACAATTTAGTCACCTCAGACGTGACTCTTTTAAACACTTTGTCACCTCAGACGTGACTGTTTTAAACTTTTAAGACACATGTGGTCATCTCAGACATGACCCTTTTAGTGAGTTGATTCCTTATTGATTTTCTTGATGTAGTCCGACAAACTAACAAACTAAAACGACTAACTAACTTAGAAAATTTAACTAAAGAATAAAAATAAGAATTGTTTTTTGTTGATGCATGTATGTCCCTAGATCATGATTTGTAATGTAATAGATCTTGTCTGTCTGATTATGATATAATATGTAATGATTAATGAAATGATATGGATTGTTTGTGATTTGTAATGTTTAATATTTCATTAATGAGTCATGATTAGATTAATTGGGTTTATGATTGTTTGAATGGTTATACATAATGTTATATTAATTAAAACATTCAAACTTAACTTAATGAAGTTCTCAAGCGAATGGCCCATGCGAATGGACCATACGCATGAATAACTTCATACGATTGACTCAATCGCACGACTGAACCAGGAGACTGGATCAGTCGTATGATTGACACATAAGATTGGCTCAGTCGCACGACTGAACACTCAGTCGTGGGGATGAATCAACCGCATGGTTCAATCGCATGACTGAACCAGACTTATGGCCCAGTCGCACGATTGAACAATACTAACCTATAAATAGACCAAATTCGTGGAAAAACGTAAGCATTCATACCATTACGATTCCAGACGTACCCTAGCCGTCCAGAAGCCTCCCAAATCGTTCTCCTAGTTCACAGAACACATTAGATCGATTCCTAATCGACTTCTAACGTTAGATTCAATTCTTGATTGATTCTTCGTGTGTTCTCACTGATTGGATCGCCAATCAAATAGGATTCCGCACTATTTGAGTTGGTTTAACACGCTAATCACTAGGTATTTCGTTCAAATACCAGGTCCTAACAAGTGGTATCAGAGCTTTGGCTCTTGATTACGTGTTGATTCAATCAAGATTGCATAAAAGTTTGTGTTTTTGCACGAAAAACACAATATTTGGTGTCAAAAGTGATCTTGGACGTTCCCTGCTCATCGAAGTTTGGTTTCTACGGACTTAGGCGATTAGGACTTGTGAAATTTCGAATTTTTACGGCTGAAACCCGTCAAACCTAGA